>OZ010584.1:15551444-15563944 GCA_963932145.1 Acanthosepion lycidas
CATTTGAACGTGTTTTATTTCAAGAAGATCCGGGTACTTGCAGTTGGCCTTTGGCGAACAGTACGCCGGTCAGTTTCCGTTGAGAAGCGCTGTCTGTTTCGCTGTCCATGCTGGGACCATAGGGGTAAGTCTAAAACTGATTACGTTTGTTGGCAGCATATGTGTTTCCCTGGTTGCCGCTGTGGGGGCCCCACGAAGATAGCGGAAAACATGTGGGTTTTATGATAACCCACAAAGCCTAGTCGGTTTGTCACTGGTGGGGTAGTGTTACTCCTGACATGACACATGTCGGAGTTGCTTCTCTGAGAAGATACCCCGTGGCTTGAAGAGCCTCTTGCTTAGGCTGCGGATAAAGAGCCTTGAGGTCATTGGCGTACGGTGGGAAATGCCCAGTACAGGGAAGATTGTCACACAGAAAGCCGCTGCGCATGCGCGAGGACGCGAACGGATGTCAATGAGAAAAATATGATAATACGATTCAGAATTATGGGAAAAAGATTAAAAATAAAATAAAAATAGTAGAGAAGTTTTTCGAAACATTAAAAATCAAATTGCAGCAAAGAAAGGCGTTGGCAAAGAATAGATATAAAAAAAATGTGTGAGCTCTCTTAGAGAATTGTCTCTACTTGATGCAAAAGTTCCCAGCGATATTTTCGCATAATGTTAATGAAATCTTAGAAATGTATTTGAATCATTTCTATATATCCTGATTTTCTATGCGTAGCTCATATGTGGCACAAGGCCGAAAGTATGGAGCACCCAGTGAGGATCGAACTCACTCCCTAGTCGTAACTGTTTTAGGCAGACAAGCTTGCTAACCATTACACCACGTCGAGATGCCCAGCTTGTTTTGTAAGCGTAGCTTAGATGTGGTACAAGATCAAAATCATGGGGCAACCTATGAGGATTGAATTCACTACTCAGTCGTAATCGTTCTAGCGAAACAAGCTTGCTAACCATTATACCACGTCAGGATGCACCAATCAATTCTGTATATCCTGTGAGAACGTGCAACTTAATAACTCTTTATTAAAAGAAGAATGATAATTTAACTTTCGCGAGACACACAACCAATCAAAATAGTAGGGGCATCATATGTACTGTATCTGTAGCAGCGGTGGGTGCGTCTATGACAAGAAAGCATGACGAAGCCTATATCTCTTCAGGTAGGTTTTTTAATTCGGAGTTGTCCTTCTCCTAAAATGGCTTCCTTGCTCTTTAACCCATAGTTGGAGGGGTAAGATTCACGTCTTTCTCAAGAACATTAGTGCGAAAGTGAACGCAATAGACCAACCCGAAATTCGAACGCAACGCGCCGGAACCACTTTCCGTGCCGATATCCACTAAACTATCCGCGCATCCGCCATTTTTAACTTTATTTTGGAGGAGATCAAGGCTGAAGATAAAAAGCGAATCGATCTTGTTTGCTCTTTAAATTGAATATGGAGGAACAAAGTGAAGCGATGAATCACTGGCAAAGTTTAACATTCGTAACCACGAAAAACGCCATGTTGAAAGGACGGTTTTTTTTTTGACACCGCTATTGCTGTCTGCTCTCTCGACAATAAAACCCAAACATATATGACTGGATTTATGAATACTCTTTTTGTCTTGAAAATTGACAACAAAATAATTTATTTTATTAAATCGTTTATTTACAAGAATAAATATATCAACCAACCACAATGGAGTATGTATTATTTAACATATTATAAAGAAATAACTATGAAAACTATTTATTTTATTTATAAAATTATAAAAATGTCTGCGAACATGAGAAGAAAATGGATTAAATGTAATTATGAATTTTGAAAAAAAAAAAAAAAAAAGGAAGTATTTTACAGGCATATTACTGATTTGCATTTGCTACATAAATTCTCTACAGGAGTTTGCGAGCATCAGGATTCACACATTTTCTTCTCGAGAACTGATAACAAAGATGTTAAACGCTATTTACTAGACGTTTTATTTAGTATTAGGTTGGTGCAAAAATAATATCGTTTTTTGACGTATTTTTTAACGTCAAAAAACGATATTATTTTTGCACCAACCTAATATAATAGTATTTAAAACTTTTGTTGCCAATTTCTCATGGTACTAACGCAGTAAGTATATCCATGTTTGGGAAGATGTTTGAATTTAAAGTAAAAAAAAAAACAAAAACAAAACAAAACAAAAACACAAAACAAACAAACACAAAAAACGCTGGAAGACATTTCTTTTTTTGTATTCTTTTTCTATTCAGGAAGCAGACGATCATAACTTTCTACAGCTTCCATTCTTTTGTTGAATTAAGTAACTTTTCTCCTTTTACTTATGTTTCTTGCTCTGTCATCGTTTTACACAAACGGGTTAGAAAAGATTACTTGCTGCTTTCCCTCGCTTCCTTTATCTTCGATATTTCTTGTGAGTACTAAATTCTCCAAGCCCCCTTTCTCCATTATTTGTACCAGAATTTTAGTTGTCTTTTTCCGATTGTTACCGTTACTTTTTCCGATTGTTACTGTCTTTGTAGTTCATATTTTCCTGCATGGACACAATGTTCAAAATGTTTTGAAGATAGCGTTCAATTATGAATCAGGCGGTGTTGGCCTCAGTGTCAACTTTTACATTTACACACGCCCAATCCCTGATGTGGGCAATTTTACGCATAAATGTAACATACCTTTTATAACAGACAATATTAATAGTTAAAATTAATAAATAGCAATGTTTATTGGTTTATAAATTAACTATAAATATTATATATATATATATATATATAAAGAGAGAGAGAGAGAGAGAGAGAGAGGGATATAGACGTTATTTTTAATTTATTTCATTTATACGTTATTTTTGATGATTACTCATATTCAAGTAGAAGGCCTGTTTTTTTAAGTAAACAGTACTTTTTATCCAACAACATCTACCGGCCTCAATATTCGAGAAGATTTCTCGAAAAAACGATTAAACAAAATAAATCCTATCCTTTCCTATCTATCTATCTATCTATCTATCTATCTATATATATATATATATATATATATATATATATATATATATATATTATTTGGCCAGCAATACCTCTTTTGCACAAGTTTGATTAAAAACGACTGACAAGTTGCTGCGGTTAAGATACTGCGGTTAAGATACTTTCCTTGTTGGCTTGTGAATTTCAATATATATATATATATATATATATATATATATATATATATATATATATATGTATATGTCATTCGCCGACAGTACTGTTTCGTTGTTTCACGGATCTTCAGTACGACTAGACAACCGAATGCTTCAAACCCGGATTGAAAGCCAGCCAATTTGGCGTCAGTCCGAATCTCTACCACTGAACTTCACTCGACAGATTTTGTCAGCCAAATCTAGCGTATTGTTTTTACAAATATAAACAAACGCCAAACAACCAAAGTGCTCCATTCATTAAACTGAAGAGCTTCGCATTAACGCAGGTGCCTGTTGGTTTTAGAATAAGATTGTCATTCAACAGTGCCCAATTGAAAATATATTTTCAAGAGCTATATATATATATATATATATATATATATATATATGAATAAATATACTCTTAATGTGTGCTATATTTATTGGATAAAGTGTTCAATATTAGAGATAGAGCGTGTTGACTTCAATATATATATATATATATATATATATATATATATATATATATATATATATATATAGTTTATGCAAAACTAGGTAATCCGTATTGGTAGACCCAAGGAGGATGATATCCAGAGAGCTCAATGTAAATTCAGAGCAAATAAATTTGAATAAAAACAGACCACTTTAAGGTTCAATGTAATAAGTTATTTCACCACAGCCCTTTTAAAGGGCTCTGGATCATCAGAATTTACTTCTAAAAGTTGAAATATATAGTCTGTCGCATCTAAAAATATTTTCTATACTTAATATATATAAAAGTGAACATTGAAGCCTTTATTTAGATGCGACAGACTATTTCATGCTAAATGCAATCATCAGGCCACATTCATTGATACTGAGCACTTTATTTTTTTATAACTTTAAAGATTACTTTTAGTGGATCCTCGTATTTGAGTAGACGCTCCGTTTATTTATAAACAATATATTTATTGATTTTCGTCTATCAACCTGAAATCTACAACGAAACAGCCAGCTATGGTTGAATTGTACCTTTGAACGAAACGCTTTGTTTACGTTTGGATACAAAACTGTGCCGTTATATATATATATATATATATATATATATATATATATATATATATAGTGGAGATAGAACAAAGATGATGGGTATTGGTTAGGATTCCTAGAATTACATTAGGCGGCATTCTTAACAATATTTTCATTGGAACTTGTATTATGATTAAGATTACTAAATTATTAATGAGATGTGTTAATACGCATCGAAACATGTTCGCACTTGTGTAACGTTTTTTTTTTTTTACATATTTTGATGTAATATCCCAAACAAAAAAAGTATGTATATATATATATATATTGCTGATACCTACTGAAGAAGTCGGGATGCTGAGGGTAACCTCAATCAGCTGACAAACTTTTACTATTAACTATATATATATATATATATATATATATATATATATATATATATATATATATATTAGGTTGGTGCAAAAATAATTTCGTTTTTTAACATATGTTACTATGTGAGAAAACGAAATTATTTTTGCACCAACCTAATATATATATATATATATATATATATATTACATTTAAAGCTATAAGGCATACAGTGTAACCCGGATATAAGTCCCAAATTAGAGCCATACTTACCTAAACAAAATAGACCAAACCCGGATATAAGAGAAACCCGGATATAAGAGACTTCTCCTCCGGTCCCGACAACTCTCTTATAGCCGGGTTACACTGTATATAAGTACACTAATATTTATATATAAATATATGTATTTGTGTGTAGGTATGTTTGCCCCTGCGTCTATGCAGTGTGTGCAAAAGTTTACAGCCATCTCTATATATGTGTGCGTGTGCGTGAGTGTATATGTTTATATGTGTGTCTTTGTGTGTAGAAAGCAAATAAAATCAATGGAAAAACAATTCCAGTAGTATCTGTGTTATTGATATTTATTAAGACAAACTATGTCTGGCACAAGACCAGTCTTACTGCGATCGTGATATGACGTCTATTGCTTAACTATAGCAGGGAACATGCTTATTCAGAATACTGAAAATTTATTTAGCTAAGTTTGGCACAAGGCTATACGTTTTCATTGAGCGATTTCTACTTGCTAGACAAAATAACTGCGTATTTCGCAATAGCAGCCGGCGTTCAATTCCTGTATTCAACGCAGCCCCGACCCACAAACTTTCCGAGACACTGTTCCAGTAGAAGCGAAGACTAGAAAATTCATTTCAAGAAATGAAAACGCCTTGTTTTAAATTTTTCACAGCATTTACGTCCATTGTGATTGGGGAAAACAAGTATTTCTAAAAAGCCATTGACGAATTTTTTTTTTTTTTTTTTCAATATGACGGTGAAATGTTTCCAAACATCGCCTGGAGAAACTGCTTGTTCTCATGTCATGGTTATGACAGGAGCGTCACGTGACTGCATTCCCGCCCCTCGGGGCGTGTTCCCTACTGTCGTCAGCGAAAAAAAAAAAAAAAAAAACATAATGGGGCTGTCACCTACCGTTAATTGCTATGTACCTTTTTCTGTTATTATTGAAATCTTTCAGAATATATCATTTTTTTTTATTTCTTAATCTGACTTTTACATAATTATTAATGTTCGAAATAAAGTGAGATATTATTTACGATATGGCGCCAAGAAAAATCTGTATCTCTGTTTCAGTATATTCCTCTCTCATGCATTCTATCTATCTATCTATCTATCTATCTATCAGTTTTTGTTTTTTTCATTTTTTATTTTATTAATTCTATCTATTTATATTTCTTTCTTTAATTTTTTTATTCTATTCTTTCTTTCTTTCTTTCTTTCTTTCTGCATATCTATCTATGTATCTCGATTTTATTTTTATTTTATTATCTTTTTCTTTCTTTCTTTCTTTCTTTCTTTCTGCATATCTATCTATGTATCTCGATTTTATTTTTATTTTATTATCTTTTTCTTTCTTTCTTTCTTTCTTTCTTTCTTTCTTTCTTTCTTTCTTTCTATAATAAAATACTTTACAATACATTTGTCTAATAATTTCCAGTGCATTTCTCTGAAATGATTTCCACAACATTTATTTCAGAAAATAATTTCCAATGCATTTCTCTAGTAAAATACTTTCCAATGCATTCGTCTAGTAAAATAATTTCCAATGCATTTGTCTAGTAAAATAATTTCCAGTACATTTCTCTAGTAAAATAATTTGCAATGCAATCCTGTAGTAAAATAATTTCTAATGCATGTATCTATTGAGCTTTAATATTTTTTTATGACAGTCTAAATTGAAATAAAAGAAATTTTTCATTTATTTGTCTAATAAATCACACACTTGATAATTTCCAATGCATTTATGCAGAAAAATAATGCTCAATGTATTTTTACATTAAATAATTTCAAATGCATTTTGGGGTCCCACAACTTGGTACAGAAAACTAATAATGCAAAGTCTCCGGTTGAAAAAACCACATAGAAGAAGAGATAATAATAATAATAATAATAATAATAATAATAATAAGTAAAGCACCGATTGAAGCTGCAAAATACATAAAAAAGAAAGCAAAAACAAATGCAACCGGCCAGATACAGAAACAATGGCAAGATAAACCGCTTCCTGGCCAATACTCTGTCCGTACCAAACAAGTTGATGTAGACAAAACCCGTATCCACCAGTGGCTACGTAGGGCAGGGTTGAAAGCTGAAACGGAAGGTTTAATCCTTGCTGCACAGGATCAGTGCCTTTTAACTAGAACTTTTCAATCACGCATACTAAAATATAGTGTTAGCCCAAAATGCAGGTTCTGTGATAATTACCCAGAAAAAAATTGATCATCTTGTATCAGGTTGCACGGTATTGGCACCCACTGAATATAAAACCCGGCATGACAGAGTTGGCCAATATCTGCAATGGAAAATCTGTAACTTCTACGGGAAGGAAACTGAAAGAAACTGGTATGAATATCACCCAGACCCGATTACGGAGATAAAACCTGTTACAATTCTATGGGACTACACAATACACACAGACAGAACAATCAAAGCCAACCGCCCAGACATTGTTATTAGACATCGCACACAAAAAAGTGCCTCCTTATTGATATGGCAGTCCCTGCAGACTGCAATGTATATTTGAAGATCTTCAAAAAGATATCAAAATACGTGAACCTTGAAATCGATATCTCAAAAATGTGGCACATGGGAACATCAACAATCCCTCTTGTAGTTGGAGCCCTAGGATTGGTTGGAAAAGATTCCAGTAGACTGATTCCTGGTAGCACATGCCATAAAGAAATACAAAAAATTGTTCTCACGAGTACAGCCCACACCTTACAAAGGGCTTTGTCTATGTAAAATATATTTTTTTCCAGTAGAAAATGTCATGATGCCATTTCTAACCTTAGGTTCCTGGGTGGGATCCGGAAAGAAATGAATACACACCAGAAATCAAAGGAGATAATAATAATAATAATAATAATAATAATAATAATAATAATAATAATAATAATAATCACTATAGGAAGAAAGGTTGGGAGCCACCCCCTGGATTTAATAATTAGTAAGTTTAATGCTTTCATTGCTTTAATTAACTCTAAGTAAGCTCGGATGTTGAAACTATTTAACCCATTAGTGCAAAGCGTCCACTTTTTGAGAGAGAGAAGGGATTACCTAAAATTTGTAATCCTCAAGGATTAAGATTGCTATTAACCAGCAAGGCAGATTAGGAAAAAAGAGGTAAAATTCTAAGGAAATTTTATGCAGTAATGGGTTAGATGTATTATTATTATTATTATTATTATTATTATTATTATTTGTGTATGTTTCCTGTTTTGTATCGTGTAGAGCCGGGTCCAGACTATTGTCCTTAGGCCCTATAGGAGAATTGTCATTTAATTGATAGCACTTTTCTTAGTATATGGAATCTTCCTAGTAGGGCGATCTTTTGGGCAATTTCTATGTTGGTGTTACCTGGGACACTCCTAGTAAAATTGTTCATTCTTTGGTCTCACGAGGCCCAGTGCTCCGATTACTATTGGTACGGTCTCAGTCTTCATTCCCCCACATCCTGTTAAACTTGATCTACAGGTCCTTGTATTTGGACAATTTCTCCATAATTTTCATGAAGGTGTTTCCCTAGGATGGTACTGCTATGTCAATAAGCATACAGTTCCTGAATTTCTTGTCTTTTTTGAAAATATCAGGTCTGTTGGCTTTTATTTCCCTGTCAGTTTGAATTGGCATGTCCCAGAGGATAGTTACATCGTTATTTTGGGTAACTGTGTCTGGTTGGTGCTCATACCATCTCTCAGTAGTTTCGATTTTGTGCTTCTTGCATATCTTCCATTATTATTATTATTATTATTATTATTATTGAATATATGATAAAAACCTTTAGGAAAAGAAACTATTCCTGGCTCGAATCTAAATCTAAAATTATTTTCTGGCTTTAAATAACTTGCAAAGGGTTGATAAACCGTAGAAACGAATGAATCAAACCAATCACTCTCATCCACCCACAGTTATGGGGGAAGAGCAGGCAAGATTGGTCCCTATAGATTTATTTGGCAATCAGTCTAGGAAAAGGAAAACTCTGAATTGAAAGCAGCCTGGGTTGTGTCTATCTTGTCCAAGACTCAACGCTGGTGCTACGGCTGCAGTATATAGGATGCGCCTCCGACCTTCAGGTGTTACGGAGATTGTGATCTTGTATTTGCATATTAATATATATATTTCTGTTGGTATATGATTGTGTATTACCGCGTATACACACGTTTTTCTTTTGTAGGTACGTTCTGTCTTTCGCATCTTATATATTATTGCACGATGATGTGATAATGTAATAAGAACATGTAAGGGAGAGAGAGAGAGAAAGGGGGAGAGAGAAAGAGAGAGAAGGGAGAGAGAGGGGGGAGCGAGAAAGCGAGAGAGAGACAGAGGGAGACCGAGCGAGTGAGAGAGAGAGAGAGAGAGAGACAGAGGGAGAGAGCGAGTGAGTGAGAGAGAGCGAGCGAGTGAGAGAGAGAGAGAGAGAGAGAGAGAGAGAGAGAGAGAGAGAGAGAGAGAGAGAGAGAGCGTGCTTGTGTCCGTGAGTGCATATCTGAGAACTTCGTGTGCTGGAGTTCGACCCTTCATCCTTTCTGTTCCTGTTCCCGCAAGCATGAGAAACAGATAACTATCGTCATTTGGCGTTCTTTTTTTTTGAGGGGGGGTCTTTTTTTTTTTTTTAATACTTTCCTTTTCAAATTTTCTTTAGAATCTGAAACACCCAGATCCTCGGACGTTTCCCGCTGCGCAGAGGCATGTTACCGCTGGTAAGCCCATTGTATATTCTCGATAGTTGAAAAACGAGACAACGAATACAGGACACATGAGAGAAAAAAACAAACAAAAAACGAAAAGCCAACATCAGGTCAGAGGAAACGAACGTAGCTTGTCTGAAGCACGTGCTTTGCAATTGGTACATGTACGGGTGGATCCCTCCTCACAACACCACTCCTTCCCAACAAAATAAAGAAGGAGGGTTAACGAAAACAATAGATAGGGGATACCCTGATGTTTTCTGATTAGCTGAGAGTCGATTATGCCCTCAGAACATTCATAATTTAAATGAATTACACGGAGACCGTAGGAAATCGAACCCCTGACTGCGGAGCTGTTGTTGTTGAATTGCTCGGAAAATAATGTCCGATTTTAGAATCAACTTTTATTCTTGAAATAGGAACCCTGAGCATCTATACATTTCTTCTATCGTGTTGCAATGTTATTTATGCTTTACGATGTTTTGGGATCAAATTTTATTCTTGAATTAATCTATTTCAAATGTCTTTAAATCAGTCAAATCAAGGACCCTGAACATCTATACATTTCTTCGATCGGGTTTCAGGTTGACTTATGCCTTTACGATAAACTCTAAAGTTTTTGGCACCAAGAAATTTTTGAATGCAGTTCCTTTGCAGCAGAATGTCTTTTGGCTTCAAACATTGTCAAGATTCTTGAAAAAGTGGTAGACAGTAGGCGAGAGATGAAGGGAATATTATTGAGTTGGTAAATGCTCATATCCCAAGTCGGTGAGGTTCTGCAGTGTGATCCTGGCAAACATTCCCGCAAAGCAGAATTGAACCTTCTGTATTAATCAGTGTCGGTCACATTTTGCTTAACTAACAATACATTTTATCCAGTTGCTGGCAGTAAACTTCGGCAGTGATGCTCTGGTTAGATTCCAGAAAGCTGTAATGGATAACACCAAATGTTCGGGTCCTCCGTCATGATCATTACAAGACACTATTCGATCAAGAAATGGATCATTCGAATTTCGACAATACAGAATCGAACGCACTTCAAAATGTCGAACTCTTTGACTTTCACTGACTTCATGCGGAACCCATTTATTTTTATTCTTTTTAATTCAATTCCAATGGAATCAAGCTTTTTAAAATGGATGTCTTTTAGCTTAAAAAATATCAAGATGCTTTAAAAGTGGTAATCAGTGACCGAGAAGTCAGGAGAATATGGCGGATGGGGCAAAGTCGATTACCCTAAGTCGATAAGTTTCTGCGGTGTCATCCTGACAACACATGGCCTAGCATTGCCATAAAACAGAACTGGATCTTTTCAATTAAACAGTGCCGGGTGAATTTTGCTTAACTCTATGTGCATTTCATCCAAATGCTGTCAGTAAATTTCGGTAGAGGTGTTCTAATTAGATTCCAGAAAACCGTAATTGGACAATCACTGTTGGTGCAATTTCGATTTTTGGAAAATGTTCGGGTCCTTCGTCATGATCAAACTATTCAGCCGATCATTTACGATTGCCATAAAGGATCCATTTTTCATCATAAGACGCTATTCGATCAAGAAATATATTCCTCGACTTTTGGAGCTGCAGCATCGAACACACTTCAAAACGTCGAACTCTTTGACTGTCAATTATTTCATGTGAAACCCATTAACCGAGTTTCTTCACTTTGCCAATTCTCTTGAGATGGTTCAATAATGTTTAAATGCCCATTATCTGAGACATTTCTCTGATACTTTGACGTAGGTTTTGTTCGACTAGTTTTTTCGGATGTTGATTGTCAATTGCAGATGGACATCCTCTACTACTTTGATTTTCAAGACTCGTATCCCCACTGCGGAACTTCAGAAACCAACGCCGTACTGTCCAATTACTAGTGAATCATTCACTCCATCCTCTGTTAATGTCAGTAGTTTGAGATGCATTATAACCAAACTTGAAAGTAAACGATTCTCTTCTTTTTTTTTTATCTTTTCTACATGAGGGGCAGACAGTTTTTTTAATGTTTTAAGTTAAATTCTGAAATAGATTGATCAAATATTAACAAAGAAGACACTTTCATCATTAGGAATGAGCGATATGTATGTATGTACAGCTGGCCACTCGCATTCGAGGATATCCGTCTACTAGGGCGACTAGCCAGTCCCTGTTGCAGACGCTTGCTCAAGCGCATTTGTTCTTATTCAACACTCATATAACCTACCTGTGGTTTATACTGCAACTATGCTGAGCAGACCGTAGTTGTAGTTTATGGGAAAGAGCGTGTTATCTAGTGTGATCAACAATTTGAAGAAGGCCAGCACGTTCAAGCCCTCGGCCACGACGACTTGCGACTTCGTGCTACAGTTATCGACGGCACCCAAGGGTTCTGTATACCCAATTTCACTCACAAGTCAACCCGTGGTATGGTTTTCAGGCACTTTCCAATGGCGTCGCACGCTGGGGTCGTCCCCTCGAGTTCGATAACTTCAGGAAGTCTCTTTCCTGACAAATCGACTATGGTGAGATTCGAACCCGGGTTTCATGGCCAGAATACGAACGTCCTAACCAATTGGCTACGTGTCAATATATGTGTAGATATATGCAACTATTATAATGGAGGTTGTATTGTGGCTATGATGGAATATCGGCTCGGAAAGAAAAATCGGAGAGTCGAGTTCGAATTTCAGTCGCGTCCGTTACGTTCAGTTACGAGCAAATATCCTTAGGAAAGGTATGAATCCATCTCTTCTCCCCCAGCTATGGGTTGAATAGCAGGTCAGACTAGGTTCGATAGCCTTGGTTGACCACCAATCAAAGAAACGGTAATCTATTGTGGGAAAATCATCTGCCTAGTCAGTCATGAATCGAAAGAGACATGATCGTCCAATTATGTATCATTTACGGCGCTTAAGTGACTGACTATAATAATAGAACGCAAAAGGTTTATTCTAACATTGGACATTATTTTCCGAACAACCTAACAAATTAAATTGTGAAGGAGACTGATATAGAATTAACAAAGAGGAGATCAATAGAAATGGGTAATATATTTTTGAGCAATTATTATAATAATTTATTAGAACACAACTA
>OZ010584.1:15566444-15596444 GCA_963932145.1 Acanthosepion lycidas
GCTAACAACCATTCATTCTGTTTTCTTGCAATTGATGTTTAGTTCCTTTTTCTCGCTTTTCTTCATTACCTTCATGTAGGACTTCTTGTAGTTCCCTTTATGTGTTTGCTGCTAATACTGTGTCATCTGCATACCTTATCCTGTTAAGACTGTGGCCGTCAATAATGAATCCTAATCCTTTCAGAATTGCCTCGCTGTATTGGTTGAATAAGTCCGGTGAGAAGACACATTCTTGTCTTACACTCTTTATCGTCGCGCGGACGTTCTCAAACATTTATCATCCTGCGTACCATTTCGTCGGGCCCGAATCTATTGGATTACCCTTTCAAAAGAATATGTTGAAAGATGTATGCCCTTTCACACTGATGCATTTCAGAAAGACATTAAGCTATATCTCCTACACGACCCTATGTTTTAAATAACAGTGTACATTGGGGCCTTGGATGGCAAACAGTCTAGGAGAAGGAAACTGAATAAAAAAAAAACCGTGGAGGCAGCAATGGGAAAGAGATCTTTTGCTCTTCCCAGAAAGTCTTCGCAATTCACGGATAATAAAGAAAAGGAATGCGTGGAGAGCCATACTAGTCTACATCTCAAACATTTTTCCTTCAGCGTACACTTTCGTCCAGATCGACAGTCTTGTACTCTTTCAAAAGAATATGTTATTCGATGGTATGGTACTATTTCAAAAGAATGTTACTCGATGGTATGGTACTCTTTCAACAGAATATGGTACTCGATGGTATGGTACTCTTTCAACAGAATATGGTACTCGATGGTATGGTACTCTTTCAACAGAATATGGTACTCGATGGTATGGTACTCTTTTAAAAGAATATGGTAGACGATGGTATGGTACTCTTTCAAAAGAATATGGTACTCTATGGTAGGGTACTCTTTCAAAAGAATATGGTACATGATATATGAAATCTATAGATAACAGATAAGTAGTATTTGTCCATGATTTCATTCAATACATTGTTCTACATTTAATATTTTTAATTTACATCCACGGAGTCAAATCACATTTGTCTCCCGGTTTTCTAAAGATGAGAAGACGGGCTTTTCCCAAGAACTGACACATTGTGGAACCGGTGTGGGTATTTCTATGAACACTACAATCTTAACATCTTTAAGTTAACGGTCAGTCATTATCTATCCTTCTTATTCTCATAGTCTTTCCTTTCTACCACCTCTTCTTTTATTCATATCACAGACTTCGTTCTACTTTGAGCGGCTCTCAAGTTCTGAATTCGAGCGAATTGTAGTATATAAAATATATTTAACGAGATCGATATCTTTTCAAAAAGTAAATACATTCTGGGAACCATTTCAGACAGACAGACATGGTCAATGATAATTTTTTAGCGTAGCTCAGATGTGGCACAAGGCCGAAAGTATGGGAGCACCTAGTGAGGATCGAACTCACTACTCAATCCTAATTGTTCCAACGAGACAAGCCTGCTCATCATTGCACCATGTCGAAGTGCCAAATGATTTTTCGTGCCAAATGATTCTTCTAATTGTAGCTTAGGTGTGGTGAAAGTATGGGGCACCTCGTGAGGATCGAACTCACTTTTCAGTCGTAACTGATCTAACGAGACAAGCTTGCTCATGATTACAACATGTCGAAGTGCCAAATGATTTTTCGTGCCAAATGATTCTTCTAATTGTAGCTTAGATGTGGCACAAGGCCGAAAGTATGGGGCACCTAGTGAGGATCGAACTCACTACTCAGTCCTAATTGTTCTATCGAGACAAGCTTGCTCATCATTACACCGCGTTAAAGTACTCAACTCAGATGGTCAATGTACATCTTCATTGGTCGACCTTGTGTTCTTTTCCATTGGATGATATCCAGAGTAGAATGTATCCAGCTATGCCAGCAAATCTTAGTGTTGGCTAATTGATTTGCTGATTGCCATAGAGCTCTTTCTTTGTTAGGTGAACCTTCCACGATTTGTTTAGTGCTACTTGAAGTATTCATATGTAAGCACCATCTAACCTGTTTTCCAGTTTGGCTATTAGTGTTCAGGTTAAGAGGCCATATAAAAAGGTGGACTCTACAGTAGCTTTGAAAAAGTTTCTCTTCAATTTGGTAGATTTCATTTCCAGATTTTTTTTCATTTTATTGAGCCCTTCTCGAAAATCTAAATGCAATGTCAATCGATGTCTTCTTAAATCATTTTTAAATTGTTCTTCTTAATAATGTTTTCCTTTTTCTTATTCTTTCACATTCAGTAACCCCTTGCATCTTAGTAGCTTTATTGCCTTACTTAAGATGAAATGCTTAAGAAAAATGACAAACTTGAGTGAAATTTGGCTTTGCTATTGGGGGGTATGTTGCCATAGGGCTCTTTCTATGATGGTTGATCTTTCCAGGATTCGTTAAGTGTTGCTCAAAGCATTTGTGCGTAAGCACCATCTAACCTCTTTTCCAGTTTGGTTATAAGTGTCGAGGTTAAGGAGCCATGTACAAAGACGGACTCTACTGTAGCTTTGAAAAAATTCTCTGGTAAATTTGATTTGTCTGGTAGAATTGATTTCCAGTTTTTGTTTATTTTATTGAGCACTCACCGAAAATCTAAATGCAATGTCAATCGTTGTCTTCTTAAATCCTTTTTTTGTATTTGTTCTTTCACCTTAATTATGGTTTTCTTTTTCTTATTCTTTCACATTCAGTAACCCCCTTGCACCTTAGTGGCTTTATTGCCTTACTTAGGGTGAAATGCTTAAGAAAAATGACAATCATAAAGTTTGGTTTTGATAATATATATTGTTAAAAAAAAAAAACTTGTTTCCCAACGTTTTTTTTAAATCCTTATCTATCCTCCTTATCCTCATAGTCTTCTCTTATCACTCCTTTTTCATTCATATCAAACACCTCATTTATTAAGCCTCTATCTTGAGTAACTCTCAAACAATGTATTGAGTGAATTCTAAGTGCATGGGAAGAGTAAAAGACATTCCACGCGTTTTTTAGATGTAGAATTTTGTCATGGAACACCAAAACATTTGTAGGAAAGCGATTTAAAAAAAAAAACAACTTTTGAATCATTAAAAAAATCTACAAATTCCTATTGCCAATTGTAAGGAAGCGACATGGGAGTGATTCAAAAGGGATTTCGTCAAATGTTGAGAAGACATCTGCGATTATTTCGAAAGAGATTTCATCAAATGTCGGGAAGAGATTTAAGGTCCGTTCAAAAGGGATTCCGTCCAATGTTCGGGATGGAACTCGAATTAATTCGAAAGAGATTCCGAATGAGTTCATAATCACATTAGCTTATGTCAGGAAAATATAAACCTGATTGGCCACGTAGCAAGACCATAATGCTTTTGAGTATTATTGGTTTGATATCCACTTCCTTCAGTAATGTAACGATTTTATTCATTGTAAAAAGTGCCGGTACACATTAGAATCATCGGGGATCAAAATATTTCAGAACATACATCCTTGTGCAAATTAATTGAAATAAAACGAATAATTCCATTTTTATTTAATTTTTTTGTATTTTTCCAATGAAACATGACCCAGTGTACATGTTAGTACATCGTATGTCCATTCCACTAAGTCGTTCCTTGCAGATTCACCACAAATTCTCGATTGGATTTAAATCAAGAGAGATTCCGGGCCAGTACTTTGATTTACTCAATGGTAACGTTTGCCAGTGTGTTCGTGCAGCGTTACAAATTTTTGTACACTTCCTTGGAGTAACGGCCATCCGTAGGACAGCTAATCGGCAGTCAAGACAATAGTGTCTGCGCGTGATAAAAATCTGATATAATCACGGATGTCACAATATTTTTCAAGACCAAACAAATTTCATCGTACACCCCGAAAACAGATTCATATTACTGTACACCACTGCAAATGACCTAATCCGAGGAAAAAATAGAAATCGTTTACACCGTGTCACTCCCGTGGGTCTAAAATTGACCGTATGGTGAAAGAAAGGAAACTAAAGTGGTTGTTTCAATTATTTTGCCCAAAGTTGTAGGTTCCTCATAGACATTACATTCGATTCTGACTAGATCAATGTTTTCCAACGTGGGGCGCATGCCCCGCCTTTTGGCATGGCAATATTTTGGTGGGGCATGTATAAGATTTGCACCCTTCGGCTTACTATAGCAACGTGATCTCAAATTTCATTTTGCATTATTATTTCATGATTAAAATAATCAAAGTATATTACAGAATAAAGTTTCATTCAAATATTTTATATTTTTGCCTTTCAGTTCTCTGTTATATGTTTGGAAAGTATATATATTTAGCTGTCTTTTTGTTTTTTTAATTTTTCTCTTTCATAGATGCCATGGTCTTTGGAGGATTGTTTAGATTCTAAGTTAATGGCCTTTTAAGCTTCCTTCACGTGAATTGCAGTAAAATTTTTGAATATGTAATAATTAAATATTCCGGGGAAGGGGGCACTAGAATTTTAGAAATACCAAAGAGGAGCATAGCCGAGAATCGATTGGGAACCACGGTATTTGTTTGCATCAATCACATTCTACAGCTATTGCAAATAGTACATTTTTACCAAGTAACCTATATTTCTAAACTTGTACCAAACAAAATGATCTTACTAAATGACCTAATAAAATAAGTAGTATTGTTTCACTAAAATGTACAAAACTTATCTTCTTGACTTAAATTTTGTATATGGTATCCACTCATCAGGGGTTACATCAATGATTCCCAACATGGGGGAACATGGATCCCTAGTTGTTTTTTTCCACTTATCATGAACGATATGAATGAGACTCTACGCACAGAGGCTCTATTGGGAGTCGAGTTCACAACAAACCCCAAATGAAACAATCCATTGCTAAAGAAAAAAAATAGTAGGCTCATTCTGCAACTTCAGGAAGTATCTGACTCATTCGGCCATGTTTTTCATTGAATCGTTTTCTACGGATTATCAACTCTTATAAGGTTATTTAAATCCAGAAAACATTTTTAGATTGTAAGAAATGTTTTTTAAAGATAATAATCATTTAGGGATTCAAGTCTTGCTAAATAGCTGGAAAGGGAATAGATGGAATCATGCCTTTCTCAAGGATATTTGCGTGTAAGTGAATATAACGAACCCAACTGAAACTGGAACTCGACTCTCCGATTAATCATTTCGAGCCATTTTCCTTTACATTACCCGCACATTCAAGCAGCTGGTATTCCCAAGAAGTAACCAATCAAGGCACTGAATAGTCTTGACGTTGCTTAACTTCTGTGATCGCAATAGAACCTGTGTTTCAACGTTATGTGGCCGTAATCCACGAAGAATAAGTGACTATTGTGTGTGTGTTACTCATTTTGTTTGACATGTTTAAATCAACTCATATTAAGCAAGGCAACAATTCCATTAAGACGCATGGGACTAGTGGACGTGTTAGGGAGTGAGTAGGCTTTCGAAGGAACCGGAAATTCAATCCTGAACAGGAAACATCGTATAAACTTCTACTTCTGTTTAAAACACTGGGGAGGATTGTGAACGGGATGATAAAGTTTCAGGCTGAATTTTGCACAGAAGGTTTCATTTCGTAATGTTCGATATCCTTGAGTAATATTAATGACTAAATTAAGTGCATTGACAAAAATAGAGATTATGTCGAAAAATAAATTCTTTGTTTTGTAAAATAAAAGCCCTTTCCATCATTAGGCTACGGACATAATAAGATACCCCCAACACACACACACATGCACAGACTGTTTCGCTGTATCACAGCTCATCAGTGTGGTCAGACGTCCGGTTGCCTCTAGATAGAATCGAAACCCGGCAGTCGGAGATTTTACCCCAAGCCGTTGGCGCACGTCAGGGAAGAAGGTGAATTTAAGCGTATTTATATTTAGGTAAACACACTGTGACTGAGAGAACTTGATTCGATTTACCGAAGAGTCATGTATTATTAGCCGCAATAGTTTATATATATATATATATATATATATATATATATATATATTGATCATTTACTTATCAGTATTATATATATGTACGTATATATATATATATATATATATATATATATATATATATATATATATATTGTTATTGTTTATACGTTATTTTTATAGATACAAATACTTATTTTCAGGCCCGAATGTTCGAGAAATCTCAAAGAAAATACGTATCCTCCGATAGGAATTGAACCCGTACCCCATATAGCCTGACGTGCTATACCATTTAACTACAGAGGAAGCGTCGTGTTAGCAATGTTAAATTACTGTTTTTGAACTACAAATTTCCCATGATTTCATTTCCTATGGGCGGACACATACAATCATTGTGATTTCTTGGACATTCAGACCGGTAAATGTTGTTAATACTTTTTATTATAAACAGAGCATTCACTTACTTAAATATTTGTATCTACAAAAGTAAAGTATAAAAAAATACATATTAAAATCATCATTGTCGGAGTTTAACCCATTTCATATATATATACACACACACACACACATATATATAATTATTTATATATATTTATTTATTTCCCATATATATATATATATATATATGTAAAATATTGATTATTTAATAATTAAATATCTGGTAAATATATAAGACAATTAAGAAACTTTTTGCACCATCTTCGGTTGAAATTTATACGTTTTTTCTTTAAAAATAATTTTTCAAGGAAATCAGTCTCTCAAATCCAATAGCTGTTATCGCTCTTTCCATTTGTCTTTGCAATCTCAATAACTGACCACTACTATAATGAACAAAACGAGATATCTCCAAACATAGGGAATGAGAACAATACTTCCATGTGTAGTAAATAAAGTGTTAAGTTTGAAATTCTTTCAATGTTACGCCCTGAAGAAGACTGGATGGTATAACGGCCGAAACAATAAGATAGTGACAGCGAAGATGTTACGTGTAAGTTATGTAAGTTAAGAATATTAAGTTACTCTGTTAGAAGGCTGTGAGAGACCAATAAAGATTCACCACAATATGTTACTAATTTTCAAATAGCACTGCACATGGACACAAAAGAAGGCCACCTAGTGAGGATCGAACTCACTAAAGTAGTCATATTTAGTTAGCTTAACTTGACAGAACGGTATACTGTAAGAGATCTTGCTAAGGATCGAACCTCACTATCACCACTACAAGTTGGTGTCAGATAATTCCGATTGAAATATGTACTACATTTAATCCCGGTGCTCTGATTACTACCACGTCTTTTACCGTTCTTGTCATCGTCATTATTTCCTCGATTACCACTAAGGCACACTTCTGTTTTTCCTGAGATTTGTTTGGGGTGGGGTTTTGTGGGTATATGGTGACAGTGGGTGGGGGCGGCTAAAACTGGGTCTTAGGACAAGGAGGGTCGTTAGGGGAAGCGAGAAGTGTCAGGACGGATGAAGGCGACTGACGGGGACATTGATGAGAAACGATGACAGAGGCGGACGATGAGTTTGTAATGATGGGAGAGGATTTTCAGAGGGACGCCAAAGATGCGAAAACCAGAAGGCGGGGTTGGGGCTGGTCATTTGAGAAATGGCGACGAAGAAGGAAAAAAGAAGAGGAGGAGAAGTCCATACTTCACTTCAAAAAAAAAAAAAAAAAATGGCTAGGGGGTGGTAATGGGAAGGCGTTTAAGAGGAAATTGAATTGTTGAGGACTGTAAAAGGGATCGAACACTGTCTGCTCTTTCTCCCCTATCCCCGTTTTCGCCACCCCAACTCCCTACCCATTCATACTATTTGTCTTTTACTTTCTCATTTGAAAATAATAATAATAATAATAATAATAATAATAATATCATCACTTTTCCCTCTCTCTTTTTTTGGTCTCCCTCTCAATCCGTCCGATTCAGCCATTTTGTCAAACCCCTACCCCATTGTATCTGTCTTCCAGCTCACATCCATCCACCCACTTCTTAGAAAATCGCCCACCTCTTCTCTTTTTCGTTCTCAACTCCTTGAGATGCAATGAAGTTTTTGCACGTAGAACAGCAAATCACAAAGGACAAAAGTTTTTTTTTTCGGGGGTCTGTCTTCCACACACATCCCCGACACCAACACATGCCCAAATCTTGATAATAATATATTTTTTTTTTTTTTAACTTTTTATAACTAACAAATGATGACAAAAATGACAAAATATTAAACTCAAGAAAGGCAAAATCAAATTTAAAAAGAAATTAAATAAAATAAACATTATATAAAATATATATTATCTAAATTAAAATCATAAAATATACGCAAGAAACAGGAAAATTTATCGAGAAGAAAAAAGCCCGATGTATTACCATTAATTGTCTTCTATGGTAATGAAGACTGGACAAGTTCTTTACACAGGTTGCGATGGATAAATTGTCGTCTAAATTACGCAAAAATGGAAATAACTGACATTTTAACAGAAATATTTACCAAAATTATACAAAATAGCTTGAAATACTAAAGAGTTAATTTATTCAATAAAATCGCTATTGGCTTCAACCACTTCCTCCAAACGACTTCGAAACCTCCTGCAACTATTCTGGACGGTCTCCTTTTTTAAGTTGGCAGATACTGTCACAATCCTTGCCTTCAGTTCATTTTTGATGTTACAAAGAGTTTTGTTTGGTCTCTCGCTCAACTGCGCCCCACAGATAATAATTAAGTGGGGGTGAGTCTGTGTATTTAGGTGGCCAGATGTAAGGGGTGATATGGTCGTAGAAATTGTCTGACAATGATTAGGTTCTCTTGCTAGTGTGGCATGGTGCAGAGTCTTGTTACCAGACATAGGGTCTTCCAGCAGTCACCCTCTTGAACCAGGGCAGCACTACCTCCCTAGCTATGGACCTGATTGATTTGGAGGAAACGTTTTCAAACGTGGCCTGGATCTCACCAACAAATTTGGGAGTTCTTTTCTTATCAGAACGATCAGAGTGAGTTTTCCGAGCTGTCATATCTTCGTAATCACAATTAGACTCATCCAACTCTTTCCGAATCTTATGCACTGCCGTCAGATTGACATCCAAGCACTATGAAATGTTTGTATCGGAGCTTCCGGTGCGAATGCCAACCAGTACAGCATGTCGTTTATAAATTTCTGGTGGAGTGAATTGCGTCATGCGTCATAGACGATGCCCAACAGGCCCTACTATACTGTGCAGTCAACAAAATCAAAAACAAACAAAGCGCATGTGCGAAATTAAAAATATAAAATAGCGACAATTTACCCATCGCACGCTTTATGAAGAACATGAGGTAATAAATATGTTATTCGACAGAAGAATGCTGACTGACCGGAACCTGAATTTTCACCTATCGTAATGAACAGTGATTCTCTTAGGGTGGTCACGGGTCTTGAGCGCCTGTTGGGATGTGAACTCAACCCAGACTTCAAGTGGAACTCGACGAGCCATCGCTAAAAATGCTGAAAAAAATGGTCGGTTCACTGTACCGCTTAAATAAGTACTCGACTTCCCAGGCTATCCTCTACCTGAATCTGGTTCTTGTAAGAACCAGATTCGGTTCTTATATGGACAGGGATTTACTTGTTTTCACTTTCCAGTCTCTATGTTTCGGCGTCCTTGTGAACGATAAATTCGTTTCCACTCGACAACCCTTTTCTCACTCTTCTGTGCTTGATCAGTATTTCCATGGAAAATGTTCAGACAAACTACATTACTTAATTCCACCCGTTCTAAACTCGACTGAGACGCGCCATATCACGCACATCACCTTCAATGGTTTCATATTCCTTTGGTGAGAGGTAATTTCCATTCGAGAAGCTACCTTCTACGATCCACTGCCTTAGTGGAACCGACTCATGAGAATGCTTTCCCGATCCCTACAGTAAGAAGCTCATGTTACAGAAATTTTGCCATTATTGCGATTGTTTTAGGCGATTCTTTACGTGATATTTTGCGACGAATTTTTTTGTACGATAACAATTTTCATAACTTAAATAAATTTGGGAATAATCAAAATTAATTCTGAAATCCAGCGAAAGTCACTTTTGAATTAAAAATAATTGTTTGTACGGAAAGTAAGGCGCTACGCACATCAATTTGTCTTTAAATTAATGGCGGTAGAAGAAATATAATTGGATTTTTAAAAGCTAAGCTTAAATATTAACGCATTACATAAATGAAGCGATCATTTTTTATTTCTTCCGTACTTTATTGATGACTATCACGTACAGAAGTAGTATGCCTCACAAAAAAGATATCACCACCAACAGAGAAGCAGATTGCAATCAAAAGAGGAAAAGAAAGTCCAGTGCAAATGAATATCCAGAACAACGCCAGCCAGTAGTGCTTTAAGTGCTGAAAATATGCAACGACTTTGTGAGTAGGAAACTCCTGAACAAACCAAAGGTCCAATCAAGAGCCCTCAGGAGGAGCTACCTTAAATGGCGCCCAATAGCTTTTAAGCTATATATATATATATATATATATATATAAGCTATATATATATGTATATATATAAGCGATATATATAAGCTATATATATATATATATGTATGTATATATATATAAGCGATATATATATATGCTATATATATATATGTATGTATATATATATAAGCTATATATATATATATGTATGTATATATATATAAGCGATATATTTAAGCTATATATATATAAGTGATATATATATATATATATATATATATATATATATATATATATATATATATATATATATATATATATATATATATAATTATTTATTTAAAAATATGATTATTTAAAAAATATGATTTCTCCTATATTTGGGCTCTACTTTTGCATTGAGCACTGATTTTTTTTAGAAATAAAAACAAAAAATACTAAAGATCTTCGGATTATTTACGTAACGAGATATTTCCTATTTTCTATATATTTTCATATATAGTAGATATATTAGGTACTATCAGCATGGCCCGGCGTTGCCCGTGCTTGATTAAAAAATCGTACGACTCATAGAAGCAATCCCTATCACTTGACTTAGAATATTTTTGCCCTTCCTTGCCTTTAAAGGAGTGCCCTTTGCCGTGCTGATGTTACTACGATTAAAGCAACAGTGGCTCAAAGTCAGAACTGGTAGCAGGGATAAAAAAGCCGAATTTCAATGGCCCTGCACCCATTCCAGAATTTGAGGTCAAATGTTTTCTTCCACTCCACTGCACACACTGATTTGTTTTTTCCCGCGCATAGCGTCACCTTAAATTAATCTGCATTTAGAAAATACCCAACCGGAAAAAAACATTTTTAAGGGTTGACCGATTGTCGATTTGCACTCTGTTTGGGGGGCGCTCAGAGTTGAAACTTCACATGGTGACTCCCAATGGCCTCCTCATAAATCCAGTCGTTTTTCGCTAAAAACCGACATGCGGTTCAGGCGCAATCTGAGCGTATCGGTTTTTGGGTTATATCGATTTTCAGCGCTGTTTACGGGTCAGTGGCCATGAAACTTCTGGATAACATTTCTAATGATAGACTCTAAGAGGGTGTCAAATTTGGTTGAAATGCGATCATCCCTTCTACAAGCAGATTTTTTCGATTATCGATTTTTTCGGAACCTGAGTCCGAACTCAAAAATCGGCCTCCGTCATGTCCTTATGGCAGCCATTTGCAAACTTGTGGTGAAAACCGCATCGAAATCGGGTGAGGAATGCGGTCTGGGCGAGGTAACAACGCCCACGACAGACACACAGACAGACAACAAGAGAAATATAGATAGTAGATTTTCGGAAAGATCGATAGAGTTCAGACCACAGTAGTATTGAAATTTGAATAAATAATGAGTATATTCGCCTGAAAAATGAAGTACTGCTCCCCTATATGGGCAGGAGCCGCCCAGTCTTCACTTTCCCGTCTCAGTTGTCTTCAAAAGCGTCTCCGCGTCCTTGTGGGTGACAAATTATTTTCTACCCTACAAACCTACGAGCTAGGTGGGTGTCTTTGTGTGGTGGCATGAGTGACTGAAGCTGAGATGCCAGATCAGAACCAATAAAATTGCGGATTCTTCTTTGAATTTTGTCCAGAATCTCAAGACAGGATCAAATGTTCCCACAATCTTTGATCCACTGACAAATGGAAGACTTACATAGATTCAGGTGAGAAAAATTGTCTCGTATAACGCGCGGGTGTGTCTGTGTGTTGTCTCCGTGAGTTTTCATAGCAATAAAAAACGTAAGCAGTAATTGTTGTGATGATGATGACGACGACGACGATGATGATGATGATATTGGTGGGGGTTGGGGATAGGAATAGAGTTATGGTGATGTAGTTGGCGGTGGTTCTACAGAATTATGCTGAGGATACCCTGAACCGAACATGTGAGCAGCAACGAGGTTTAAGAAAAAAAGGAAACAAAAAGGAGACATATACTTAACATCAGGAAGAAAGCAGTTGATATTTCTGGGGCACGTAATGAGGAAGGAAGTCTTGGAAAATCTGATACTCACAGGACAGATTGCGGAAAAGAGGGACAGAGGAAAGCAGCGCATAACATACTTGATGAGCCTGAGTAAATGCAGGGTTTGGGCAAAATAACGAAAAGACAAAGGTTATTAAGACCTGCTAGGAAAAGAAAGATGTGGAGGGCTATGACCACCTACGGCGTGAAAGGACACGGAACATAAAATAATGATTTTGGCAGTAAGTGAAAAAGTCTGGTTGTCATAACGACGGAATCGTTACGCTGGTGTTTATGCTTCTTATTCTGATGTCTGTGGTGTTTGCAACAAACATGGTAGCCTTTGTGACCAGGAGGAGTTGAGAACAATTATTAAGCAGACAAATAAAAGAGAATGAGAAGACTTTAGCGAGGAGAAAGGACAATAAAAAAACAGGTTTCAGGAAGACAGAAGATGGCAATAATGCCACTAAGACGCAAGCGGTTACTGGAAGAAAAAGAGAATGAAAATCCTTTAGCGATGAGAAAGGGCAATAAAAGAACAGACTTCAGGTAGACAGAAGATGGCGAAAATGCCACTAAGATGCAAAGGGTTACGGGGTGTGAAGGAGAATTAGAAGACTTTAGTGAGGAGAACGTAAAAATAAAAGAAGAGGTTTCAGGAAAACAGAAGATGGCGATAATGCCTCTAACACGCAAGGGGTTCCTGGGAGTGAAAGAGAATGAGAAAACTTCAGTGAGGAGAAAGGACAATAAAAGAATAGTTATCTGGAAGACAGAACATGGCGATGGAGTTTTTGTAGAACTTGGATGACAAGGAAACTAGAAACCGAAAGAGACTTCCACGGCCTAGAATTGCGAGAATATAAATTATTAGAATAGAACATCAAGCTATGGCAACAGTAAAACGATGAGACCTAACAGCCAATCTAGTATTACGTTTAAATTCATACAGTCGAGGTACCAAGGAGGAATGTTCATTAGAATAATCGACATTAAAATATTTCGAGAAAAGGCAGAGGGAGGCCAAGTCATTGAAGTCAAGATCAGGACCGATAAGATGCCAAACCCTTATTTGGATTTTGTCGAGAATCTCTGGCAACATTATTCAATGGACGGGCGAATGGTAAATTTATAAACGTGCAAGATGGATTCTGGCGCTTTTGTTTGGGGGTTCATTATTTTCCTATATCTGGAACCCCAACAGGTGTTGCAACTCTGAGTCAAGGTGGACCTGGGAACAACAACAACTAGTAGGTGGTTACACACTCTTCATTATTTCCAATCTCCTGATCAGAGGCCTTACTGCCGGATGTAGTTTATCGTCATACCGAAGTTTACCGGACTGAAGGTAAGGAAAAGATCAAGTAAGGAAGCCTGTTCGTCAGAATTACTAGGGAAATGAATAAGAATATTTCGTATTTGAGAGAGAGATTGCGCCTCTCAAAATTTAGGCGCCGGTGAGATCAGTAGCATTAGGATGATGAAACCACTTGATATAATGAGTATTATAATGGCTAAACTCAAACATATTTGAAAAAAAAAAGAATTAATTTTCTGATAAATCTTAATTTTTAAGTTAATGATCAAATAAGTTTTTGCGAAGCCAGCGATTATAAAATACAAATTTCCATCTTTAAGTAGTTCATATGAACACCTTTAACAAAATGTTACAATAACAATATGAAACTTTTAGTCCTCGTTTTTCACTATCATTCCATTGTCTTTTTCTCGAAACTTTAGAATTTGTCTGAAACTAACAGCCATATCCATCTGGTCGATCAAAAAAAGCGTTCAATTAGAATGGAGCAAAAACAGCATCATATTTAGATGTAACATAGTCTATCTTCTTCAATTACTTTAAAGTACTTTCATTAAAAAAACATTTTGAATTAATGCAGTGACTGATATAAGAGAAGTAGTCTGTATTTATTCAATCAAAGTTAGCCGAGTCTGAAGGGGTAAAACAGGCAACATGAAGACCCATTTCAGACCACATTTATTTTGGAATTTTTGAAACTGAATTTGTCAATGTGCTACCAGGGATGTAAAAAAGGATGCATTTATAATGCAATTGTTAAGTTTGATGAAAATTGGTTGAAAGATCAACGAAAAATAAGAAAGCTCCCAGTAAAAATCGCCATTTTTCACTATTTACATGGGTTTTCACTACATGGGTGGACTGAATTATAAAGTTAAATGACTGTTAAACAATCAATTTTTTGTTGGCTACAATTGAGTGAAGTTTGTATTAGATTGCTTGAAAATTGAGGGAGTTTTAGTTTAAAATTTGTGTTGAAATCGATTTGTGTTGAAATCGATTTTTCGTTTTTCCCTTATTTTTGCTAAACGCAGTGGCGTAGAAATAAAAAATGAGGTATCGTTGAGCACGCCTTGATGTAAGTAACCTACATACCGAGTTTGAACGAAATCGGAGGAAAACAAGTTGAATTTCTCGATTTTTCATCAGGCTTTATCGATGATTGATTTCTTTAAAATTATCGATTTTTTACGTTAAGAACCTATCTCTTACATTGTACAATGTCTTTGCCAAGTTTGGTTAAAAACTTGATGGATCTCAAGTGAAAAGTTATTTTTTCACGGCTTATCAACCTTTTGCAGGTTATTTAAAGCGAGGAAATATTTTTAGATTGTAATATTTTTCGGAGATAATAATGATTTACTGATAGAAGTTTCACAATGATAGTGAAGAAAGCTCCAGAACAGAAGTAATTTCAAGAGCAAATATGATATTTCCAGATATTTTCAGATATTTCCAGGACACATAATAAGGAAATAAGGCTTGGCTAGCTTGGTGGTCGATTTGTTTTTCATGGTTTGTCAACTTTTTGGCGGTATATTTAAAGCCTTGAAATATTTTTAGATTGTAAGGATTTTTCGGAGATAATAATGATTTACTGATAGAAATTCTACTATTTAATCCATGGCCGCAGAGGGAAGAGAGATTCACAAATTTCCCAAGGATATTTGCGCATCAGTGAATATGACGAACCCGACTGGAATTGGAACTCGGCTTTCAGATTACAAATTTAGTGCCATTTTCCATGATACCAGTCAGTTATGTGCCAAGCGTGATACATGCTTAGATGATCATGTATCTTTCGATACATGACTGACGAGGCAGATTTTTCCCGTATAGTAGGTATGGTGGAGGCGGGGAGAAAAGGATTCATAGCTTTTCCAAATCCTCTTCTTTTCGCACCCCAGCTATGGGTAAATAGCAGGACAGATCGGGTTCTATAGCCTTGGATGGCAACTGGTCTACTGGTGAAAAAATGGCAACCTACTGCGGGAAAAAAAATCTACCTCGTCAGCCATGTATCGAAAGATACATGATCGCCTAAATGCGTATCACGTATGGCACATAACTGGCCACAAACCGGGTTCTATGGCCTTGGATGGCAACTGGTCTACCCTAGAAACAAATAGCAACCTACTGCGGGAAAAAATCTGGTTCGTCAGTCATGTATCGAAAGATACATGATCACCTAAATGTGTATCACGTATGGCACATAACTGACCACAGTCCGGGTTCTATAGTCTTGGATGGCAACTGGTGTACTGGAGAAAAAAATAGCAACATACTGCGGGAAAAAATATCTGTCTCGTCAGTCATGTATCCAAAAATACATGATCGCCTAAGCATGTATCACGTTGGGCACATAATTGACCCCAGACCGGATTCTATAGCCTTGGATAGCAACTGGTCTACCGGGGAAAGAAATAGCAACATACTGCGGGAAAAAAATATCTGCCTCGTCAGTCATGTATCGAAAGATACATGATCACCTAAATGTGTATCACGTATGGTACATAACTGACCACAGTCCGGTTTCTATAGCCTTGGATGGCAACTGGTCTACCGGAGAAAGAAATAGCAACATACTGCGGGAAAAAATATCTGCCTCGTCAGTCATGTATCGAAAGGTGCATGATCGCCTAAGCGTGTATCACGCATAGCATATAACTGACTGATCCATGATACCAAACTTAACAGCACCTGGTATTCCTAAGCAGTCACCCATCAAGGTGCTGCCCAGGATCGACGTTGCTTAATGACCTGGCCGTAAACCGAAAGAGTTAAAAGACAACCCTTATATATTGTCTCGCCTGAACTTCTCCGTTCCTCTTTATTATTCTTTCTTTTTCTGTGTTTTCAGTTCAATCTATTTTCTTCTTTTTCTCTCTTATTTCCGTTCAACATTTCATTCTCATAACTCTTTTTCTTTTTCTCTTAAACTCTAATTTATTCTATGCCATTCTTTTATTACTTTAATCTCAACCGCGAACAATTGCAAAACTCTTGTACTGACTGTTATCCGTTGTTGGAATTGTTTCCAGAGTACCAAACGCATCTGAGGGACACTGAATGACTTTGTCATTAAAACTAGCGCAGGGCCAACACATAATTGTATTCTACAGATAATGGCAAATAAGTTGGCCAACAAGCTGAAGCCCATGCATTCAACATTAAGTGTACTAATTGTGCCTTTTGTTTGTTTCGGATAAATAACGGATCTGGTTTTGCTAACAGCGCAGAATGTTTGATTCTTATCCTGGTTTCGTAATGATTCGCTCGGGGCGCTACTAAATTAAACAGAACGAAAATATAACAATCTCCGCTAAAGCCTGCTTCCTAACTGAAATAGTTATAGATTTCCTATCGGAAAAAAGATCAGTGTTCGAGCCCTCCATGTCGAGTTTTGATGATCTCTCGTTTTTTTTTTTTTTACGTATATTTCTTCTTTAATTAAGTATTGGGGGCTGGAGAGTTTTAGTTCCCTTAAAAAGAATCCTATAATCATTCCACATTTTATCCTGTTACAGTGGTGGAAATAAAAATTAATAAGTTCATTCTTGTTGGTAGAATTTTGATAGATATACCCTAAACCTTCAACTGAAGGTCGTTATTCGTTCTGTGTAGCATGATACTTAGGAAGGGTAAAGTGTTGTTCAAAGATAAAATACATCGTGGGTTAGACGTTAGTAAATTTGTAAAAACAAAGATATAATACTACCTACTGATTCCTTAACATCTTCTTTCCGAAACAATTTATAAAATCTATATACCGCCCTGGGTATGACGATAAACTACATCCGCGTCCTGGGTAAGACGATAAACTACATCCAGCAGCAAGGCCTCTGATCATGAGGTTTTGAGGATCGTGGAACCACCTCTTAATCGCGAAGAAATGCTCACTTCTAAATATTTGTCGTCTCATTCGTGTAGTCCTAGAATAAATGCTACTTCTGAATCATATGTTGTCCTGTTACTACTTTGGGTTAGCGAGAATCTTCACATTCGCCAAAGTAGAGAGTTATTGAATGAAATTGCTGTAATGGGAGGAAGAAGTAAGAAGTGCATATTATGTAGGATAACTAACACCTGACGGAAACTTGAGTGTGTAGGGATTCAAAGGATTATTCAAAGGTTCATTTGGTTGCGATGAAGTCACGCGGATAGCATGACGGCCGCTTGATAACATCACCATAGAATGACGAAAGTGGCCAGTCCGTCGATCAGCTTCCAGGAGTCAAACCGAGCTGTTGCTTTTTTTAGCAAAAGGGCCAGCCAAAAGGTCAGTTCACATGATCATAACGCCGTTTTTCTTTTCGGAACATACCTACACAACCTGTAGCCTCATGTCGGAAAAAAACCCATGATTCGCTGTTTCCTGTTTGAGGAATATGTCCTCGTAAGTATCATATAATATAAATCCGGCCCGCTCGAATCTCCGTTGGGATTCTAAATATGACTTTTTCAGAAACACAGAAGAATCCCCCGGCAGCTCAAATTCCTGTTCGGCATTAATACAAGTAAGGCCTATTTCTTTACAATTTTCTTCCTGCTTGTGCGGTATACATGTATTATAGTTTCCCTGTGTGGGGCACTCGTAAGTATGGCTTAGTGGCTTAAAAGTCTATCTGAGAACAAAACATGTTTTATTTTCTTTTAACTATTCCGTTTCGGCCATGAAAGTTGGTTATTATATCATGGATATAATAATAAACATAAATGCAAACTAGGAAAAACTAGGAAAAACCTTTCTCGTAACACTCCCATTAAGGTTAAGAAGATGCTCTCTAGGTGGAATTTTCTCCTTGTCAAAGGAATACGAAGAGAATAAGGGCTTTATATCTAAAAAATATGGATTAAACCTCTTAAAGCATAGCCATAACGGCACTATTCATCATGGCATCGAGATGTCCCACAGGAAACTATTGAAAAATCAAAATCACATTCACAAAATTGCAATGCAGTAACTTCGATATTATGCATCTGCTGATAGGATAGCATCCTTAGGAGTAACTCTAACATCCGGATATCTGAACTCTCAAGCAGATAATGCCAACCCGGAGAAGCGTTTCCCGCAAGCGCACTTAATAATGAGGCAGCCACGTTGGGAATAGGAAGAAATTACAGACGTAAGTCCCGAAGTGTAGCTATGGTGTTTACACTGAAATCAAGGAAGAACTTTCCCTTGGGTCAAAAACATCATGACTAAGCAAGGGTCCAGATAACCGTGACATGCTTGCTCAGTTTTGAGCATCAATGAGGAGGGGGGTTATTTAAATATCCTAGACCTATTTCTTCACATATGTGCTTAAAATAAGAAAAGCATAAAGTAAGAAAATAAAGATTAAACAATTTCTGTTTTTGATTTCCTCTTGATGACGTTTCAAATGTGTTGGTTTTGGGGTTTTCATCAGGCATATATTTTGGTTGAATATTTTCTTGATGCTAACTTTAACTGTGCACCACAATTCTAGGTAAAAGTCAAAATTTCGGACGCTGATTTTCTAGATAGGCTGATAGGTCATTCGAATTTGGAAGATTGGTGCTACACAATCTTGAAGAGAAATAATTATATAATCAAGGTGATCACGTTCCACATTATTTCAAACACTATTTAAGAAAGAGTCTGTCGTCAATACGCTTTTTAAATCATTTCACGCCATGCAAGGCGATAATGCCACTGAGACGCAACGAGTTACTTGTAGTGAAAGAGAATAAGAAGACTTTTGTGAGGCGAAAGGACAATAAAAGAACAGGAGTCAAGAAGACAGAAGATAGCGATTGACGTTACATTTAATTTTATGAAAATTTTAGGTATCAAGGAAGCAAGAAACCGGAAGAGAGTTCCACAGGTGAGAAGTACGAGAAAAGAAACTATTAGAATAGAACATACAGTTTATACAATTATGAAATAAGCTGTTTTCCTACAGGTAATGATCAGAGTTTATTGATCAAACTGCTAGTGTTGCCGTCAAATAGAGTTTATAATTTTTTTTTTTGTTCAAACAATTTCTCAGGAAATTTGACTTCTCAAGTCCACTAACTGTTATAGCTCTTTCTCCTGCTGATGTGGTTTTTTCTTCCGAAGTTATTCTTTAATTTAGTGCGGAATAATTATGGTCTTGATTATATCATTATTTTCTTTTTCCTTTAGAAGTGCTATCCATTTCTGTTTTTCGCTTTCTTTTTGGCCTCGTCGAGAAATTTCCTACATCATCAGAAGAGTGAAATGCATGAAAATGGAAATGGTGAGGTTTTTTTTGTTTTTTTTTAAATCATTTCACCCCAAGGAAGACAAAAATGCCCCTAAGACACACGGAGTTACTGAGAGTGAAAGAAGATGAGAAAACATTAGGGAAGAGAAAGAGAAATAAAAGTACAGAATTTAGGAAGATAAAAAGATGGCGATTAATGTTGCATTTAAATTGTTTGGTGATCGTAGGTAGTAGGGAAACAAGAAATCGGAAAAGAATTCTACAAGCGAGAAAAAAAAAATCTATTAGAATAGAACTTAGTTACATCTAGCTATTTCAACAGTAAAACAATGAGACCTAATTGCCAATCTAGTTGTACAGTTAAATTCATGTTGGTCAACGTACCAAGGATGAAAGCTCTTTAGAGCAATTGACTTGTCAGTATTTCTAGAAAAGACTGAAGGAAGGCGCATCACGGCGATGGGAAAGACATTGAAGACAAGATACCAGCTCAGGACTAATAACATTACAGACCCCTTTTTTTTAATTTGCTGGGAATCTTAAGATATATAGGGCAGGACCATCACACCATATATGGCATCAAGACTTAACAAAGGAAGAAAAACAGCTAAATGCCACTCGGGATAAGAGAGTAATGGAGAGACGCGTCACATTGATATGAGAGGGTGGAAAGTGCGACACCGAAATCCGAAGGCACATTGGAATAACGAAAGATGCTTTCCAAAAGCTAAGCAAAGTATTAAGAAACAGGGAAATTTAAATATCTGGGAAGTGTTTTAACAGAGGACGGAAAGTGTGAGACTGAAATCTGAAGACGCATTGGGATAGTGAAAGATGCCTCCCAAAAGCTAAGCAAAGTATTAAGAAACAGGGAAATTTAAATATCTGGGAAGTGTTTTAACAGAGGACGGAAAGTGTGAGACTGAAATCTGAAGACGCATTGGGATAGTGAAAGATGCCTCCCAAAAGCTAAGCAAAGTATTAAGAAACAGGGAAATTTAAATATCTGGGAAGTGTTTTAACAAAGGACGGAAAGTGTGACACTGAAATCCAAAGGCGCATTGGGATAGTGAAAGATGCCTCCCAAAAGCTAAGCAAAGTATTAAGAAACATGGAAATTTAAATATCTGGGAAGTGTTTTAACAAAGGACGGAAAGTGTGACACTGAAATCCAAAGGCGCATTGGGATAGCGAAAGATGCCTTCCAAAAGCTAAGCAAAGTATTAAGAAACATGGAAATTTAAATATCTGGGAAGTGATTTAACAATGGACGGAAAGTGTGAGACTGAAATCCGAAAGATGTAGAAAATAATTGAGGCGACAGATATACGACTATACAGAAGGATGCTGAGAATACTATGCACGGAGCATATGAGCAATGAGAAAGTTTTAGAGAAAAAGGAAACAGATAGTGTTGTATATTCCTCCGTCGTGCTGGGGGCAATCTTGGTTGACGTGGGTCAATTCCATAATAAAGATGTCTTCCACTCTTTCTTCTCTCATCTTCTCCTGGCCATTGATCTCTGGTTGTTTTGTTCGAAATTAAAGAGAGATATCAATATGGAGAATTTTGACTTACTAGTTTATTAACCTCATCGATTGATGGGTACATTTTCTAAGTAGCCCGTGGGGTCGCTCTATCAAACCCACTGAGGAGCAAGTTTCGAGATATGAAAAAAAAAAAATAAAAATAAAAAATAAATAAAACAAAAAAACAAGTCAACATTGTATGACCTGTAAATCTCGACTCCCTGAAATACCTTTCTATCTCTAACATTCCCACGTTAGTTTTAGCCAATCAAAAACGACTTCCTTTCTTTTCCTGTATGTGACCTCAAAGGTCAAAATGAGGAAGTCAAAAGAGAAATACAATTCTCTAAAAAAAATAATAGTCTGCTAGATTATTACTTAACAAAAGGACACTTATACTTAACATAAAAAAGAAACAGTTGAAATTTCTAGGTTACTTAATGCCAACGTACTGACGGGTTATGCAGCATTGAAGAAGAATACGTTAGTGTATACAGGATAATCACTTCTCCTTTAAAATTTTGAGGTCCTGTCTTCCCACATAACTTTGCCGACCCTATTCAATTAATAAAAGTGATAGATATTAGGTTGGTGCAAAAATAATGACGTAATAATGTCGTTTTTTGACGAATTTTTTAACGTCACAAAACGACATTATTACGTCATTATTTTTGCACCAACCTAATAGTTGAACTTGGACTGAGCGGTTTTATAAAAATGCCAAAATTTAAATTTTAAACAAATGCATCCGTGTATTTTCAGCATTTCCGATGTAAAATTATCTCCACACACACACACACACACGCGCGTGCGCACACATCCGCTCTCTCTCTCTCTCTCACACACACAATATATATATATATATATATATATATATATATATATATATATATATTACGAAATGGACAAAGTCCGACAATTTATTTATTAAAGACATTTTTTATGTTTAACGTTCTTTTTATAGATGCAAGTATTTAAGTAAATGCTCTGTTTTATAATAAAAATTTGTTTACATTCGATATACCATGAGCAGTTATGAATGTACGAGATTCATGGAAGATTGAAGTTTATAAATAGTAAATTCGACCTAGCCTACCGAACGGTCCTTGGTGTCCGAGCGATCAAGGCACGTCAGCGTAAATGACGGTTCCGTATAGGATGCAGGTTCGAATCCTGTCCAAGGACGAATATTTTCTATGAAAATTTCTCGGGCATTCAGGCAGGTAAATGTTATTTAATACTGTTTATTATAAACAGAGCATTTACTTAAATACTTGTATCTATAAAAAGAAGGTTGAACATAAAAATGTCTTTAATATATATATGTAATTCTCAAATGTGTGATCGGATGTTGTTTATGCGTTTCCGCAGTTTTCATTCGATTTCGATGAATTTTTTTTGTTTGATAGATAATTCGTTGTTGGCGACAATGGCTCTCCACTACTTCCTGTTCATTATAACTCTCAGAAACGTTTTACTATTTACTATCTGTACTTATATATCTTTCATAAAAACTTTAATAAAAACTTTGATTGGCTAAACGTCTCTTCAAATGCTGCTGAACGTGAGGCTGAAACGGCTGATCAAAGGACTTAATGGCTGAAGAGAACCGTCTCTTCAACTCCTGCTACGGGTGAGGCTGAAACTTCTAATCAAAGGACTTAACGACCGAGGAGAAACGTCTCTTCAACTGCTGCTGCGCGGGAGGCTGAAACTGCTAATAAAGGACTCAACGGCTGAGGAGAAACGTCTCTTAACTCCTGCTGCGCTCCTTTCATGGTCATCCCGCATCCAAATTGTTACCCCCCCCCCACATTTCGGGATGCGCCTCAGTTGCATCCAGTTGTTACTGATATTGATTTTCGGGTGGGCTAAATTTAAACTTAAACATTCTCCAAGTGAACAGCAAACATTTCCAGTAATGAAAGACACGGTCAAACACGGGTTATACAGCTAGTATATATATATATATATATATATATATATATATATATATATATATATATATATATATATATATATATATATATATATATATATATAGTCATCCATAAATTTAATTTCACAAGGTGAAAATGATCATTTACATAATGGTATCTTAATTACGATTGTATGAAATATATATATATATATATATATATATATATATATATATATATATATATATATATATATATACACACACACACGCACACACACACATATATATATATTTACATATATATATATATATATATATATATATATATATATATATATATGAATTACATAAAAATTAAATTCAATTATACCTCATTTATATGACTATATTGTTTCTCGAGAGATTTCTCTTAGAGAAACTTCCTGGAGATTGTCAATACTAAAATGGATCAGTTTTAATATTTTATATTATTAGGATTCACTTGGACTACTTACCCACGGATTTTTACACACACACACGCATATATATATATATATATATATATATATATATATATATATATATATATATATATATATATATATATATATATATATATATATATATCACTTCTTTATATATATATATATATATAGATAGATAGATAGGAGTGTTTGATTTCAGTTGGGTTCCAATGCCTTTTGAATTCATCTCTTGTGCATCCAATGTAGACTTTGTGTGGATCCTCAATATATGAGATATTGTACTGATAGACTAATGATTCAGTGCGACATTTATTATTAAGAGGATAGTTTTGAGGATTTCTACAATTACATAATTTTTCTTTATTATCATTTCTTCTCTATATCATTTTGATTTTGGTTTAAGTGTTTACTCAAGATATTAGCGTTATGATTCTTAATTATGTTTCTGTTTTTTTATATTTCTGGCACTTAAAAGAAACCAATAAAAGATCTACTCAAAAAGGGAAATTAATAAGAAAAGCTAGAGTTTGTAGGTCATTAAATGACCCATGTCATTTGCGCATACTTGAGAAATTATACATTATTAAGTTTATGAAAAATCAAAATTTACTTTAATCAAAGAAATGGAATAGGTATTGTTGCAAACGCTGTCAAAGATTTTCCTTAAATAATGATTAAATTTGGAAAAAAATAAAAAAAGAAGAAAAAAGACGAAAAATGATACATACATATTTATAATTGATCTTTGAATAATAATTTTTAAATGAGAAAGTAATTCTAATATATTTATTTGTTAAAAATTGTACAGTCTATTAGTTATGAATAGCAATAATACTTTAAAATTGTAGGAATAGGTTTTAAATATCAGAAGGACTACTTACTCATATTCAAACGAAACTTATGAAAAAATCTTCGTGCATAAAATTATAGTTTAAACGGCCAAATAAAAATGCTAAACAACTTTTTGTTATTGAAAAAACCCAGAGATCATGCGAAAAACTGATATCATCATTCGTTGAATGAATACCCCTACTCTAGCTTAACGTAACCCGATTTTGAAAGTAACTTATATTTGACACATATGTTGTCTATGAAAATGAATACCCTACCACCCCTTATCAAAATAATTGAAGTTCCCGTAACCTCAACAACTATTAATATCAAGATTGTATGTGATTATAAATTCAGTAAATTTCTAAATCAGTTATTCCAAAAATCGCTTGAGAATGAAACAGAACTAGGGATTTTAATTTAATTTTATAATTAAATTTAAAGTTTTAGTTTCTGTATTTGAAACACGGTAATTCCTGTGTAGCGATGGGATCAGATATCTAAATCAGTAAATTTATAATGTTTATGTTCTACTGAATTGTATTGAGGACTGTTTTTTAAAAATAAAAATAAGCATTCCCAGATATTTAAATTTCCCTTTTTCTTAATACTTTGCTTAGCTTTTGGATAAAGAACACAGGATTATAAATCTTACTGTTCTTTCTCATTATTTAAATATATATATATATATATATATATAATCTTTATATATATATATATATATATATATATATATATATATATATATATATATATATATATATATATATATATAGGTAAAAAAATGAAATACAAAACATGCTGTATAGATAAAATATGATTTGGAAAATACTTTTTAAAATTAAAATTATTTTACTTACATATGGGTTTTCTGAAAACTCACTGTACTGATAAATCATCAGTTTTCTCCCCTTAAGATCTTGTAGGTATAAAAAGCACCCTGTAAAATCCGTCAGTAGACGAGTAGTCAGAGTAAAGTGCAATAAAGCTTTGGTATAGGTTTATTCACTAGTTCTGCACTTACTGCATCCACAGGTAAATAAAACGATTTTAATTTTAATAATTCTCTGTAAACATAACCGTATTATAAATATTACATATAAAAAAATTAGATGTTTTTCTAAATCTTATTCTCTCTCTCTCTCTCTCTCTCTATATATATATATATATATATATATATATATATATATATATATATATATATATATATATAGAGAGAGAGAGAGAGAGAGAGAGAGAGAGACAGTGAAAGAGTTTTTTATATATTTTGTTTTTTTGTCCGTTTTGATACATCCGATTTTTGGTACCGTAATTTTTCAAGTCATTCAATATATATATATATATATATATATATATATATATATATATATATTCGTATTTTCTATCTTTAACTGTGCATACTAACAATAAATATGCCTTTTCCCTCATCGGTAACATAACTCTGAGTTTTATGCACGATGCAATCGTCATTATATATAATATGAAGAAATGATAGATTTTGTATTTATAATACTACATTATATATTCTGTTATCCGGAAAATATGAGGTTTAAGTTAATAATAATTATATATATATATATATATATATATATATATATATATATATATATATATATATATATATATATATATATATATGTGTGTGTGTGTGTGTGTATGTATGTATGTATGCATGTATTCGTGTTTTTTTATATATTTAACTGTGTATGTGATTTTAGACGCGTACGACCGTATTTTCCGTATCTCTTTGCCTTTTCGCAAAGTTGTCTGATAATGTGCGTGTATGTGTGTTTGTGTGTTATTATTGCTACCCTCTCGTTGTCGGGTCCCGATCGCCCAGACTGTGTAAACTAAGTTTCAGCTCAATTTAATCTTAAAGGACAATCACCATTACCGGGAGGGTACAAACAGCAAATACCAGAACGAATGAACGTACAATCAGAAACGAAAGGAAACTGAACTCGAAACACAAAGCGAAAGTCTAAGAACAAACATGATCGAGAAATGAAATGAATGAAAAACGTTAGAAGCCAAATGGAGAGGGGGGGCCTTAGGTATTCTTTAACCGTGCCAGCTCTGAACGATAGCCCTTTTTTTACGTTTCTTTACCAGCAATGTTTTCATTGGCTTTTTCAACATCCGGTTAAGACATCATTTCCGGTGTTGCCTTCTCGTGAGAAGCCGTTAGGGATATATTTTTTTTTCTCCCTGAGGCTATAATCTGACTTCGAGGGAGCGACTGGGGTTACAACAGAATTTGGTTTAACGTCACTTAACTGTAATAATACGAGAGAAATCAAAAGGACGTTGAAAAGTGTTTGTGTTCACTTTCCAAATGAACCGGGAAGGCCATGTTGAATGGCCTTCTTTTTTTAAGCGGCCATATTGTCGTGAAATATGCTAGCTTAAATCGACATTTCCACAGCCTTCTATATAAATAGGGGCGTCTTATTTGATTGTAATACTCGTGTTGCAATAATAATCTTATAATTTTCAGTGAAATATCTTTTCTAAGGAAATGCCCTTGATTTTTATCTGGAAAAAAAAAAATTTCAAAATGTTTGCGTGTCATCTCGCCAATAAAAGTCGCCATCATAATCGCACAAGTTAATTATATCAGATTTTACAAGCACACAATTACGCATCGCCAGAGTGACGATTAATTTTGTTCAAGATTAAACGTGACCCTAAACAAAGAATTTATCCATATTCGACAACACGCTTGGAAGAGCATCTTCACATTTGTTGAATAGATTATGTTTCGACTAGCGGGTTAAGCATTTCTCGTGTCGGCTAAAGTTCTGGGTGTCGCCATTATTTATTGACTCATTCGTTAAGCATTGTTTTCTCCCACCAGGTTTCGATCGGTTAGTTTTCCATCCTTTCTCGGGTGTATGCCATATGAGACAGTTTTATAATGTTTTTAAAGGTAATTTTCATCTTGCTCGAAAATTAAACTCAAACAGGTAAATAATTACCAAGAGATATAGATATGAAGAAATATAACGGCTCGGAATTAGAGATCGGAGAGCCGAGTTCGAATTCCAGTTTGGGTTCGTTATATTCACTTACGCGCAAATGCCCTTGGGAAAGGTATGAATCCACCTCTTCTCTCCCCAGCTATGGGTTAATTAGTAGGAATTGCATCAGTAAATCATTAGTATCCCTAAAAACTTTTTACAATCTAAAAATATTTTCTGGCTTTAAATAACTTCTAAAAGGATGATAAACTGTAAAACACGCACTAATAAATCAACCAGCCATTAGTTGAATACGTTAAAGAACGCTAAGGGGTTCAACACACTAAAATGGCCGTTTGATTTAGCAATAAAGTTAATCATCCCTTTAACAATGTTATTTTTTAAAATCCTGCTGTGTGTACATCCATCCTCAACACCAGAAAAGCCTGCTGGGGGAACCGGTTTAGTCACCGATAACCCGACCATGGGGCAGCTATTATTAGATTGCTTGATATAAATTAGGTACATCCATAATATCCAGCTACTGAGCAAGTCCATTTGAAAGTCCATCCCTATTACAGGCACCTGTCTAGGCACAATTGTGTTTGCTTAACATTCACAGATCCGTCCTGTGTTTTATACCGCAATTATACTGAAATAAACTTAGATTTTCTGGGTATAATCTAGCATGATTATCCATTTGAACACCAGTGCGCTAAAACCCTCGGTCACGATGACTTGTAACTTCATGCTAAAACAGACATTGGAGGTTTCCAAACAGTTCGGCATATCCAATTCCAGCATAAAAACACATACATGGTGAAAGTAGCCCTGGCTTTTCGGTTAATGAATATCGAATGTTTCCTTATGAGGAAACAGCTGTTACCATTCCCAATCAAATATATTTAAAATTAGGTTAAAAACCAGGCGGCATTTAAGCTAATTCCTGTAGAGGGCTCTTGATTGGACCTTCGGCTTGTTCAGGAGTTTGAGAATTCCTAAGTCTTTGCATATTATCAGCACTTGAATCTCTCCTGACTGCCGTTTGATCTAGGTTTTCATTTCCACGAGACTTTCCTCTCTGCAGCCTTGTCTCTTTTGATTACAATCTAGTCCTCTGCTGGCGGAGATTTCTTTCTGCGAGGCATACTGCTACCGTATGCGATAGGCAACAATAAACTACAAATAAACTCAAAATTGATCTCTGAATTCAAGTATTATATTAATATTTAAGCTTTCCTTTTAAACGTTCAACGCCACTTGTACAAAATATTTGTCGCAAAAAATCACGTAAAAAAAAAAAATCGCCGAAAACATTCGCAGTAATGAAAACTTGGGAAACAAAAATCTTAGCATTGCGGGTCCGGATCCGGCCGGAATATTTTTAATTTGCTCACAGAGTTGGCCTGATTCCAAAATGAAATGATATGTTGGGCTATGGCTTCTAGGAACAAAGTTAAAAAATGTGACTCACTGACATTTGAATATTTTGTGTGTATAATTTCTTTGTTTCCAGGCTCCTTCAGTTACTCCTATGTATACTTTTTCTTCCTTATCTGGTGATTTTATCGTGGCTTGGTATATTACGTTGTTTTGTAAACAATTTCCGTTTAAGGGACATTCGTTCTTTATTCTGCAGTTGCACGTGGGTTTAATTTGTTCGTGTGGTTTGTTGATAATTTTCCTGTTGTGCTTTTTTATTATTTGCGCCATGTTCTCGGTGCAGCTGTTGCTGATTTTTACTGTGTTTTTGTTGAATATTTTGTGTAGGGTGCTTGATTCCGGGAAGTGTTTGTGTAAGAGTTTGAAGAATATTTTTCCTACGTGTACGGCGGGTTGAACCATATGATATTTCTTTTCCTTTTGGCCTTTTTTGTGTTCTGTGGTGAGTATGTGAGTGTTGCTGGGAATCCGCTATCTTTTAGGGCGGTTTCATAGTCTTTCTTAGCTTTGTTAAATATGGATTCATTGGAGGAATTGTCGGAAAGCCTGCGGTTAATCGATTTTGGTATCTGTTTGATTATAGAAGGCGGGTGGTTGGAAGATGTGTGTATGTAGAGTGGTTTATCATTAGGTTTTCTATATGGTTTATATGTGCTGAGGTTGAAGGTAACATGTAGAAAATCTACTTCGTTTAGGTTAGTTTTTATATCTATGTCGAATCCGTTATTTTTAAAAATCTTTATTATTGCTTTTCTAGTTTCGTAGTATCACATTGTGGATAGACGTCCGATTGCTTCAACTGTACCAACGAGCCTCTGTGACGAAGCGGTGATTAAATAGACTCGATATACTGCCGCTCGTTCACATATTCCGTAGTGAGACTCATCCGAGTTTCCCTTACCCATAGGACTGTGCTCCCAGGAGCCACGTCTACTATCCCCAAGCCACTCCATCCAGAACATTAGAAGGCTGTTC
>OZ010584.1:15601444-15623944 GCA_963932145.1 Acanthosepion lycidas
TGCCCTTCGGCAAAGCTTCCTCCGAGTTTCTCTCCGCATTAGAGAGTTCGACAGAAACCCGACTCGGAAGCTCACAAAGCGCAGATACTACACTTTGATCATGGTCATGTCTACCTCCCCGAAGGAAACCTTGCCCTTCGGGGAGTTTTCGTGTTGATATTTATCAACACCCCCACGTGGAGTTAAATGTGGCACAAGGCCGGTTTAATGTGGGTATCTCCAAGCCCGTAGGCTCGGCCAAAAATATGACCTTTGAACCCGCCTAGACGGGTTCAGGTCCTGTCTCCCTCCCCGAAGGATACCATGCCCTTCGGCAAAGCTTCCTCCGAGTTTCTCTCCGCATTAGAGAGTTCGACAGAAACCCGACTCGGAAGCTCACAAAGCGCAGATACTACACTTTGATCATGGTCATGTCTACCTCCCCGAAGGAAACCTTGCCCTTCGGGGAGTTTTCGTGTTGATATTTATCAACACCCCCACGTGGAGTTAAATGTGGCACAAGGCCGGTTTAATGTGGGTATCTCCAAGCCCGTAGGCTCGGCCAAAAATATGACCTTTGAACCCGCCTAGACGGGTTCAGGTCCTGTCTCCCTCCCCGAAGGATACCATGCCCTTCGGCAAAGCTTCCTCCGAGTTTCTCTCCGCATTAGAGAGTTCGACAGAAACCCGACTCGGAAGCTCACAAAGCGCAGATACTACACTTTGATCATGGTCATGTCTACCTCCCCGAAGGAAACCTTGCCCTTCGGGGAGTTTTCGTGTTCACGAAGGTTTTATTTCTGTTGTCAGTTTATTAAATGATTTGATGAAAATACTTGTTGGTCTTGGTATATTCAATCATGTTATTTTTAAAGACTTAGGGTCTTTATTGTTATTGGAAAAATAGTATTTCTCAATAAACAGACCAATATTTGTTTGTTTAAGTACGAATTAAGAGGTTTCTACGATTTTATTTTGAGAAATATCATATATACGGAAAACAAATGAGAAAAATGCTTTTTTTTACCCAAAACGACGCATTTCTCTACAGCAAAAACCAAGAAAAAGTGAAGCCATTTTCAGTTTCAGTGCTTTCAGATTAGCTAAAAAAGATGTTTGGTGTCTCGACACCATTTTAAAAATTTACCAGAGTTATGGATCTGTGTTAATGCTATTTGTATATGAGAAGAAGTTTAAAACGATGCATTCAGATGGGCGCTAAATTGGTAGAATTCCCTGGTCTTCGGAGATCAGCCCAAATTTCCCCTGAATGTATAATTTTGCATTTAACCAATCTAGAATTTTTGGGGAAAATTTTCAGTCTCCCAAAATACATTCAGCACCTAGCAAAAGTGTAGGAATAGTATTCTGGATGACGGTTTTCTCATAAATACATGGCAATTGCAGCAATCTGTAACAACAAAATACATAATAGTCTATTCTTGAGAGTTTTGAACACAAATCACCAAAATCCATCCATCCCACAAGGGAAAGAAAGGTGTTGAAGGCCATATATATATATATATATATATATATATATATATGCAGGATGTGTGTGTGTGTAACGAATGCATGGCCGCAATTTTCGACGGATTTGCACCAAAATTTACATGCACATGCTCCAAGTTAGCGGCAAGGCCAAGACCAACTTTGCATTTCTCAACTCCCATCGATAGTGGAAATAATCGATTTTTTATCCTTCTACAGCAGTTTTCATGTAGTTTGCGGCCATTTTCTACTGGCCAGAGTGAGAGCCAATAGCTGGCTGCCACAAATAAGCAGGAAGATTCTATTGGCCAGCCTTAGACCCAACAGCTGACTGACACGAATGTTAACTAGCATGCTAGCATGCAAAAAAGATCGATAGCTGCATTCGTCACAAGTGGGAAAAATTTAAATCTGCATGGCACTTTACTCCAATTGGTTCATTCGCTTGCTTAAACTCAATGTTGATTCTGATTCCGCAGAACTGGGTTTGGATGTGAAAAAGTATTTGTTGTTAACATTCTTTTTTCATTCGGTTTTTCCAGTTACGAGTCCTTTTTTAAAGCTGATCGTTTTGTGTTCATTTTGTTTAGTTCTTTTTTTCGTAACAGATTTAATGTTTAGTATAGAGCTTAGAAAAATTCGCAGTGTGAGATAGGCAAGAAGTAAGGCATGTAACAATATCAGCACGGCAAAGTGCACTCCTTTAAAGGCAAAGAAGGGCAAAAGTATTTTATGTCAAGTGATAGCGATTGCTGTATGAGTACGATTTTTGAATCAAGCGCAGGCAACGCCGGGCGATGCTGCTAATATATATATATATATATATATATATATATATATATATATATATGAGAACAATTTAGGAATTTGGTTATTGATTATTTCGTAATTGATTATTTTGGCGAATAGATAGATAGATAAACAGACAGACAGATAGATAGATAGATAGATAGATAGATAGATAGATAGATAGATATGAACAGCGATAGGCAGAAAGAAAGAAAGAAAATGAGAAAGGGAGAGAAAGTGAGATGGAAAAAGAGTGAGAGAAAGTGAGAGAGAAAGAGCGACAGAAAGAGAGAGAAAAGGAATGAGAGTAAGTGAGAGAAAGAAAGAGAGAAGGATAGAAAGATCAATAGTTTGAAATTAAATTTGAGCTAAAATCTGGGTCAGGCTATAGATTTACTGATCCAAATATATGCATACAAACACACACACATGAGCACACAGAGAGATAGAGAGAGCGAGAGAGAGAGAGAAAGAGATAGAAAGATATAGAGAAATATATATTCATCTTATACATTTACAAATCTACCATATTAGCAAGAATTAGACCTATGGTGTTATTTGACTATTCTTTTACTTTAAACGACGCAAACGAAACTGTTAGATATTTTCTGTTTTTATTCAGTTTTAACCAGCCTCACCAATCCCGCATCAGACAACGGAATCTAATGCTCACAACTTCGAGAAGGATGCATGGACCTCGTGGAAATGATCAAGCTTCGCGTACATATACTGATAAACAGGGAGAAACGCAGGCCTATACGAAGATATTTAATAGTTGCTTTATGCGTAGATTCTAACTGTGAATGAAACAGTGACGGGTATTATGGCGTTCTCTCATATCGGCCAACATGACAGACGTTATGTTTTATCAGTTTTTCTCTCTTCGTCTTTCTCAATTGTTCTTGACTTCAGCTCTCAGACCAGTAAGGCAAACACGACCATCTCAAGATTTCTATTTTCAAACTGACATCGTCGTCTTCATCGTGGGACGTGTTTGCACACTTGTCCGCCATTTTTCTTCTCAAAAAGCATCGTTCGACCTTCTGGGGATTCATTCTTCTCCCCGCAGGAAGAGACAAGCACGGACAACAACAACAACAAAAAAAAAAAAGAAGACATTATTTGCTATGCACTTTATACTTCATACACGTTTTTCATTCCTCTCTTTCTTTGCTTCTTGCATTTTCCAGTTTTTCTTCTTTTCCTCATCTATTTCGTTCTTTATCCATCTACTCAGGACCCATTTCTACGCTTGGTAAGTGTTCTGTAAACGTGCAGCATGCTCAATTTAATCTGGGGATTACCACCAATTTCATTTATTTTTCTATTATTAGTATTTCTCACGCCCCGCCCGCGTCACGCCCTTCAGAAACGTCACCCTCGCTTGCCCCCACACGTCTCTTCGACCCACCGTTGAAGGATGTTTGTCGCAGCCCGAGACGAAGGTTACGAGCCAAAAGCAATAATATGTAATACTTTCGCCTATTTTTACTCATTTCATTGACATATATAAAAGTATACATGAAAAGCAGACACATAGATAATTAGGGAAATATCATGCACATACGCACGCACACATAGACAGACACTCACAAACACGCACACACACACACACACACACACACACACACACACACATATATATATATATATATATATATATAAGCCAACTATTGAATCAGAGGAATGAATTAGTGTTAAAATGTTGACATTAAAACAAATTCAAATTTCCATAATAAAGATTTAACTTAATTAGCTACTATGCTCCATAATATACACTCCCCTCTAATTCTTCAAATGTCGAATGTATAACTAATTCTAATTTCCATATTATTATTCCCCCTCAATAACCTCTTTACACTATAATAATTATAATTTATAAACTTTTCCCAACTCTAAGATCTTCCCAACTCTCTTTCCATTAATCCCTTATATCTATATATTTTAAATTTATTTTTGAACTCCATTTTGTTTCTTCTTTTAATTTTAAATTAATGTTTTATTCTTCATGTAATCCCAAATTAATGTCATAAGGTTAATATTCGGGTTTAATTTAAAAAAAAACTTCTTCCTTTTATGACAAATACCTTTCAACCATCACTAACTGCTGTCTCGTGTCTCTCATCTGATTGGAACTTTTAGATTTCACAGTTAAATTCTATTTCCAGCCCCCCACCTAACTGTATAGACTCGAACTCAGTCCAACCGGGGTTGATAAGACAGATGATCGATATTTTCGTCTGCCGAAATATTCTATTCCCTATATGGGGTAATTTTGAATTTTATTGATTATTAATTGTATTTTTTACATTTGTAAAAAAACAAACAAAAAACAAAAAAAAATATATAAAAAAACACTACGCTAGAATCAGTAGTTTCTCTCTGCCGAGTGCTGATGGCTTAGGGGTAGAAAATCCGGCTGACACCAAACCGGTCCGGTTTGAGGCTTTCGAACGTCTAGTCGCACTGAGGAGCTGTGATACAGCGAAACAGTACTGTCTCGAATCACACACACACACACATATATATAATATAAAAGGCTCAAACACTAATATTTCATGGTCATAATTTATTACATTGGAATCGTAACAACGATCCAATTCATCAAATTCATCAAAATGAAATCGGAAAATGTAATAAATTATAACCATAGAATATTAGTGCTTGAGCCTTTTATATTATATTTTTGCTCTGTCCTGGACATTGAGATCTACCTGGATTCTAACCTCTTGGAAATTTATATATATATATATATATATATATATATATATATATATATATTGATCACTAATATTATCTATATCTATCTATCTATCTATCTATTTATATATATATATATATATATATATATATATATATATATATATATATATATATATTACTACAAACTCAAAATTTACATGTGTTTGAGTAAACGCCACAGTTTTTTTTCTACCGGCCTAGATATTGAAAGTATTAATAAATAAACTGTAAGGTCGAGGTACGAAAGAGAAAAGATCACCCGAACAATTATCGTGAAAATATTTATAGAACAAGCACAGGGAAGCAAAGTTACAGCAATGAAGACGACTGAAGACGAGATGTCAAGTCAGGGCCAATAATATTTCTACAATTTTGACTTTAATGTTAGTTTCAGCAGATTTGATGGCTTTTCGAAAAGCTTATTTACTTGCATGTTGTTTTACATACTGAAATACATCAGTTTTTCTCCGCGGGTTTGCACAGTGGACCCAGGCGGATATTTGTGTTTTCTTATGGCTCCTGGTTATGCATAAAAACACTGGTCTTTGTCAAAAAGACCAAATTCCCTCTAAACGCATAATTCTTCATTTAACCAATCTAGACTTTTTTCGGGGAGACTTCCAGTGTCAAAAATGAATTCATCACCCAAAACCATGGGATATAGACATCTCGATTATGTTATGATAAATACAGGGAAATTTATGTCAGCAACTGATATTTAGTGCCCAGCTTATAGTACCTCAAGCGGGTAATGATTAATTTAACGCATGAAAGGAACTGGGTACTTTTTATATACCTTCCCGATAACAATTTTCTTATACAAGGTGTCCCCGAAAAATCGACATCATATAAAATATACATATCTGAATAAGTACATGTCCCAGGCAAACGAAATTAAACAGGCTTCATTTTGAAGTAGCTGAGGGTAATTCAATTACTTTTTTGTGGGGTCGGGGTCAGCTGTGCAATAGTAAGCTTTGCATGGCAAAGGAGCATTATCATGCATGGATATAATATTTAGCATCAAGCTTTTCGATTGTGATCTGTACCACTGATTTTAGTTCTTTGAAAATTACAATAATTGAATTTATCTTGATGCTATCATCCACTTTGAAGCGATCTATAATGTTAACGCACCCAATACTGGCCGAAAGCATTACTCCATTAGTGTTATCTGCAACTCAATTTGGTTGGTTATTTCTATGAAGGGCCAATACTCTAGACCAGTCAACGCGCCTATTCAATGTAGCTCTTTATTCATCAATAAAGATTACTGTTGAGCAATCCGTTTTTACATACTTCCTTGCCTAATTCCCGCGTTTTTCTTTCAAATGGTTCTTTTGTTACATTCTTGTTGTAGGATGTGATTAGTGGCAGGAAATGCTACATGACCTTAATCACATTTAATGCCAATAAGGAACATTTTTTAAAGACAAGGTGACCCCAATATACATTAGACTTAACCTAAGAGAAAATAAAGTAGACTTTATTAAACCGGAGTATCAAAGGAGCCAGACGCATCAGATGGTTGACAAGAAAGGTAACCTCATATCCACCAGGTGATAATTCGCGCCTCATATGAGGTCAGTGGCTGCCTCTGACGTGTAAATATGCGGTCAACCCAACTGCACGTAGGAAGTGCGGATGTGGGGCAACTGGACGAAAGAAAGAGAGTCTCTCATATTGTCGCGAGACGAAGATCTACTTTCGAAAAAAGCCCCCATTTTTTTTCTTTTTATGTGCCGTGTCTTTTCAGGACATAGGCGATCATGGCTACCTATTGGGGATAAGGGGAAATGGGGAGTCTCCACTTCTCCTTATCCCTTCTAGCTTTCAATAACTTCCATCCCTCTGTCATCATCCCCGGACTACATCGACTTGCTTAAGCCCAACAGGTATATCATGCGTTGCTTTTCCTTGTCTCTCTTTCTCGCTATTCGACTTGTGAGTATCAGATTCTCCATGCCCTCCTTTCTCATTACGTGTCCCAGAAATTTCAGCTGCCTCTTCCTGATAAGATTCATCCATGTTTACATCCTCTCCAAAATCTCATCGTTGGTCACACGTTCGCTCCATGATATCCTTAGCATCCTTCTGTAGAAAATACATCTCCGTTGCCTCGAGTCTCTTCTTCATCTTTGGGAAGACCGTCCAACATTCGATGCTATAAAGGAGGACAGATGTCACATAGCAGCTCAGTACTCTTTGTTACCAAAGAAATCCTCCTGTCTCGCAATACTCTGCCCAACTTTTAGAATGCGTCCTTGACCATCTCCATACTTCTTATATTGAAGAAATCCGGAGGTGTATAAACAATAATTTTACAACGATTTTAATTTTCTGATTCTTTTCTCGCAACACCAACTTCTCTAAATATTTTCTTACTGAACAATCCATTTTCTTGCTTAATAACATTTTAATTTTTCTGAACAGGTTTTATTTAATGGCCGAAAAGAAAGTTATAAATAAATATTAGAAATACAGTAGAATCCCGCATATACGGAATAGCTCATATCCGAAGTGCCTCATATCCGGAATCTCTCATATCCGGAATCCCTCACATCCGGAATCTCACATATCCGAACATGATTTTGATGTGTATATTTGAACAATTTAGGTGATACGTAACTGATTTGAAATTTCTGTTTTTCTGGAAATTTATTTTGGATAACTGGTTATGCTTATTTCACTCTAATGGCATGTATTGCTGTAAAAGGTGATGGGAATAAGAGTAAAGGATGATAACGAGGCACATCTGCAACGAGACAGCGACGAGATGTATGACTGTAATGAAATCTGAACTGAAATAGAAAAAGCTACTGAAAAGGTTGTCAGCTTTATGGAAAGAAAGACAGCATTCAGCTATGACGATTGCAATAACGCACACAAAAAAAAGTTAAAAAGTGTCTTTCATTTTAAAAAATTCAAGAACAAAAGCAAAACGAAATACGGAAAAACTTGAGAATGACATTAGAAGAGAAAGAATCATCATGCAACAGCCATTAAAAAATCCTCATTACATTATTTGTCTTACATACGTGGCATACTTAATTTAATGAATTTTCATTAACATTATATAATTTATTTCTTTTTCCTTAAAATCAATTGCGTTATATTTCACTCACCATTAGCTTATTTTATTTTCTATAAAACACTGAAAATAAATATTAAACCTGATTTCAGTTCTTTTATTTTAATCTAAATATAAACCCTCATATCCGGACTTTGTAACCAATTCCTCATACCAGAAGGCCATTTTAGTCCAGTTGTCAGGGATGCTACTGTATTTTAAACTATCATTAGAGAATTTCTAGGTGTTACAATGAACATTTTAAAATATAAGACTTGGGAAATCATGGCTCTCCACAGTTTCCTTTGCTTTGTAGCTCTAAGCAAAGATTGTTTTCTTACTATCTCTCTCACTCCCTGTTCTGTCATCCATTTACAAAAAACTCGTTGGTTGGGCCACCTGCTTCAATATTTTCCGTGAGTGTCAAATTTTCTAAGCCCGCTTTTCTCGTTATGTGTCGCTGAAATTTCAACTGTCTCTTTCTGATTCAAAGTATAAGCGTCTTTTTTGTTTCCATCTTCCTTAATTAAAATAAAAACTTCCTCGTTGCTCACAGGTTTCGTCCATGGTATTCTCAGTATGTTTTTAAAAAACTTCATCTCTGTGGGGAAACTGATAACGGAATATTGATATGACAAAGCAGTTAAGCACTCTTTTAGTTGTCAGAAGTAATTTTCGTCAAAAACATCAATAGTAATATGAACACTTCGCTATTGTGCCAAGACTTTAAGAATTTAAGTCCAGTACTAGATTGAGACATGGTGGATTAATGGGTAGCGGCTGAGATTAAATTAATCGGAGAGCCGAATTCCAGTTGAATCCACTACATTCACGTACGGGCTTAAGCATGAATTTCTCTTCTAGCAGGACAGACCGGGTTTTATAGCCTTGGATGGCAACTGGTCTACCCCAGAAAGAAATGGCAACCTACTGCGGAAAATCTGCCTCGTCAGTCATGTATCGAAAGATACATGATCGCCTAAGTGTGTATCACCTATGCCACATAACTGACCACAGACCGGGTTCTATAGCCTAGGGTGGCAACGTGTCTACCGCAGAAAGAAATTGCAACCTATTGCGGGAAAAAATCTGCCTCATCAGTCATGTATCGAAAGATACATGATCGCCTAAATGTGTATCTCGCATGCCACATAACTGACGACAGACCGGGTTCTATAGCCTTCGATGGCAACTGGTCTAACGCAGAAAGAAATGGCAACCTATTGCGGGAAAAAAAACCTGCGCCATCAGTCATGTATCGAAAGATACATGATCGCCTAAGCGTGTATCACGCATACCATGATTGACTAGACTGACTACGGCGTCTCATCAGTTTACAGTTGAGTGGTTAGATGTAACCTTCTTTTCGCTAGATGAACTTCTTTCTGGTTTCATTCCTTCCGGTCATCTTTAATCTGCACAAATTTAATTGCAATGTCAATCGCTATCTATTGTCCCTCTGATTACTCTTATTTGTGATAAAAATCTGTAAATACAAAGATGCATAAGGCAAAGTGTTGTATTCTTAAAGAGGTTTACAAACAGACAAAGGGTGGCCCTCTTGTGAAGGAACAGCAACACGCGCGTAGATGAAAGAAAGAGAGGTTTATTGTAAAAGAGAATACACTACTGAAAGACAGGGAACCAGGTGGAAGGCTAGTAATTCCCAAAGCAAGGTTATTTACATCCCCGCGTGGAAGGATGTGGCGCAAGGCCGTTTTTAATGCGGGGCAAAACCGAGCCCTGTAGGCCCCGTGAAAAGCGAGGTCGGGTAGCTGTCTACCACCCCAGACAAGACTGCCCTTCGGTATAGCCTCGTCTAGGTTCCTCTCTGCCCGAAGGCAGAGAGACCAGCACTAATAATGGGTTAAAGTGCTATGAGATTTTCCGCGACTATTTAACATTGATATGTTCCGGAAAGGGATATATTTGATCGAAGTAGATAAGTGGTTTAGGCTACTGTTATCGAGTAGAATAATCTAGCAGGTAGCAGTAATGGGACTGGTACTCGTCGCAGTGAATAGGTGTAGGCAATAGGCGTAGACCAATAGGATAGCCAATGGCGTAGTCCAATGGGCGTTATCCTGTACCTCTACATCAGCCTGTATTTATGGCTGACATAAGCCAATCATATTCCTGTGAGGGGGAACACAGGTATATGCATATTCATTGCATCAAACATTAAACATGTAATAAATTGATTTTTGTACTTACCAGCGGAATGAAAAGTATAATTCAGTTATTTTCATTTTAGCTGTTGAATTTTTTTAATAAAAGTTTAAAAAGTCCACTAAAGGTCTTAATAACGTTTGAAATTTAATTTAACCTTTTAAAATCTTGGCTTACTCTGCCGGATATTTAAAAAGGAAGAATTTTGGCTCACAAAACCGAATTCTTCGTGAAGAGATTTTTCGCTCCGTTCTGTGTTTTGGATTGTCATGGAAACGATCACTCCTGCCGGTGTTGGAACATTCTTGAATTGAGAAATGCAGAGGACATGACGCCAATTTGCCCTCTGTCTAAAGGTACTCATCAAGGCCGCTGCCAAAAAAAAAAAAGAAAAAAAACTTCTTGAAAGCCGCCTCCTCGCTCATTTATGAGCATCTCCAAGGCGTGGCTAAACTCAAACGTGTCAATATGCATACGCACAAGTAAACCCTATATGTTCAAAATAATCAGATCAGTTATCTTTTCTTTCATTTTTCCGCTAGTATACAAAAAATTAACACTAATTCATCTGTAAAAAAATCATTGAACTAGCAGGCAATATATCTGCTAAATAGTTTGACACTTGGATACATTTTTTTTTAATTTTAAAATAAACTACAGCGACCCTACAAAATAAGTGTACATACGAAAATAAAACAAAATGTTTATTTTTATTATTTTGATTTTAATTTCGAATAAATATTCATATTAACAAGTAGCCTAACTCTGATGACAGTCTTTAATTCTTCTTCAAAATACACTCCTTACAACAACACATATACAACCAAGAATCCATTCTATTTCTTAAAGTCGTCCTGTTTTGGGATTATTATCGGTATTTCTTTAATCTTATCCAAAGTACTTTTTTAACAACAAATTTTCAAATTTTGGTTTTGTACAAAGTCAAAAACCGCAGGGAAGCCAGTGTGAACTGTAGAGAAGCAGACAGACATTTGTGAGGGAATATATTGACAAAATGCCTTGTACGAGGCGTGAAGAACGTCTTCGGTAAAATCTGTTTTAATATTTCCATCAGGAGAGGGATCGTCAAGGCTTTGAACATGGGTAGCATAGGTGGGTGCTGTTAGAAAAACTATGCAGATACAGATCATCAAATCCTTTCGACCAGGTAGTTCCAGGAAGGTCGTCTCTCTGTCGAACCCTGTTCTGCTGTATATTAACGATCTGCCTAAGAACGTTATCAGACATTGATATGTTAGTTTACTCAATACTAGGGCTACTCAAAGAACAGAGTTACTGAGTGAGGTTGTTTCAAGGGAAGGGGAGGGGGAAGTAAGAAATGTATATTATGAGGGAGTTTAGGATGGGTATTGGTTATTCGCGGAATAGTAGATCTGCATTTGCCCTCGAGTGGACAGTGTTCTCTATTTCTACAATTACGGTGGGGGGGGGGGTCCATGCTAGATTTAGTTTTCTCCCCATAGAATTTACTTAAGATATAATTATTATGGAAGTTGATAATTTGGTATATGTTATTAGTGCAGGAATAGCTAAAACAGGAAATCGATCAAATCTAGCTACTCCTGCACTAATAATATGTAACAAATTATCAACTCTTATAATAATTATATACCTTAAGTAAATTCTATGGAAAAAAAACTAAATGTAGCATGGACCTCCCCCCCCTGTAATTGTAGAAATAGAGAAAATTGCCCAATTAAGGGCAAATATAGATCTACTAGCGTAATATACTAGGCAAACATTGCCCCTAAGGAAAATATGACAAATTATAACGTTTACATTGGAATTTCCGTGGGAGAATTGAAACAGAGAATTTATACATATAGGCACGCATTTACAAATTAAAATACGAAACAGCCCTTTTTAAAAAAAATTGGGAATTGAAGGAAAAGGGTCTGAATCCTCAGATAGATTAGAAAATTATAGGTTTCTCACATACTCCTAATAGTTTTAGGGATAGGTTCAAGTTATGTTTAAGGGAAAAATTAGAATAATAATATACAATAATCAATGCAGGCTATTAAAACAAAGAGCTAGTGTTAAAATGTAGACATAGAAACAGGTTCAAACTTATATATAGATCTTACCTTATAACTTATTAATTCCCAAAAAACAACAGTCCCCCCCCCCAATGATGCACTCTCCCTTTGATTAATTTTTTACTTTAATATCTTATTAAAGAATATCGGCTACAGCTTGGTAGTCCTAATAATTTAACCGATCCATAATGGTGTAAATATCTATCTATCTATCTATCTATCTATCTATCTATAAAAAGTGTATGTATATAAATATAAATATTAATATATTTATATTAATATATTAATAAATGTTTACTATATTGTAATGTAATTGTCGTCTTTGATAATGGCTTATGTAAGCCAAAAACTTAGATAGGATTTAAAAGTTGTAACAATATTGGGATTTTCTTTCTTCTTTTAATGATAATGCTATTAAGCTTATCAGGCGATATGATTAGAATTTACATAAAATAAATAGACAAAACTTGTATATATTATTTAATATATATATATATATATATATATATATATATATATATATATATATATGTAGGTGGGTAAGTCAAATAACTAGATATTAGCAGTCGTATATCCGCGCGTTAGCGTTAATTGACTTGAAGGTGTAAACATAACCGTGCTCAATGTCGTTAAACAGAGCTAAGAAATATACATTAATAAATATACATATACCTACGTTTGGAGTGCGACTTAAGTTTTGTTGTTTTACCAACTCATCAGGCACGAAATATTTAAGTAATAAATTTAAAAAATAATATACTGGGATTCACGGGAGGGACGCTAAATTACATGCAAATTCACGCAGTCTTAATAATTAACATAGCTGGGGAGAAGTGGTGTATTCATACCTTTCCCAAGGGTATTTGTGTGTAAGGGAACGTAACAAACTCGATTGGAGTAAGAACTCAGCTCTCCGATTAACAGTTCCGAGTTATTATCCATTACACCACCTGTAAATCTAAACTTACAGCAACTGGTATACTCAAGCGGTCACCCATCTAGGTATTTATCGAATGGAAGTTTCTTTTAACATGCTCAGTTAGTTTCCGCCTGATAGGCAGTTAAGGACCATCAAGGCCGCAGAACCGTTTCTCGCGATATACTTTCTGCTCCAACCTCGTGTACACTGACGGTTGTAGAATCTACAGTATTTCCTTGCAGATTTAATTGAACGTTATTTTTATAATTGACGCCCTGAAAAAAGTCACTGTTGTGGACATTTTTTACCGAAATCTTATTCTTCTATATGCCGTGTCCATTCAGGACTTTGGCAATCATTTCTCACCATTACTTCCTTTACCTTACAGATTTTAGTCACAGTTTGTATTTTTTTTTGACACCCCCTACACGTCTATTCCACCGGCCATTCGTTTCTTTCGATACGCTGTGTTAAATTCTCCAAGCCTTTGTTCCTCATTAAGTATCCAAGAAATTTCTAAACTCTTTCTAATTTTTAGTATAAGTGTCTTTTTTTTTCCATAAGATTCCACGGGACTTTTTCCTTAAGACTTCCTTGTTGCTTACATGTTCCGTACATAGTGTTCTCATCCTCCTCCTTTAGAAGCATATCTCTGTCGCCTTAAGTCTTCTCTCTAGCTGTGAGAAACATTGTACAGCATTCATTGCTATAGAGGTGGATTGATATTACATTGCAAATCACTTTTATTTTTGTTTCTAACGAAATTTCCTAATTTCTTAATAATTTCCTTTTGGAAAGCATCTTTTGATATCCCAATTTGTCTTCATATTTCGATTTCGTATTTCTCATTTTTTTAAATTAGATAACTAATCGTTTTTGATCAAAATATATTTTAGGACATGGTTCGATATTATCTGCATGGCTACAATACGAAATTCTCGCTTCAGGTCAGTTTGTAATCTATTCTATGATTGCAACAACGTTCTATCGTGAATGAAATGAGAGGCTAAGATGGTTCCGCCTATCGGTTGAGTGAGAAAGTGCTTTGACGCGGGATATTCCCTGGCTTAAAAAAAATTACGTATCACCTAATTTTGCTCACATCCATTGTTTGCTCTCCGTAAACGTCCAACAGTCGATGCAGGGGAATTATGGGATACGATTCTGCTTTGTACACACTTTCATGAATAAGCAAAAAATGAGCGATTGGTTGGGAGATTCAATATTTACTGTTATACAATATTTATTACCTTTGATGTCGCGGAACATTGTCCTAAAATAAAAAAAAAATTACACCTGTAGATTGTCCTAGTCACTGAGATAGGCTGTATAATCGATAATCTTTCATTTAAGCGGCATAAAATAAACTGATATTTACTGAATGTCGTAAAACCAGTAAGACCAAGGTAAACCGCCCTTTTCTCACTGACATGCAGTGGCTTCACTCTGTCTTTTCTATAAATATTTCCATGGCAACTCCACTGATGAGTTATTTTCCCTGATGTCCCACTACGTGAAATTAAGCGTGCTACTAGATTGATAAGTAGGTTCCACCGTTTTACAGTTGAAATAGATAAATTCAACCTTCACTTCTATTTTAATAGTTTACTTTCTAGCACTTCCTTACTGTGGAACTCCCTTCGGATTTCTTGCTTTCCCGATAACTACAATCTTCAATAATTTAAATGCAACGTCAATCGCCATCTTCTGTATTCTTGAAATCCGTTCATTTTTTTGTCCTTACCTCAATCCTCCCCATTCTCAGTCGTCTCATTTTCTTTCACATTCATTCCCTGTTACCCTTTGCGTCTTAGTGGCATTATCACCTTGCTTGCGGTTAAATAAAATATATATCTCTGAAATCACAAGAATTAGTTCAATTCACAGCGACTCCAAATTGTTTTTTTCTTCGATGAAAGAAATCTCAAGTTTTTTAGAATCTCTTTTGGTTCTAATTTTGAAGTATTGTGGAAGTTAACAAGTTTGTGGGTTTTGTGTCTATTTTTAGGCGAAGGTGCGTGTTCAATATATAAATAAAGAAGATAGAAGAAGCATAGCAAATAATTTGAGTTTCTGTTAAGGACGTTTATTATTTTTATGTCAACTTTATTGAAACAAAGTTAAACGTCTCGTGAGTATGCGTGTTTTCCTTTTTGGTTCAGAAATAGTTTATGGGAAATAAGAATAAAAACGGGTAAACACGGTTGAGCTCAAGTCAGCCTCGCACTGAGTTGAGATGGCCGAATCTCTATTTCATGAGTAGGGCTGCTGAAATCAACTCTGTATTTAACTCAAGACGCACACGCTTGTAATATTCTTTTCTTACTTTCTCCTTTATTTGGGTCTACTGTATTTCATCTCCTTTGCTGACTCTTATATATTTATAGGCTTCTTCTTGTTGCAGTACCCTAACCTTTGTGAAAAAGTCTAGATCTATTGTGTGTGTTTTTGTAATTTGCACTTTTTGAATGTTATTTTTTCACATTTAATAATCCAGAATCATTCCTTGTCTTCTCATTCTCTTTCATTTTCACTTCCTGTTACTTTCTGCGTTTTAGTGGCATTATCGCCTTGCTTCGGATGAAACGGTTAAAATATATATATATATATATATATATATATATATATGTATGTCTGAAATCATAGAAATTATTTCAATTCACAGCCACTGCGCATTGTTTTTTCTCTCTCTCTCCGATGAAAGAAACCTCAATTTTCTTAGGATCTCTTTTCGTTCTAATTTTGAAGCATTGTGTCTATTTTTAGGTGAAGGTGCGTGTTCAATATATAAATAAAACAGATAGAATAAGCATACCAAATAATTTGAGTTTCTGATAAGGACGTTTATTTCTTTTATGTTGACTGTATTGAATCAAAATTAAACGTCTCTTGAGTATGCCTGTTTTCCTTCTCTGTTCAGAAATAGTTTATGGGAAGTAAGGATAATCAGTACCTAGATGGATGACCGCTTGGGAATTTTAAAATCTGAAAAATATTTTCTGGCTTTAAATAACCTGATAAATGTTGATAAACTGTAAAAGACAAATCTACTACATGTATTTGAGAGTGCTACTAGATTGGTAACTAGATCTCACTGTTTCTATCTCACCGAAGAACTAGCGAGATGCAACCGCCAATTCTACACTAACAGTTTCTGTTCTTGCACTTCCCAACTGTGTAACTCCCTTACGATTTCTTGCTTCCCCGATAACTACAATCTTCAAAAAATTAAATGCATCGTCAGTTGTCATCTTCTGTCTTCTTGAACCCCATTCCTTATTTGTCCTTAACTCAATCCTCCTCATTCTCAGTCTTCCCATTCTCTTTCACTTTCATTCTCTGTCACCCTCTGCGTTTTAGTGGCATTATCGCCTTGCTTGGGGTGAAAAGGGTTGAAAAGAAAACATTATTAGAATGGCTAATGGCGGACTGCGCAGTAAATAAATGATGAAAACACGCGAGTGATGTTGTGTCGCAGAATCCACAAAATTTTGCTGATGAATAACGAACTCATGAAAGTATATACCGAGGTTAATTTCCTTGATAAGCAACCCAGCCATCTGAAACAATATGGCTTCCAGTCTGAATATACCACACAATCGCCTCTTTCAGTCTCTGCTCGCCGAAAAACTAAGAAACTCTTTCTAGAAGCACGATTGATGTCGCCGAATACACAATGGCTAGGGCGACATTAGCCACAGCGATATTTACGTTGAAAAACTTTTAAAGATATAAAATGACAGATTATTTTACGTCGCTTAAGGTGAATAATAACCGGATGATTATATTTCTCTATATAAATTTTTTTTTCATGTATCTATAACACTCACTACCCAAGTGTTAAATGATAGAGTATGCTGAGTTCATTATCCTTGGTTGGCAACCGGTCTAGGAGAAGGAAAATATGAAGTCAAACCTCCTTTTCACTATAGCTATTCCGATTTAAGGGAAAGGCTTTGAAAGTAAATATAAGGATGATGACGACATGAGTGATAATGTCAATTTTTTAGGAAAACAGGTTTCTCAACTCCAGTAGCTGTTATCGCTCTTTCCAGGATTGATGGAAGTTTCCTTCCTAAGCTTTTATTTGAAGAAGTGTGGAATATCAACATCTTCATTATGTCATTATCTTCATCGTCAAGTTACATGTGTAATCCATTTTAGTTGTTACTGCTGTTGAAAATCCTGAAGTCATGTGTATTTTTATAATACACACAAACACATATATATGTGCACATTAAATATGTCATCTGTCCTTCAAGATACTGTCTCCCGTGGTGAAGTACATATGATATATTTAATGTGCACTTATATATATATATATATATATATATATATATATATATGTATGTGTGTGTGTGTGTGTGTGTGTGTGTGTGTGCACATTAAATATATCATCATGTGCACATATACACACATATATGTATTTGTGTGTATTATAAAAATACACATGACTTCAGGATTTTCAACAGCAGTAACAACTATATATATATATATATATATATATATATATATTGTTTTGGCCTTGTTAGGGCCAGAATAACGAAACAAGAGAGGAAGATCTGACTACTGGAAATCTCCCTCTCCAAAAGCCAATATCTGCTCCTATTTATAGCTGGGAGAATCCATGCACGCGTAGGTAAATTACCATAACACACACACACACATATATATATAGATATCCTGGCTTTCCCTGACGATCCGCTTAGGTGAAACCTGTGTAGGTTTGTCTGGCTCACTAGCTTTATCTAGGTCTGCTCTACAGTTGTATTGAGCTCTTTTAGTTAGTTGTTTACTCGTGTCGGGGTTTTTCTTTGGGCTTTGAAGCTGTATCTGTGCGATTTTTTCGACAGACTTTCATGTTTCTAGCTCTTTCTTTTTTTAAAACCTTTTTTCGTTCGTGATTGATTTGATTATTGGCAAATCAAAAATTCGAAGGTTTTTCGAAACAAGTATAGTTACCTATATATATATATATATATATATGTATATATATATATATATATATATACGAGGTTTGTCAGACAAGCAATGGGGCTAGTATCACAAACAATTTATTACAATTCGAAACAACAAACTACATGGTCTCCCCTTCAAAATAATCCTCCTCGAGTCTAATGCACTTTTTCATACTTCTATTCCACGCTTCTATGCAATTCCGGTAGGATTCTCTTTGGACGCCCCTCAGCTCTGTCGTTACGATTCCCTTGACATCCTCCACGCTTTCAAAACGGGGCACTTTGATGATCCACTTGTGTTTGTAGAAAAGAAAAAAGTCACACGGCACAAGGTCAGGTGAATAGGGAGGTTCTTCCAGTACGATGATACGGTTGAAACTTATCAAATCTTTCTCGTAAAAAATTATTTCAGGAAATACGTCTCTCAAGTCCAGTAAATGTGATCGCTTTAAACTGGCTTAAAACTCGGAAGTCCTGGGTATGACGATAAACTACATCCGGCAGCAAGATCTGTAATCGGGAGATTGAACCACCTTTTAATTGTTGTTGTTTCCTCGGTCCACCCTGACGCGATGTTGTAGCATCGCTTAAAGTCTCAGCTATGATCAAATAGTGAAACCCCAAACAAAACCACATGTATTTATAGTAAAATGACCAGCAATAAAATTTAACAGAACAGAATTAACAACAATACATTTTATAGTAAAATAACCAACAACACCTATTTATAGTAAAATGACCAGCAATACAATTTAACAAAATACCAACAATACATTTTATAGAAAAATGGTCGACAATATATTTTATTTGTAATTGAAGGCATACAATTACTTTTAAAATAGATTCAGTTGAAGCCATAAAATTGTGTTCAAAATATTTAGATTTCGACATCAAATAACCCCTAGAGGCGTTGGTATGTCGTTCGATAAAGTCAACGATTAAACTCGGAAAATTACTGAATTCCAGAACAGATCCACGATCGCGGTCCCGATTCCTGTAAGCCCTAAATTTGGGAAAAGCACCACATGTACTGCAGCCGTGGTTTCTCTTTCTTTACCTGAAGTCTTCCTTCTCTTAGGCCGGTTGCCAATCAAGGCTACATGGCTTAGTTTGCGCTGGTATTTACGAAATTCTGTGTGCTGTGTCATGTGTGTATGTGGTGGTAGGGAGAGATGGATTTGCGTATATTCTTATTCCGATTGCTCAATCCGATACGCAAAAAATAAAATAAAATAAAATATAATAAAAAATAAAATTCAAATATTAAAATAAAAAATATAAAAAATAAGATAAAATAAAAAATGAAAAATAAAATAAAAAATAAAACAAAAACAATAAAATAAAAAATAATATAAAAAATGCAATAAAAAAAATGCAATAAAAAAGCGAAAATCAACAAGATCGTCGTTCACTACACTTCGGTGAAGGACAATTATATTTGAAGAAACGCATCCAGACTCAATACACTAACAACTGCCTGCGAGATAACCTTGCTACCACCTTCACTACAGCAGGCGCCCTGCTAATTTCAAAGTCCGTCTTCGTCTAATTCGAATCTACACTATTAAAACAATGAACGATGATAGAATTCTCGATACAAATCCACGACTACAGAGGCAGCTTGCTACCGATTGTTTTTCGGTAGGCGCCTCTGGGTATTTACACGGCTCACCTTTGCCTGTCCGAATGCTACCATAGTAGAGTATCCTGCAAGTGAATAATAAAGGTCTGTGGAATTGAATTGGTAACCATCGGATTTTGTGCCATTTCTCAAAGTGTTTACTACCGAGAATCCCATAGAATTCGTTGCTTTTATGAATCAATGCCGAAGATTCATTCATCCAGTCCGTGTTAGGTTACTAGGTACATGTCAACCCTTGTAAAGTTAGCTGGAAACAGAACTGAAAAAAAAAATGGCGATTTCAGTTATTTTAAAGGTAGTTTTCAATATAAATAAACAAAATCTTACTTGGGAACAGTGTGTGAGTGTGTGTAATATAGAGAGGGTGATGCAGAGAGAAACAGAAATAGTGAGAAAATGAGGCAGAGAGATAGAGAGTGAGTGAGAGAGAGTATGAAAGCGATATAGGGAGACAGAAAATGAGGGAGAGAGATCGAGAGTGAGTGAGAAAGAGTGTGAGAAAGATAGAGGGAGAGAAAGGCAGAAAGTGAGGGAGAGAGATAGAGTGTGAGTGAGAGGGAGGGGGAGAGGGGGAGAGAGAAATAGATAGGGAGTGATAGAGAGGGATAGAGAGTATGAGAGAGAGAGAGTATCTTTCAACCCTTGTAAGAATGACTACTAAAACATTCCCCCTCCACAAATTGTACAGATGCATACTGGGACTTCTCCTAAGCAATAAAAATGGATTAATTCTCAATTTCATCTGCCATATTTTTTTCTTACTTTTCTTGCAATCTCTTGACTATATCCCTTTTGCATGTTAACACTATTTTTACTTTGTGAACCCTTTGCCTTATTGCTGATGCTTTGCCTTATTGCTGATGCTTTGCCTTATTGCTGTTGCTTTGCTATATTACTGTTGCTTTGCCTTATTGCTATTGCTTTGTCTTATTGCTGCTACTTTGCTTTATTACTGTTGATTTGCCTTATTGTTATTGCTTTGCCTTATATTACTCTGCTTTATTGCTATTGCTTTGCTTTATTTCTGTTGCTTTGCTTTATTACTGTTGCTTTGCCTTATTGTTATTGCTTTGCCTTGTTGCTACTGCTTTGCCTTATTGCGATTACTTTGCCTTATTGCTATTGCTTTGCCTTATTACTGTTGCTTTGCTTTAGTACTGTTCCTTTGATTTATTGCTATTGCTTTTCCTTATTGTCATTGCTTTGCCTTATTGTCATTGCTTTGCCTTATTGCTATTGCTTTGCCTTATTGCTGTTGATTTGCCTTATTACTGTTGCTTTGCGTAGCATTGTTTGCTTTGGTATTATTTTTGACCTCTTCTTTTTCTTCCTTTTTTGTATCGTTTATTGGATATTTTGCCAATTCTCTTAGCTTGGTATTTCTGCCAGCTACACTTAACTATGGCCAATTACTATGCAGAGAGAGAGAGAGAGAGAGAGAGAGAGAGAGAGAGAGAGAGAGAGAGAGAGAGCGAGAGAGCGAGAGAGAGAAATCAAAGATGTGAGAGACATTCATCTCAATGATTTGTGTTTAATTTGTAGACAAAGTTGCTTTCTCGTAAATGACTATTCTCAAAGAGCTTTCCCAGTGTAGGAAAAACCTACTGTACCCCCATCCAAAAATCCTCCTAATTTTTACTGTTGAAATAGATCAATACAACCGTCACTTCAATGAGGAAGGACCGGTACGTACAATTGTCTTACCGTAATTTCCCATGTATAATACGCCTTCATCTATAATACGCACTCCTAAAATTGTGCTTAAAGTGTAGGAAGATGCTTCTACTTACGCATAATACGCACCCCCAAACCCTATAAAATGTACCTTTCCATTTTCATTATGGCCGGCGTTTCCTACTCTTATTAAGAAATTCTTTTAAACATGGAATAATATTTTTCTAATTTAGTTTTATGATAATTTTCGTTTTATTTTAAATTTGTAAGTATTGTTAGGTATATCTGATTGTATTTGTCATGCTTATGGGGTCATGCTTATGGGGTCGCAATCGCCGAATGTTAGCGTCAAATTGTCGTATATTTGTGATTAGTAGTCATTTCGCAAATTAGATCGACTTATGAAACGGCAATTTTTAAAGATTTTTTTTTAGCTGTGCATAATACGCACCCCTAATTTTGATTATCATTTTTTAGAAAAAATGCGTATTATACATGGGGAATTACGGTATTTGATATTTTATGTAGTTTTACATAATATTGAGCATTTGCGTACTGTCTTGGATTTAACAAAAAAAAAAAAATGTTCATTACGGCACATCGTTCATCTACAGAACTTGATTCTTCTTGAAGAAATGAAGGATTTATCAGATTTAAGGAACACACTCTTCCCCACAATTGTATTATCTGATATTTGTTACTATGTTATAAAACATTCATCGAGTCCGTGTTAAGGTACTAAGTACATGTCAACCTTATTAGATATAAAGTTAGCTGGAAATGAAATTTAAAATTGAGAAACTCTAAAGAACTTTGGATAACACAGATTTGATTAAATTTTGTTAATAAAAAATTAAAAAAAAACAACCTAAGTAAATATCTTAAAAGAAAACTGCATTTTGAAATGCAGTGCTAATGACCATGTCCGCGTAGTACCCGTCAAAACTGATAGTATTATTTATTTTTCATTTTTCGAAAATTTTCTAAATTACATTTCAGATTATATCTAC
>OZ010584.1:15631444-15673944 GCA_963932145.1 Acanthosepion lycidas
TGTGTTTCAATTGATTCTAATAGAGCTGCGGTCGGATAGATGCAACGCAAGTCGTCTGGATATGCATGTAGTTGTGTAACCGATGTAATTATTTATGAGTCCGGTTTGATCAGGAAAACAGTTCCTTAAAGGACATTTCAACTCATAGATAATGTTAGTTTGTTGTAATTTTGATTTTGCTGGTGTGTTGTTATTTTTGAGGATAAGGTTAGCTGTTATAAATATTTCGTAGTAGATAATTAATTTGATTTTTTTGTTCGGGTCAATTGAGGTAGTATATTTCTTTATGATATTTGAACACTTTCTATACACTCTCCGTTCAGAAAAGAAGAAAAAAACTTGTTCGAGCACAAGAAAAATTAAATAAAAAGCTTAAACGTAGTACCTTGTCTGTCGTCTTTAATGAAACATTTATAAATGAAGGATTGTTGTCTTTCATTAAATGAATAGAGCACTATGGCTTTCTAGCGTTTGTTTACATTCGCAAAAATAATACGCTAGAATTTCCCTCTGCCGTGCGCTCACAGCTCAGGGGTAGAATCTCCAATCTGCTAAATCGGTCGGGTTTCGATCCGGGATTCAAGCAAGCGGAGGTCTAACCTCACTGATGAGCTGTGATACACTGAAGCAGGCCTGCATGTGGATATATATATATATATATATATATATATATATATATATATATATATATATATATATACGCACATATGACTAATGTGTTTAAGCTGGGTTTTGACTTCAATGCACATAATTACAAATTTCAAAATAACTATAACAAATGTGTGTTTTTAAAAATCCCCATCACAACGTTATAAAAATAAACTACGGCGAATTCCTTGATGAATTTCATCTTAACATCAAGAAATCTCATTAGATAATTGGAAACGATCGATATAAAAACAAGTAGACACAATATGTCTATACTATTCAATGAAATATATATATATATATATATATATATTTGTTTATATTTGATACGCCATGAGCAGACAGGAATGTACGTGAGAGATTCATAGAACATTGAATACAGTAAATTCGACCTTGTTAACTGAACGCTCCTTCGTGGCCAAATCGGTAAAGGCACGTCAAGCTAAATGACGGTTCCGTATAGGTTCGAATCCTGTCGGAAGACGAATATTTTCTGTGAAAATTTCTCGCACATTTAGATCGGTAAATATTGTTTAATACTGTTTATTATAAACTGAGCATTTACTTAAATATTTGTATCTATAAAAAGATTGTTAAACATAAAAATGTCTTAATATATATATAGGACCAGTATAAAATAGAGTAGATACAATATGTCTATATTATTCAATGAAAATTTTTAAATTTGTAAGCCTGATGAATTGGATCGTGATTACGATTCCAATGTAATAAATTATAACCATGGAATATTAGTGTTTGTGCCTTTTATATTATATTCTTACTCTGTCCTGGACATTGAGTTCTACCTGGATTCTATCCTCTTGGAATATATATATATATATATATATATATATATATATATATATATATATATATATATATATATAGTACCAGTATAAAAATGATTAGACAGAATATGTCTATATTATTCAATATATATATATATATATATATATATATATATATATATATATATATATAGTACCAGTATAAAAATGATTAGACAGAATATGTCTATATTATTCAATATATATATATATATATATATATATATATATATATATATATATATATATATGTATGTATGTATGTATGTATGTATGTAAGTGTGTGTGTGTGTGTAGGATCAGTATAAAAATAAGTAGACACAGTATATATTATTCAATGTGTGTGCACGTATGACTGTGTGTGTATAATCAGAGAAAGCGAGAGAAACAGCGAGAGAGAGAGAGAGAGAGAGAGAGAGAGAGAGAGAGAGAGAGAGAGAGAGAGAGAGAGAGAGAGAGAAAAGGCCTGGAGATAGAAATCGACATTACAGGGTGACTAGTAGTTTCACCTCTTGAGCGCTCATCTGACCATGTCTGATCCACGTTGCTTATATCTATTTACACTCTCCGAGACATGCATATATTCTATTTACACTCTCCGAGACATGCATATATTCTAAACGATATAATTATATTATGATTTCTGCCAGCACGTTGTCGAGTATGACCATCGTAAGATATTGCAAGACCCAGTACACTTACCATGTCAAGAAATGTTTATGTTTTTTTAATGTGCGGGACAACGTTGCACTGAATGAATTCCACATTCTAAGCCAGAACAGCATATATACCCCACAAAATGAATCAGTCGTCACCAGTGGACACTTTCAAGCCGCAGGTTTTACATCAGAGTTTTTTTCGTTGCATACCTTAACGAAGGTTGAGTGATCCAACAGTTCAAGTGAGTTTACTGCTTGCCTGGATACCAACCAAGGCACTTCTACAACCCTGCATCTATATATAATTATTATATATATAGAGAGAGGTCAAAAGTGTAGACATATAAATCAATATTTCATGGTAACGGCCAGTTTTACGCCACAAGGTCATAATGTTGGTCCACGACCTCAGAGATAAATGTCTACAGTATGATAATAATAATGATAACTTCTTGTAATTCGTTTTTTTGTTGTTGTTGCAGAGAACAGTCTGGCAAAATGGTGTCTGATATGAAAATGTGTCCGTATGAAGCTGAGATGTTCAATTGAATTCTTTCATCTGTAAACCAAAACATTGCACCCAAGGGTATTTATGGAGGCTTGCTGAATATTAACGAAGATGAAAGTGAAAATGCAAGTGGAGCTACGTGGTGCGTAATGCATTTCAGCAATGGCGACAGCAATGTCATTAAGAAGTACTATTCTTGAAAATGCATATCCATTTTGCAGCTAAAAAAAAAACGTGTCTAATTCAACTGTATTGTTGTGCTCCTTGTTTCTTTCGTAGCGTCCGTGGAAATACATTAGGGCAGGAAAATTCGGCGGGAAAATTCGGCGGGAAAATTAGTAGCTAATAGCGGTGACGATCTGGAAAAATACATCTGTTGCCGTATCTGTTGTCGCTTTCGTGGAAATAAATACGGGGTGTATATTTCATTTAAAAACGACGTTTCTTTATTATATTAAGATGATTATTTGTCAATATTCTTGTATTATTTCGAACTATTGTTTTCAACTTGGTTTATACAAGTGTTCTCATAGACACAACGTTTCGACCAAGTGCGCTCTGGTCATCATCAGGTCTCCATTGATTGGCTAATATGAGATTTTTGTCGAGATGAGTATTTGTTAATATTCTTGTATTATTTCGAATTATTGTTTTCATCTTGGTTCATACAGATTTTATTATAGACACAACGTTTCGACTAAGTACGCTCTGGTCAACATCAGGTGTCCATTGATTGGCTGATATGGGATTTTTGTCGAGATGAGTAATTTTCAATATTCCTGTATTATTTTGAAGTATAGTTCTCATCTTGGTTCATACAGATTTTATTATAAACACAATGTTTCGACCAAATATCATCTGGTTCTCATCAGGTGTCCATTGAATGGCTGAAATGGGATATCTGTTGATTATTGTAATATTTTGTCTCTGTGATGAAAATAATGAAAAAAAGCTAGAAGTAAAGATTAAATTTTATCAGCAAGAAAACAGAATAATTAATCCAAAAGCCAACAAAGCATTCTAAAAGCTATGCAAATAAAAAATAGTTGGGAGGTTTTGAATTCAGAGTTGTCTTTTTAATTAATCGGGTGCCACCCATAGCTATAGGAGCTAATCGGCCTTGCTATTTACGAATATTTAGGGAGAAGGGAGGACACCTTGGCGTGGTGTAATGGTTAGCAAGTTTGTCTCGCGAGATCAGTTACGACTGGAAAGTCAGTTCGATCCTCATTAGGTGTTCCATACTTTAGGCCTTGTGCCACATTTAAGCTACGCTTGGAAACTCACTATTTGGCAGAAGGGAAGATATGCATTCATGCCTTTCCCAAGGGTATTTTCACACGTGAATATAACAAACTCGACTGGAATTAGAACTCGGCTCCCGATTCCTCAATCCGAGCTGCTATACATTCCAGCATCATGCCTCCATATATATATATATATATATATATATATATATATATATATATATATATATATATATATACTTAGTTCCGGCTAGTAGGCTAGATCCAGCAGTCATCAACAAAAAAGAGGGGCCGCTCGAGGTAGAGGGATACGTTAACGGGCAGTTTATATCGATAGGAGGGGATGATAACGGTTGACTGTAAACTTGAACAGGTTAACATTGAAGTGATCGGGGAAGTATCCTCACGGGAGTACGTTCCATGGGGTAGTGGCTCGCAAAAAGAAGCTGTTTGAGTGGAACTTACTTTTCACCGGTGGAATACGGAGGAAAATTAGGTGGTTTGCTAATATGTATGTGGCATGGGGGGGTGAAAGTTAGACATGGTGGAACTCGGAGATGCGGTTTGTCCGAGCATTTTCCATGTTAATAGCGATAGAGCAGTGAGAGTGTGTGTGTGTGAGAGAGAGAGAGAGAGGGAAGAGTGAGCGAGATAGAGAGAAAGAGAGAGAGAGAGAGAGAGGGGGAATTAGACCAGATAATTTCGCTGTTTCATCTGATGATAGAATAGTGACGAAGTGCTTTGAGAAAGTTGTAGAGCATAAAGTTGACAGTTCTTCTCAACGACCTTCCTGATCAGTTTTCTACTTGGTATCTCTGCTGGTGACACAACTATCTACTGCTGTCGATAGTAATTCTGATCAGTTCGATGAGGTCAAATTGGCAGCTGATCTCATAAATGAGATGCAACCTGTTGTTAAATGGTGCAAGGAATAGCTTGTTAATTTTAATGCCTCCAAAACGAATCTGCTCTCTTTAAATCGTCTGGGAGAACATTTTTTTGCCTTTCATCGGTATGACTGATGCTAACCTCCAGTAGAGTGGCTCATTGCGACTTCTCGGTCTAATGTTTCCCGCTGAGTGGAAAGATCATGTTGGTCTGCTACTAGGAAAATTGGTTCACTGTTTCGTGTTGGACTCTATCTTATATATTCATAACTCTACCATTCATCCATGCATTGAATATTGCTGTCACATCTGGTTTGGTACTTCTGCTATGCATTTAGAAATTCTTGATAAAATCGAAAAAAGAATCTGCAATATTATCGGTCCTGACTTGGCATCTCGGTTTGTCACAGCCGTAACGTAGCGTCCCTGTGCCTTTGCTATAAATATTTTCATGGTAATTTTTCTAAAGATTTTTTTTCTCTTTCGTACCTCGACCTGACGAATTTAAGCGCGGTACTAGATTTTACAGATGAAATGTCGTGATGTAACCGAAAGTTCTATGCTAACAGTTTCTTCTTCCGGACTTTTGCTTGTGGATCTCTCTTCCGGCATCTTGCTTTCCACTCAGCTTTGTCCTTCAAATATTTAAATGTAATGTCAATCATTATTTTGTCTTCTTAATTTCTGTTCTTTTATTGTTTTTAATAATTTCTTCCTTTTTGTCACATTTTTTCACACCCAGTAACCCCTCCTTACGTCTTAGTGAGTTTATTACCTTGCTTAGGGTGTAATAATTAAAAAATACAAGGAAAAAAGCACCCCCACATTCATTACTGGGGTGAGCGATTGAATCTTTTAGATTTCAGAAATCTATTCTCATAAAAAATTGTTTCAAGAGAAAGATTTTATAAATTTCAATCGTCAATGTCTATTCGATCAAAATGTTTGCTTATCAGAATTTCTAAGTATGGATGTACAAAGCGATGAATCTATCATTAAAATGTCACATGTTTTAAGCTTTGTTCCCTCTCCTTACAAGGAAAAAAAATGAACTTCATCGTCTGTTCTACCATACATTCAGCAATTATTCGGCTGTCAATAAATCGATTAACACGTCAGAAAAACAAAACCCTGTGCTTAAGAAATGCTTGTATACAACATTTTATGCTATAAGTAAATAATATTAAAATAACGTTTCATAAATATATATTTTATTTTTGCAAGATTTTAAAACCGATAATTAACTTTTGTTTAAAAATGTGTTAAAAACGTCCGTTATTATCAATTTTATTGAAAAAAAAAATCGATTCCGATCAATATAATTTTTATGAGGAAACAGCTAATGTTACCATTACCATTTCAATTCTGTGATATGAGGTACGAGTAAGAATTTTGTCCGAAGCTTTGTTTGTAAATTCCTGTAATTTAATTTGGTGGCCAGAGAATGACTCAGTTAAAAGCTTGAAAATAATCAAGCAGAATGATGTGAGAATTTGGAGCACTAAAACTAACAGCCACAGAACACAGAAAAATACTTAATCTTGCGAGTTTCTCAAATGATTTTATATTGGAGTGCCCTTGAACGAATCAATATTTTATTTTCATTTTCATGTCATATTTTCTTAGTAATAGCAGCGCTTAATGCCTGGAAATTAATTGAACTCTTTTATAATAAAGAATGAATTTTTGTAAAAGTTTTAAAATAAATGTATTAGAGGTTTGAAATTTAATGTTAAAAATAAAAGTAAAAAATGTTTGAAAGATGTAAAACTTCATATAATTTCGACATTAAGGAAAATCTTTCGCAATATCGTCAGCTTAAGACAGAATATGAATTTGAATAGTGTCTTAATTTTTTCCGTCAAGTGGATTACTGTTATGTACAATGATTCAGATGGTTTAATGTGTATAATTGACAATGTTTTTTTTTTCTTAAATCAAAATATATATTTGTGTCAAAAGAAAGAAATAATTAGAAAACACTGCACAAATATAAATTGTCAATTTCAAATATTAGTAATGTCGGCCGTGCATTGAATACTGCTGTCATATTTGGTCTGGTGCTCCTGATATTCATCTCGAGGTTATTGACAAAACCCAAAGAATAATCTGCAATATAATAGGTGCTGACTTGGCATCTCGACTTCCGTCAGTTTTTCACAGGCGTGATGTGGCTTCACTCTTTTCTATAAATATTTTCATTGCAACTGCTCTGGTGCCAAGACTAGGTGAATTTATTTGTGCTACTTGATTGGCAGCTAGGTCCTATCCTTTTACTGTTGAAACAGTTAAATGCAACCTCCACTTCTATTCCAACGGTTTCTTTTCTCGCACTTCCTAACAGTGGAACTTCCTTCCTCTTGTTTCCCTGATAACTACAATTTTCAAAAAATTAAATTCAAAGAAAATCGCCATTTTCCATTGTTTTGAACCCCGTTCATCTTTTATCCTTTCCTCAATCCACCCTATTCACAGTCTTTTCTCTCGCTTTCACACTCTCTCTGCCCCTCACCTGCATACTAGTAGCATTCCCACATTGCTTGGGGTGAAAGATTTAAAAAAAATACGGAACGTAATCTAGTTTGTTATATATGAAAAAAAAAACAAACAAAAAAAAAAAACAAACAAAAAACAGATGAGATATTTGATTTTAAAATCATTTTACTGTGTTCTCAGTGATTAATAACATATAAAAAATTTCCAGATACATTTAGCGTATGAATTCATTTAAAAAAAATATGAATATTAAACGTTGATCGTTTCGTACTTATGTAAGGCCGACGATGAAAATAAGTATAGAGAATATACTTTTATTTTATTGGCTAGATCAGTTGGATTGACGGGACGAGTAAAAAAAAAATACGGAACGTAACCTAGTTTGTTATATATGAAAGAAAAAAAAAGACATAGATGAGAAATTTGATTTTAAAATCATTTTACTGTGTTCTCAGTGATAAATGATATTTCCTGATACCGTTAGCGTATGTAAATTTAAAAAAATATGAATATTAAACGACGATCGTTTAGTACTTCTGTAAGGCCGACAATGAAAATAAGTATAGAGTATATACTTTTATTTTATTGGCTAGATCAGTTGGATTGACGGGACGATTTCAAACTACCATCGAGTCAACTGCGTTCGGTATTTGCGCAAAATCCTTTGGGGTGTTACTTTTTAGGCGCGAAATAAAAGTAGGTGGTGACGTTTATAATTTACACGTTCCAATCTGGGGGAAGGATATATGACAAAGTGGAAAATGTCTTTGTTTGATGCGTGTCGTCATACAAGACTATGTTTACGTTGACGCAACTGCACATGCGCACAAACGACAGACGCTGGGAGTTTTCAGTTTAATGATATTTTTATTTTTTTTTAAATGTGGTTTGAATATATAACCTTGTGGATTTCATTTAAATTCTTTTTATTTTTATTTTCCGACATTTTTGTTATTAAATATTCTACATTGTGATAATAGAAGATCTGCCAAGAATGGTGAAAAGTTGTAAGAACGTGGGCAAAAATTTATTGTGGATGATCTAACGATTAAAGCCTTTTCTAAACATCTTCATCCTAGTGAATTATTTTACCTTCTAATTAGAGTAGCATTTTTTTATAAACTTAAGATAAAAAAAAAGTTTATAAAAATAACCTAATAAAGCAAATGTTAGTCCTGTAAGACTCAGTAACATAATTATATACAGACTAGTATGAACTGTATTCCACGGACCCGAAGATTAGAAGTCCCTTGGGTCATTCTAGATAAAACTAAAAAAAACTAAAAATAAAGATATAAGAACAGATTTGTTTATTTTCAGATTTAATGGGACCCCTTTTAACTAATTTGAAACAATTTAAAGTTTTTTATAAGATGCTTTAATAATGAATTTTGATCCAAGAATTTCAGTGTAATACAGGCCCTTTTTCTCGATAAGATCCCTCCACGAAATCACTAAGAGATCAGCGTACCATGATGAAAACATGCTCCAAACGTAATGAAAACAGTTTTATCGTCAAAATCTTTATGTTATAATAATAACATAAAGATTTTGAAGAGGAAGGATCAAAATATTTTTTCAATTAAATTTAAATTTAAATTTTTTAAATTAAATTTCTCACTCCGTTTTTAGAACATTTGAAATTTTGATTAAAAAACTTCTTTTTATTGCATCAGCGGCTGTACTAATTTCGGCCTTTTTATACTAATATCTTCCCACTGATATGTAGTCAACGGTAACAGGACAAAATCCCAGCGGATAAAAACCAAGTGAACAAAATCCCAACAACTTATCCAAAAAGGGGACAAAATCCCAGGATCATAGATAAAAGTTCCATATATAAATTAAAAAGAGACACATTTAACATTGAAGTTTCAATTCTAATTTAAATGTCAAATTGAGACAATAATAACAATATCCAAATATGTACAGTTGTATATATGTACAAATATGTACAATATGCCAAGTTGTGGAACAGATTCCCAAAATGATGCATTCCTGACCAATTCAAACTCACAAATTTATGCTTCCTTTATGTATAAATAATTATTATGAAAGAGTAACCTCAATGCATGACAACGTTATCTTAATATAATATAACAGGCTTTTACCAATAATCTTATTAATCTTATATGAGATTAGGATTTTGTGGGATTACAGGCTGCGATTTTGTCTACTGGGATTTTGTCATGAATTCTTAGTGAACAATACAGCGTGAAATTAAGTTGGAATGATAATGTTGGTATAATTTGCTATAAGAAACTATGTCCGATCAGAATAGATCATATGATAGCAATATTGTTGAGAAAACGTATATCGACAATTTAAAATTTTTGATAGTTTCTGGTCCCCCTTTTTATTAAGAACCCCCCGTTTATTGAGAATAATTACACTTCCAATTATTTAGACCATCTTGTAGTCGGGACGTAAGAGTATGGGCCTATCTGGCGGAGAGGTTTTTAGGGGTGACAAAGTGTATTGACAAATACGTATTTGTGTAACCCTTGCTCCAACTTAATAAGTTTAGAATTTTTTTTTTGTTCAAAAGTAATAGAGAGTGTGTCTATTTCTATGAGGGTCCAAACAAAAGTTAGAATCCACTTGGATGTTACTTTTTAGTATTCAAAGAAATAGAGATTATATGCCTGGTCATGTGGCATCAATAAGCAAGATCTGCGCAGAATAGACACTCTAGCCGCGGTTGGTAACCAGTCTAGTAGAAAAAATTGAATTCAAAACTTGTTGGCAATGGGTCTAGCAGCTCGACACTGAAAAACAACGACTTGCTACAGAAACCACAAACTTATGCAAAAGTAATATCAGATCCAGTAAAGAGTATTTTGTTTGATTTGGTTTGTTTTACGGCATATCAACACCTCAATGGGTTATTTAATGCCGACCAGATTTTATGCTGATAATATTTTTTTCAAAAATGTATTGCTGGTAGTTGTAACCTAGAAAAGGTTACTGAATGCGGAATAACAAAAACGGAGGTTGGAAATGAAATGGTAATCTTTATAACATCAACAAAATACAATACTCACCAGCGGCGTGAAGTAGGTAAACCACTGCTAGTGGTGAGCTACTTAAGCAGCATATTCACCCCACTTACAATAATGTCCAACATATTTATGAGGATTGGGACATACCCATTAGTGTTCATAGGTATGGTATATAACAGAGAGAGAGAGAGAGAGAGAGAGAGAGAGAGAGAGAGAGAGAGAGAGAGAGAATGAAAGGAGAGAGAGAGAACGAAAGGGTAGAGAGAGAAAACGAAAGGGTAGAGAGAAAACAACAAGGTAGAGAGAGAGAGAGAGAGAGAGAGAGAGAGAGCGAAAGGATAGAGGGAGTGTTGTAACCCAGAAAAGGTTACTGTATGAGGAATAACCAAAACAGAGATTAGAAATGAAATATATAACATCAACAAAATACAATACTCACCAGCGGCGTGAACTAGGTAAACCACTACTAGTCGTGGACTACTTTGACAGCATATCAACCCCCTTACAATAGTGTCAAACGTATTTATGAGGATTAAGACATACCCATTACTATTCATAGGTATGGTATATACCACTGATAATAATGTATTTTTGGTATTAGGTTGGTGCAAAAATAATGTCATTTTCTCACATATTTTACTATGTGAGAAAACGACATTATTTTTGCACCAACCTAATAATAATTTTTTCTTCAAATATTTATTACTGGTAATGTTCAGACAAGCTAAATTCGTTAGTGCTATCAGTTCAGATGTTATCCAGCAAGCCACTGCCACGTACACAGGATCGAATCATTCCCGTCCCCTTGGTATTCCACTGGTAAGAAGGAAGTTCTACTTAGACCCCTTTTTCCCAAGAACCGCTAAGTTGTGGAACAGATTCCCAAAATGATGCATTCCTGACCAATACAAGTCTAGGATCAACCGTTATCTATCCTATATATCCTCACAATCTTCGCTTATTTCTTTCTTTTAAATCCATACAACAACTTAATTAAGTATCCCTCTAATTTGAGTGGCGCTTGGGCCTTGTTTTGTGTGATTATTTAGTAAAAAATGTTTTTTTTTCGATATATTAAGAAAGTGGCAAGTCAAATTTTCATGATTAGACAAGTAGTTTTTTGATTTCCTCTGTCGAATACTTACGAGGAGTTTCTGGTTTTAGTCATAATATTTGTGCGTGTGTACATCGATGTGATGTAATGGTTAACAAGCTTGTCTTTCTAGCTCAATTATGACTGAGTAGTGAGTTCGATCCTCCCTGATTGCCCCTGTATTTTGCCCTTGTGCCGCATTTCAGCTACTTTTAGAAAATCATTTCACCGCTTCGACGTGGTAATGGTTAGCAAACTGGTCTCGCCAGGGTCAGTTACTACTGATTAGTTCGATCCTCACTGGGTGTCTCCATACTTCCGGCCTTGTGTCACATCTTAGCTACGCATAGAAAATCATTTGGCCAATTTGACATAGTGTAGTGGTTAGCTCGCTAGATCAATTACGACTGAGTAGTGAGTTCGATCCTCACTGGGTGCCTCCATATTTTCGTCCTTGTGCTGCTCCTAAGCTACGCTTTGAAAATTACCATAATAATTGTGTGAAATGCAAGGAAGTGACATTAAGGCTGTAAAAACTGGAGTAGAAACGCGTGCAAAGATGCTCTGTTTGTTGATTGCTTAGAAATGAAGAGGAGTCAGATTGATTGTAAATCGTTTTAATAGATTTTTTTTTTTAATCAATTCACCCCAGGCAAGGTAATAATGCCACTAACGTGCAAGGAGGCTGCTGGGAATTAAAGTGATTGAAAACACTTTAGATGGAACCGGAAATCCAGTCCTAAACAAAAACAAAGGGATAAACTCCTACTCCTGTTCAAAAGACCCTGGAAAAATATGAACCGATTGAATTTAATCGAAACCTATTTTTGCAGATTTTAACTTTTGAAATTTAAAAATTATTTTTTTTTTAATATTGGCCCTTAATTTCGTTTTTTGTTTTTTAAAATAAAACCTTTTGCTTATTATTATTATTTTTTTTTTTGCATTTTAAAACATAAAGAACACTTGAAGACATCGTGACATTATCTATTCAAACTCTTGTCAAATGAAACATAGATATATAGATGTTTTATTGCACACCCACAATCCATTGAATTCATAACGACCGTCTGTGATGGACTGGATCTAAAATTATTGTTTGCCAGGAGACAAAGGGGGGCAACCCACAACTACAATGCTATTAATTAATTTTCATAACGCGTACATACTATTAAAAAAATACGTACGAGAAAAAGGGTACAGTTATGGAAAAATGTGTATTTCTTAGTAATTACACGGTTACATGTACCGTACGTCTTACTGGATGTAAATAAGGAATTTTAAAATTGAAGTTTTAATTTGTTTTCCTTAAATTTTAAGCCATTGGTTGATATTCTTAAATAGTTTACACATTACCAGATATTAAAAAAAACAAAGCATTGCATGCAGTCCGCTTTATTAACAGCAATCGTTTGTGTTCACAAGATGATTGTTTGAATCTGCTAATAATTGCTTCTGCAACCAATTCATCTAACAATTCCTTTTCAATGGATAGCAACATGTATGATTCCAAATTCTCCACAGAGAACGAATTCCTTAATCTTGTCTTTATGATCTTTCGATTTGAAAAATGTCCTCTCACATTGGACTTAAGTAACTGATATCGTGCAGATGAATTTATAGAGTTGTTATTTCTTTTTATTACTAAACAGTTGTCTGTGTTTGTTTCTTGATTACACTTTTATTTGATATGGGGGGGGGGGCTATTTTATCAGAGGCTCACTTGCCATCGGGCAAGCTGACATCCTGGCCAGTCCGCCACTGAAAAATATGTTAATATCAAATTGAGAAGTAAAAATATCACCCTGTAAATTACAGATGATATTGCACTGATGATAGATTCAAAAAGAAAACTAAAACAACTATTAGACAAGCTAGTCGAAGAAAATAAGATAAAAACACTAATCATTGACTGCAAGAAAACAGAATCCATAGTTGTTAGCAAAAGGGACGACACAATGTACGTTTTACGTATCAGGAATGTCAAAATCCAGCTGGTGTAGAAATTTAATTATCTGAGTAGTGTAGTATCAGACAATGGAAAATATAGCATAGAAATTCAAATGCGATAGGAACTGCGAAAAATGCCTTGCAGAAACCAAGCAAAGTATTAAGGGGATTCGAAAATGCCCATAAAAATCAAAGAATACTGGATATATATAATAACTAATCTTCTATATGATAAGGGATTCTGAGGAATTTATTCACAGAGGCTTCAAGAGATGGATATATGGTTTTACTGAAGCTTCTTCTTTTATGTACAGTATCCCTTCAGGACGTTGGTGATCAAGGCTCTCCACAATTTCCTCTCTTTTGTAGCTCTTAATAAATTTTGTCTTTTTGTTATCTCTCCTAAGCCCTGTTCTGCTCCACAGTTATTCAAGATCGATAGGTAGGTTATCCGTTGCTTTCGTCTTCACACTTAACTTCAATCTGTCCTGTGAGTGTCAAATTTTTCAAGCCCTCTTTTCTTTCCTCACTGTATGTACCAGAAATTTCAACTGTCTCTTTCTAATATTAAGTATAAATGACCTTTTTGTTTCTATTTTCTCAAAAACTTCGTCGTTGCTCACAATTTCGGTTCATGGTATCCTCATCATCCTTCTGTAGAACCACATTTCTATTGCATCAAGTCTCTCCTTCATCTGGGTAAGACTATATACTACATCTTGCAGCAAGGCTTCTGATCGGGAGACTGGAGGTTTTGAGGAGCTTGGGACCACCTCTTAATTACTGTTGTTCCCAGGATCACCCTAAACCGGGGCGGTAGCACCTGTTAGGGTCCCACCTATGGGCAAATAGTGAACTCCCAAACAAAAATCAGCAGTTTCTTTTCGTTGTAAAATGACCCAAAATACATTTTTTAAAATATAATGACAATCAATGCAACATAAAAATAAAATAAAATAAATAAATAAAAAATAAAAATACATTTTTATAGTAAAATTACTAAGAATACAGTTTATGATCCACAAGCTAAATATCTAAAAAAAACATCTCTTTACTCTGAAAGTATGAAATTATCTATAAAGTATCTGTAATTGAGGAGATTGTCCAACATTCACTGCGATATAGAAGGACTTATATTATGTAACAATTCAGTAGACTTTTCTTTGTTACTAACGGAGTTTTTCTGTTTCTTAATACTTTGCTTAGCATCTTAGGCATCTTTTTCTATCCTTAATGTGCCTTCGGATTTCAGTGTCACACTTTCCGTCCTTTGTTAAAACACTTCCCAGATATTTAAATTTCCCTGTTTCTTAATACTTTACTTAGATTTTGGAAGGCATCTTTCGCTAACCCAATGCGACTTCGGATTTCAGTGTCATGCTTTCCGTCCTTTGTTAAAACATTTCCCAGATATTTAAATTTCCCTGTTTCTTAATACTTTACTTAGCTTTTGGAAGGCATCTTTCGCTATCCCAATGCGACTTCGTATTTCATTTCCGCACTTTACGTCCTCGTTTACACGCTGTATCATGTCTTGTGAAACATCAGCCAGCGCTTCATTGCGGACTTATCTCAAAGAGAATCTACCAGGAAGACGGATTCAGGCGTGCAACTGATAATGACAACGTGCTGTTTAAATGGCCAACACGTTCACCTGATTTAACATCTTATGATTTCTATGCGGTTATGTGAAAGGACAGGTCTATATAATCTTTCTTTCTACAAACCTAGAAGAACTGAAGCAGAAAATCACTGTGGCGCTGGCTAATGTTACGCAAGACATGTTACAACGTGATTGGCAGGAGTTGGACTACCGACTTAACGTATGTCGTGCCACAGATGATATTCCTTTTGAATATCGTGTTCAAATTTAGATAAATAAATCTTTTATTGTCCAACATGAATCCTATTTAAGATATTCACGTTTTAAATGTCGTCAATATTTTTGGGGGGTGGGGGGACACCCAGTATTTTGAATTAAATTTCTGTTAATATTTCTATTTATCTTAGTTTGATTACATCTATCTATCTATCTATCTATCTATCTATCTATCTATCTATCTATCTATCTCAGTTCACTTATATGATAGATGACAAACTTTATATATTTAATTAATGTTTTCTGTTTCAAGCAGACGGACACTCAAACATTGATATATATATATATATATATATATATATATATATATATATATATATATATATATATATGTAGAACGTAGACAAGGTCTATCTGCGAATGTATTTGTCTTTGGAAAATATTCTTGACATAATTTTGACGGTGCAATATTTAAAATCATTTGTTTTATATTCTTCTTATTCATCACGAGTGGAGAATTCTTTGCGTGGACCGAGAAGGCGATTTAGAGGAAAGATCTACTTGAGAAAGTGAAGATTCTAAATAAATCAAACTCGTAATTCACGTTGAAGATATGAAAGATTAATTTTATGACGTGCACTCAATAGAAATCATTATTTTACAACCACAGAATTTTAATGCTTTTCGGTTTTATGATCTTTGGCATAAATATAGGGAAAGGGCGAAGAGACATATTTATGTGCGTTTCACCATTGACACTGCAAAATTTATATTTTGTGGGTTTGGTCAACCGGTTAAACTGCATCAGTAATGAAGTCTATCTATCTATCTATCTATCTATCTATCTATCTATCTATCTATCTATCTATCTATCTATCTATCTATTCTGTTATCTGTGTCTCTTTCTCTCTATCTCAGTCTGTCTATCTATCTATCTATCTATCTATCTTTTCATTCTGTTCATATCTATTTCACTTTATTAATATCTATCTATCTATCTATCTATCTATCTATCTATCTATCTATCTATCTGTTCTGTTATCTCTCCGTCTCTTTCTTTGTATCTGACTGTATCCACATCTATCTATCTATCTATCTATCTATCTATCTATCTATCTATCTATCTATCTATTCTGTTATCTCTGTCTCTTTCTCTGTATCTCACGCTATCCACATCTATCTATCTATCTATCTATCTATCTATCTATCTATCTATCTATCTATCTATCTTTTCATTCTGTTCATATCTATTTCACTTTATTAATATCTATCTATCTATCTATCTATCTATCTATCTATCTATCTATCTATCTGTCTGTTCTGTTATCTCTCCGTCTCTTTCTTTGTATCTGACTGTATGCACATCTATCTATCTATCTATCTATCTATCTATCTATCTATCTATCTATCTATCTATCTATCTGTTCTGTTATCTCTGTCTCTTTCTCTGTATCGCAGTCTATCTATCTATCTATCTATCTATCTATCTATCTATCTATCTATCTATCTATCTATCTATCTATCTGTTCTGTTATCTCTTTCTCTGTATCTCACTCTATCCACATCTATCTATCTATCTATCTATCTATCTATCTATCTATCTATCTATCTATCTATCTGTTCTGTTATCTCTTTCTCTGTATCTCACTCTATCCACATCTATCTATCTATCTATCTATCTATCTATCTATCTATCTATCTATCTATCTATCTATCTATTCTGTTATCTCTGTCTCTTTCTCTGTATCTCACTCTATCCATATCTATCTATCTATCTATCTATCTATCTATCTATCTATCTATCTATCTATCTATCTATCTGTTCTGTTATCTCTGTCTCTTTCTCTGTATCTCAGTCTATCTATCTATCTATCTATCTATCTATCTATCTATCTTTTCATTCTGTTCATATCTATTTCACTTTATTAATATCTATCTATCTATCTATCTATCTATCTATCTATCTATCTATCTATCTATCTATCTATCTATCTATCTATCTATCTATTCTGTTATCTCTGTCTCTTTCTCTGTATCTCACTCTATCCATATCTATCTATCTATCTATCTATCTATCTATCTATCTATCTATCTATCTATCTATCTATCTATCTATCTATCTTTTCATTCTGTTCATATCTATTTCACTTTATTAATATCTATCTATCTATCTATCTATCTATCTATCTGTCTGTTCTGTTATCTCTCCGTCTCTTTCTTTGTATCTGACTGTATGCACATCTATCTATCTATCTATCTATCTATCTATCTATCTATCTATCTATCTATCTATCTGTTCTGTTATCTCTGTCTCTTTCTCTGTATCTCAGTCTATCTATCTATCTATCTATCTATCTATCTATCTATCTATCTATCTATCTGTTCTGTTATCTCTTTCTCTGTATCTCACTCTATCCACATCTATCTATCTATCTATCTATCTATCTATCTATCTATCTATCTATATGTTCTGTTATCTCTTTCTCTGTATCTCACTCTATCCACATCTATCTATCTATCTATCTATCTATCTATCTATCTATCTATCTATCTATCTATCTGTTCTGTTATCTCTGTCTCTTTCTCTGTATCTCAGTCTATCTATCTATCTATCTATCTATCTATCTATCTTTTCATTCTGTTCATATCTATTTCACTTTATTAATATCTATCTATCTATCTATCTATTCTGTTATCTCTGTCTCTTTCTCTGTATCTCACTCTATCCACATCTATCTATCTATCTATCTATCTATCTATCTATCTATCTATCTATCTATCTATCTGTTCTGTTATCTGTCTCTTTCTCTGTATCTCAGTCTATCTATCTATCTATCTATCTATCTATCTATCTATCTATCTGTTCTGTTATCTCTTTCTCTGTATCTCACTCTATCCACATCTATCTATCTATCTATCTATCTATCTATCTATCTATTCTGTTATCTGTGTCTCTTTCTCTCTATCTCAGTCTGTCTATCTATCTATCTATCTATCTATCTTTTCATTCTGTTCATATCTATTTCACTTTATTAATATCTATCTATCTATCTATCTATCTATCTATCTATCTATCTATCTATCTATCTATCTATCTATCTATCTATCTGTTCTGTTATCTCTCCGTCTCTTTCTTTGTATCTGACTGTATCCACATCTATCTATCTATCTATCTATCTATCTATCTATCTATCTATCTATCTATCTATCTATCTATCTATCTATCTATCTATCTATCTATTCTGTTATCTCTGTCTCTTTCTCTGTATCTCACGCTATCCACATCTATCTATCTATCTATCTATCTATCTATCTATCTATCTTTTCATTCTGTTCATATCTATTTCACTTTATTAATATCTATCTATCTATCTATCTATCTATCTATCTATCTATCTATCTATCTATCTATCTGTCTGTTCTGTTATCTCTCCGTCTCTTTCTTTGTATCTGACTGTATGCACATCTATCTATCTATCTATCTATCTATCTATCTATCTATCTATCTATCTATCTATCTATCTATCTATCTATCTATCTATCTGTTCTGTTATCTCTGTCTCTTTCTCTGTATCGCAGTCTATCTATCTATCTATCTATCTATCTATCTATCTATCTATCTATCTATCTATCTGTTCTGTTATCTCTTTCTCTGTATCTCACTCTATCCACATCTATCTATCTATCTATCTATCTATCTATCTATCTATCTATCTATCTATCTATCTGTTCTGTTATCTCTTTCTCTGTATCTCACTCTATCCACATCTATCTATCTATCTATCTATCTATCTATCTATCTATCTATCTATCTATCTATCTATCTATCTATCTATCTATTCTGTTATCTCTGTCTCTTTCTCTGTATCTCACTCTATCCATATCTATCTATCTATCTATCTATCTATCTATCTATCTATCTATCTATCTATCTATCTATCTATCTGTTCTGTTATCTCTGTCTCTTTCTCTGTATCTCAGTCTATCTATCTATCTATCTATCTATCTATCTATCTATCTTTTCATTCTGTTCATATCTATTTCACTTTATTAATATCTATCTATCTATCTATCTATCTATCTATCTATCTATCTATCTATCTATTCTGTTATCTCTGTCTCTTTCTCTGTATCTCACTCTATCCATATCTATCTATCTATCTATCTATCTATCTATCTATCTATCTATCTTTTCATTCTGTTCATATCTATTTCACTTTATTAATATCTATCTATCTATCTATCTATCTATCTATCTATCTATCTATCTATCTATCTGTCTGTTCTGTTATCTCTCCGTCTCTTTCTTTGTATCTGACTGTATGCACATCTATCTATCTATCTATCTATCTATCTATCTATCTATCTATCTATCTATCTATCTATCTATCTGTTCTGTTATCTCTGTCTTTTTCTCTGTATCTCAGTCTATCTATCTATCTATCTATCTATCTATCTATCTATCTATCTATCTATCTATCTATCTATCTATCTGTTCTGTTATCTCTTTCTCTGTATCTCACTCTATCCACATCTATCTATCTATCTATCTATCTATCTATCTATCTATCTATCTATCTATCTATATGTTCTGTTATCTCTTTCTCTGTATCTCACTCTATCCACATCTATCTATCTATCTATCTATCTATCTATCTATCTATCTATCTATCTATCTATCTGTTCTGTTATCTCTGTCTCTTTCTCTGTATCTCAGTCTATCTATCTATCTATCTATCTATCTATCTATCTATCTTTTCATTCTGTTCATATCTATTTCACTTTATTAATATCTATCTATCTATCTATCTATTCTGTTATCTCTGTCTCTTTCTCTGTATCTCACTCTATCCACATCTATCTATCTATCTATCTATCTATCTATCTATCTATCTATCTATCTATCTATCTATCTATCTGTTCTGTTATCTGTCTCTTTCTCTGTATCTCAGTCTATCTATCTATCTATCTATCTATCTATCTATCTATCTATCTGTTCTGTTATCTCTTTCTCTGTATCTCACTCTATCCACATCTATCTATCTATCTATCTATCTATCTATCTATCTATCTATCTATCTATCTATCTATCTGTTCTGTTATCTCTGTCTCTTTCTCTGTATCTCAGTCTATCTATCTATCTATCTATCTATCTATCTATCTATCTATCTATCTATCTACCTATCTTTTCATTCTGTTCATATCTATTTCACTTTATTCATATCTATCTATCTATCTATCTATCTATCTATCTGTTCTGTTATCTCTGTCTCTTTCTCTGTATCTCAGTCTATCTATCTATCTATCTATCTATCTATCTATCTATCTATCTATCTTTTCATTCTGTTCATATCTATTTCACTTTATTAATATCTATCTATCTATCTATCTATCTATCTATCTATCTATCTATCTATCTATCTGTCTGTTCTGTTATCTCTCCGTCTCTTTCTTTGTATCTGACTGTATGCACATCTATCTATCTATCTATCTATCTATCTATCTATCTATCTATCTATCTATCTATCTTGTAGAATTTACTCAAACTTTGAGAACTTCCTATATTAAAACGATTACTTACCATCCCTTTACTAAGAGACTGATAGAAAGATTTAACTACCATTTAAAAGTCGCACTTACTACTCAGAGACAGGCAAATGAAGCGAGTACTTATCAATAGTTCTGGGATTACGGTCCACGTTAAAGAAGACCTTAAAATACTTAGAAATGGTGTACGCTACTCCATTACGCCTGCCTAGAGAATCTTTCTCAAATCAACAAAATTCTTCTTCGTTTCCTAACTACTTTTCTCGTTTGAAACAAGACATGGCGAAAGTTTCTTTTACACATACACGTATGCATTCTCGTTCAACGTATTTGACTGCCGATCTCAACAGACGTGAAATCGCCTTTTTTCGTCGTGACACGATTAAAAACCAAGTTACGATATACCTTTCAAAGCTTTGGAAAGATCAGAAAAATTCTTCACTATGAACAAGAATAAGAATAGAGACTCTATGCAGCTTACATCGAAAACCTCTACTCAACGGACCAAAGATGAACCTGTACTAAATATAGTAACAGACACAGCATATTCATCTACCATAAAGAAATAAATATACAATTACAGAAAGAAAATCTGGTAGGCGATTCCATTGGCCAAACAAATTCAAGAACTATGTCTTTGTTTAATTATTGTTATAATAGGCTCTTTCACTTTGTAAGGACACCAAAGTATCTTGGGTAAGATAGTTTGACAGAGTCCAACTAGAGTTACCTTCTGGATTACCAGATGCAAGGAAAGAAATTAATTTACACCTACTTACTTAGCACGGAAGTGAATGTAATGGATCCAACTGGAATTCGAACTCGGCTCTCCGATCCTTCAATCCGAGCCGCTATCCATTACTCCAACGTTCTTCCAATACTTACATTGCAATTTCTGCAATTTTCACGTTTTTTTTAATATGTACACTATCGGAATATTTGTAGAACCCAGTTAAAAATTGTAGAAAAAAAAAATCAATAGATTTTGGTTGTATAACTAAGATCTCAATTCTATACAAAAACGAAAATTTCCACATTACCATTTATTGACCAATCAGCGAAGTTGCTTGGTACGCATCTCGGGATCTTTGAAAAAGCAGACGAAAATTTTTGTGTCGTATATTAAAAAAAAACAAAACAAAAAAAAAAACGCAGTTCAAAAGCTTCATTTTTGCGGCGTATGCTCAAAAAATTAAAGCTCAGATTCAGGAAAATGATTAACTATCTTTTCCTTCCTAGAAATTAATATTAAAAATTTGGAAATATATTTATTAAGCAATAAACATTTTAAATTTAATAAATATATCATATAACTTCCTCTGATCCGAACTTTTCCTATAAATAGCGTATCACACATTTTTATACATAGGTCTGTAGATATATTTAATTATTTATGTAATTCTTCTTCTGATGCTGCATCATTTATAATTTTTTATCATTTATTTAATAATTTATATTTTAATATTTTATTATTATTAATAGTATTATCATATTATGTTTATCCCTATCATTTTTTAATATTCTAAATTAGTTTATTATAATTATCGAAATATATTAGTTTTATTCATTTAATTTATTTTATTATTTTATTGTATTATTTCATTTATGTTGGATATTATTATAATTATTATTATTATTAGTTTAAAATGATGATTGATGTATTATGTGATGAAGATTGCTGTCTAAAATGACATGATTTTATTAGACAAATTGTTTTAATTCTTTTACTTCCGATCCCCCTTTTCCTTTACTTATCCGGTATGTAAACTTGTTCAGCTTTTTTAAGGAAAAAACTTTTCTAAGTCATTCTATTTATTTTTGCTATTGGCTCATCATTTCTTTCTTCTTTCTTTCCTTTCTTTTCTTTCACTCTCTTCCCGCCCTTCGTACTTTCTTCCCTTAATTTAAAAGAATATTTTATATTTGTAATTTTTCTTTTTTCTTTCTTCTCTTTTTTATTATTAATATTTTTTCCTTGTTATTTTTTATTTTTCTTCTCTCTCTCTCTATCTCTCTCTCTATATCTCTCCTTTTCCCTGTATCTCTTTTCTCCCCGGTATAATATCTTCTGGATGGATTAATTCCATTTCTTAACATATTTGACCTGAAGAGATGAATATAGCAATATTCATGATATAAATTATAACCGATATGGATTTTTAAGGTATTTTTTAATATATATATATATATATATATATATATATATATATATATATATATATATATATATATTCATAGAGAGAGAGAGCGAGAGAGAGAGAATATTAGTGGTCAATATATATATATTTAAATTTCCAAGAGGATAGAATCCAGGTAGAACTCAATGTCCAGGACAGAGCAAGAATATAATATAAAAGGCTCAAACACTAATATTCCATGGTTATAATTTATTATATTGGAATCGTAATCACGATCCAATTCATCAGACCTATAAATTCAAAAAAAAAAAAAAATCTGAAAAAATAACTTCTTGGAATATTATGTTTTAAGCATTTTATTATATATATATATATATATATATATATATATGAAGAAAAAACGAAACTAAGGTACAACTCAAATACCATTATGCAGATAAAGTCTCAACAATAAGAAAAAACGAGAAAAACCTAATGGCAAACACTTAACTACACAGTAAAGTGTACAGACATCGCGTGAATCTCGGGTTGCGGCGAGATATTAAAGTTGTCAAGCGTGTATATATATATATATATATATATATATATATATATATATATATATATATATATATATATATATATATATATATATATAATAACTATGAACCTAAAGAGCCAGCAAAATCTAGCTAGGTTTCACCTAAAATGGTTGTCAGGGCAAGCCAGGTGAGACCTAGGTGAAAGCTAGGTACGTTTACCTGGCTATTTAGGCTCATAGTTAGGTTTGCTCTACTCAGCGTATTGAGAACTTTACGTAGTTACTTTTGCTTTACTCGTTTTGGAGGGTTTTTTTTCTTTGGACTCTGAGCTTGAATTCTGGACGATTGTTTTCGCCTCAATTACATGTTCTTAGTTCTTTCTTTCTTTTTTTATCCCTTATTTTTCCTTGGTCATTGGTTTATTCAACTACAAGCCAAAACACCTAAGGTTTTCCAGACGAGTATAATTACTTATATATATATAATTATCAAGTGATGATACAGAATGTAGAATAAAGAATTTTAAAATGTCCAAATCAACCCCATAAGCTAAAATGATCAATCAAAATACAAGTCTATGAAAATTCAAAAAACTTGACAACGAACCTTGGTTATAAAAATTAATTAATTTATTATTTAATGCTTTAATGTTAGGGTGAGACTAAAACGGAAATCATTCTAACTAATTAATATTAATTTTTACTATAAAATTGAAAATTAAAAATTACCAATTTTAAATTTTAAATTTAACCTATATTAAGTTTAAAATATTGTAAAATTATTTAAACTAACGGTTATTTTTGTAGTGATTTTATAACATGTTCATGCTATAATTTTCGAATTAATTATATTTGTATTGAACACTCTTTTAAGAATCATATTTTTGGTTATTGTAATTTATTCCGTATACACCTATCCTATACTTATATATATATATATATATATATATATATATATATATATATATATATATATATATATAACTCTTCTTTCGTGAATTTAATATTCTTTACTGACAATGTTTAATCTCGTTTTAAGATAGACTTAATAAACCTTGCGTTGTGCACGAATTTAGGACCGGATTATATTGGTTGGTTAGTTCATGAAGTGGCTTTATGCGTTGTTAGGTACCACTAGATTTTGTTGTTACTGCTGCTGCTGCTGCTGCTTGACTCTCAAGCAAGGCCTGAGTGACTGAACACCAAGCGTTTGCTAAGCCAACCTTCGACTGGTTTGACGTCTTTGATTTTCGACAGCTACTTGAAAATGATATGCAGTGTTTTCAGTCAGCCATGATAAGAAACAATGAAAGACATCATCCCCGGTCTATGTATTCATGCAGATATCATGGAATCTTTGAAGCTACAGACGGCCGCAATATTTTCCAGGGTCTTTGGAAAAAAAAAACAAAAAACGAAAAAGAAAAGAAAGAAAAGCAAAAACAGCAACAACAATTTAACCCTGTTGTGTTTACCGGCCTGAAATATGCTTTCTTTAAAAAGAGCACTTTATTTATTTATTTATTTTTTTTTAACTGACTCTATCTCTCGTCAAACGACTCAAGCCTTTGGAGAACAACCTTCTACCATTTCGGAAAGCAATGTAAAATTTTCTTTTCCGGATGAATTTTCCCATTTATATACGGTTGAATGACTGTATCCGAGCATGCTTTTCTTCTAAGGTATTTTCAGCACGCCCACGTCGCCACGTCGATATGATAAACGGTCGAGGTTTAAAGTAGGTTTATCAGCAATATCTTAGAAATATTACTCAATCCCCCTCGGCAGTTCCTTCTTTTGGGGACGCCGGGTATTAAACCCAACCCTTCCCGAAGGAGTGGCACTGCCTAAAGAGAAGACCCTTGGTCTTCATATTCCCCTACTGCTAGGAAATCCCTATTGCAGACGCCTGCTCAGGCACGTTTGTGTTTGTTCAACGTCCACAGAGCCTACCTGTAGTTTATACTGCAACCATCCTGAGCGGACTTTCGTTACAGAGCTTACGACCATATCACGTTGAAACACGAGCTTCTCGAACGATCACCGAAGTTAAGCAACATGGAGCCTGGTCAGTGCCAAGATAGGTGACCGCTTATGAATACCAGGTTCTGTAAGCTTGGATGTGGGGACGGTGTAAGGGATAATGGATTAGAAATTGGAGATCCGAATTTCAGTTCCAGTCAGATTCTTTATATTCGATTACGCGCAAATATCATTGGAAAATGTATGAATCCATTTCCCCCCACCTATGGATTAATTAACAGAACGTATATCTGTAAGTCAGAATTATCTACAAAGAATTCAAACAATCCAACAATATTTTCGGGTTTTAAATTACCTGCAAAAGTTGATAAGGCGCGAAAAATACAAATCAATAAAAATCTTAGTTATTGTTTCTTGGAGGGGACGCATAATATGGCGTGATTGTTTCTGCAAACAAGGCCGCGATCATTGATTGATTTTATTTTATTTATGGTTTATCAACCCTGTAGGTGTTATTTAAAGCCGAAACATATTTCAGATTCCAGGGGGTTGCTTACAGTGGCCAGTGTTCCCAAGCGGTCAGCCATCTAAGTATTAACCGGTCTGGACTTACCTTAACTATGGTGATCGAATGGTTAACCGGTTTTTAACTAGTTCGCCCAAAGCCAGTTACGCTCACAAGGCTTGGGTCGAACCGTGGGATATGGCTTTCAAGTAACGTCCGACGGTTCCGCCCACTTCGATCGTCTCGCCGGAATAGATATTATCAAGAACCTCCTTGACAAATCGACTGTGGTGAGATTCGAACGCGTGTCTCATGGTCGAAACGTTCAGTCCCACACGCATTTCAATGTGACCCATGTACAGGGTGTTCATAAAGTTCGTGTGCACTTTAAAAAATTTATAACTTTCTTTGTATTTGCGATAGAAATAATCTGTAAAACATGTTATAAAGCTTAATGTAGCTAGTTTTAAGTATAGCTAAAATAACTAATGTGATTTCAGGCATTACTGTAAATCAGTTGGCAAATGTTTTCCGTGAACTACAAAATCATATTACCCTTTGTATTGCTAATGATGTAGGACATGTGGAAACTTAAATAAAATTTCAATAAAACCTTAAAAAATATAGATTTACTTCTTTCTAATCCTTTTTACAAATTATTTATATCGCAAATACAAATAAAGTTATAAATTTTTTAAAGTGCACACGAACTTTATGGACACTCTATATAAATCGGCAATACAAATGATTCATTCTAAATAAAGAGAAAAGCTAAGGGACATGTATTAACACGTATTCATAGTTGCCTTCTTTTCTGGATGACTGTTAACTCAAGCTTGACTCTCTAGATCAATTGCATAGTGTAGTGAGTTCGATCCTCACTGGGTGCCCCATATTTTCAGCCCTGTGCTACATCTAAGCTTCGCTTAGAAAACAACCTTATTACGCTGCAAGGGAGGGAACTTCGACGTGATGTAATGGTTAGCAAGCTTTTCTCGTTAGATCATTTGCGACTGAATACTGAGTTTGATCCTCACGAGGTGCCCCATACTTTCGGTCTACGCTTACAAAGCCACCTTATTACGGCGCAAAGTTGGGGTCACCAATTATCACGTGATCATTTTCATATTTCTAGGATCGCCATTACTGATTGGTGGCGCTAGATATTGTGTCATCTGTTTTTGTTAATTTTGAAACATTGGTAAAGTATTTATACTTGTATTTTGTGAAGTTTTATTATTTTTATTTTCCATTCAGTGCATTAGTGTTTAGATTCTACAGGACTAGTAGCGTTCTAATAAGAGCAGTATGTTAAACACTGTTGGATGACAGAAAACCTTTTTTTTTTGGGGATGTGTTGCGACCAGTTCAACGTCGGTGACTGTTTAGACCGATATCCTCCTGGGGTCAATCTAAACTGACACCTTGTTTTTTTTGTTTTATTTTTATTTATTTTTTCATGAATTATAACCATTTTGCATAATGTTTGGATTTTAGCGATTTCAAATGAAAACTTGAGAATTTTATTGAAATTTTAACCATGCAAAATTATAGCTTATAATTAAAACTTAGATATATGAAAGAATATAGGCGTCAGTTTAAACTGGAGCCATGAGGATGTAGGCTGTGAATGCACTAAAAATTACTTACGTATTGAAACGCATTACGAAGAAAGAATGCTTTACAAACGAATGCATAGCAAATGATTTTACTTTATTTCCCTATAAGAATTAATTGCAAAAGATTTTCCTATAAGAGTGCATTACAAATGATTTTCCTATAAGAATGCATTGCAAATGATTTTACTATAAGAATGCATTGCAAATAGAATGCATTGCAAGTAATTTTACTATAAGAATGCATTGCAAATGATTTTACTATAAGAATGCATTGCAAATGATTTTACGATAAGAACACATTGCAAATAGAATGCATTGCAAATGATTTTACTATAAGAATGCATAGCAAATGATTTTACGATAAGAACGCATTGCAAATAGAATGCATTGCAAATGATTTTACTATAAGAATGCATTGAAAATGATTTTATTAAGGGTGCATTGTAAATGATGTTACTATAGGAACGTATTGCAAACGTTTTTACTATAGGAATGCATTGAAAATGATTTTATTATATGAATGCATTGCAAAAGTCTGCTGCAAAAGTCTGGATGTTTGTTCACTATGTCTTTTTAGGCAGTTTTTCTCGCCATAATCAATCTTACATATTTATAAGTCTATCATTCATCTATGAATATTGTTGCCACATCTGGTCTGGTGCTCCTGCTATATATTTAGAGATTCTTGATAAAACCCAATGATTTTTCTAGAAGAATACATTGCAAATGATTTTATTATAGGAAGGAATGCACTTCAAATTATGTTATTTTCACTCATATCCTTCTGGAGTAAGTACATTTTTTCATATTTTTTTTTTTTACTGTTTTGTTTATTTTTTTTTATGTTTTCATTTCTTTAAACTTTTGGTAGACTCATACTCCCTATATATATATATATATATATATATATATATATATATATAAAACAGAAATTACTTCAAGACAGAGGATAGTCTATTTCAAGCTGTTCTGTACACGGTTATCATCAGCCCCTAAATGCCTATCTCGAATTCGATGTCCCCATGGGAGCGTATGACTCAGCTCAAGTTGAAGACCTAGTATGTTTTTTTCATTTTAGATGTGCTTAGTAGAATCGTAAGACCGAATGTACTAGGGCTATATCGGGATGACGGACTCATCCTCATTCCTAATAGTAATGCTCCACTATCAGCGAAATTACAGGGCCTTCATATTCCTAGGATTTAAGATCGTGATTTCCTCTAACCTTAAAATAGTTGACTACCTTAGATATTCATCCTTAACCTTAATGATGAAACCTTTAAACCTTATCATAAAGGAGACGCAACCTCTAACTAAAATAATATCGGCTCTAAATACACCAATGCAATCCTAAGACAAATGCCCACTACCGTTTGCACCAGGATTAGTAAGCTATCATCCAACGAAAAAATCTTTAATAAAAATAAAGAACTATACGAAAAGGCCCTTCAAAAAAGGGGTTTCAAAAGTAAACTGTCTTACGCGATCACCATTATTAATACAGATACACGAAAAGTGGAATGTAGGTGTCAAAATAGGAAAAGAAAAATCACTTGGTTCAAACCCCACCCTTCTGCAAGCTGTCAAGTATCAACATCGGACACTATTTCCTAAATTTAATTACTAAACACTTATACTGTTATATTCAACAGGAAGTCAATCAAAATTAACTACTTTTGCACTGATAATATGTACCAAATTATTAATTCCAATAACAATTACATTTTAAGTAAATTTAACGGGAAAAAACTAAATCTATCATGGAAAACCCCTGTAATTGTAGAATTAAGGAAACTGACAAGTAGAGGGCAATTGTAGATCCACTAGGGTAGTATACCAAGCAACCATTAACCCTAAAGAAAATACGACAAACCATAATATTTACATCGGCATTTCTGCAGGGGAATTTAAAGCGAGAATCATTATACATAGACATTCATTCACCAATCCAAAATTAAAACACCAAAAAGCTCTTTCGAAAAAAATTTGCGAATTGAAGGAAAAGGGTCTGAATCCTCAAATAAATTTGAAAATTCTAGGTTCTGCGAACACCCCCAATAGTTTTAGGGATAGGTGCACACTATGTTTAGAAGAAAAAATCAGGATAATAAAATATAAAGATCAAAGCAAACTATTAAATCAACGGAGAGAACTAATCACGAAATGTCGACATAGAAATAGATTCAAAATTACATAAGAATACATGTGTATATATGTGGGGGTGTATGTGTGCGTATAGTGGATATATATGTATGGATATGTAAATGTACATATATGTATGTATGATATATGTACGCATATAAGTGTGTTGGACAGCACGATTTATCTCCATTGGGTGTTCTGGTATAACCCACAATCTATAATTCAACTAATTTACATGAATCTTAACGGGTTTAAGTTCAAATACTCCAACGCTTATTAATAATATTGCACACCTGTCGTACAAAAACTATTTATTGTGAATCCCAGGAAAACAAACTCTGGGATTTTTATAAGAAACGCCACATTGTAGGAACTGATATTAAACTACAAACAAGTCCGGGCCATAAATAAACTCCAGACCGCTTCCCCCGGGATAAGATACCTTACACCCCCACCAATCGCTAACACAAACCCATTCTCATTAACAAGGGGTCTACGAGAAGAGGACTGACATAGAAAATAAATTTAAAACAATGATCCGAGACAGACACCTAGCGGCTGATGATAGCCGTATACAGAACAAATTGAAATAGACTATACCTATGTTGAAGTAATTTTTTGTTTTTGCTGTAAAAAATACATATGCATTGTTAAAATAAAAACATCGAGCTCTCTGTGGATCAGTTTTAATAATTAATATTACTAGGATCCACCTGGATTATATACCAACGGATCAATTACGTGTACTATATATATATATATATATATATATATATATATATATATATATATATATATATAGTACACGTAATATACTAACGGATCAATTACGTGTACTATATATATATATATATATATATATATATATATATACGACTAATATAGATACTGGCATGAGATCGTTGGAAAATGAGCATAGCAGAATAATAACGGCCTTAAACTTGAAAACCAAATTTTATTGTCAAAATGTTTATTATTAAGAGGAAAGAACAAAGTAATTTTTAAGTATGTTTTAAAGAAATTCTACTTTATTAGAGCATTCTAAATTTTGATTGAAAAACCTTGTTTCTCTTCATCAGCGAAGCTACTAATAAATAAAATGGTGGATTTTTGGTTGCTTTTTTTTTTAATGGCAGACATTAATTTTGAAAATCTTGTAAAAATAAAAATATTTGTCGGATTTTAATGAAACTTTCAGAAACTATTCATGAATGATGGAAATTATTAGAAATATGTTTATTTTTTTTTTAAAGTCAGGATAATTTTTTTTATATTTATTACCCACTCAACTAATTTTAGGAAAACTTAAATTCAAATCTGTACATTTTTAATGATTAATTAGTTAAAAGCACAAGGCTTTGAGGAAAGAAAATCATGTTTTTTTTTTTTTTTTTTTTTTTTTTTAGCTGACACCTTTCTACCTTAAAATCAGCTCCGAATTGTAACATACAAAACTCAATAAAACAAAGATATTTAATTTCAAAAGCTTTTACTTTCTTTTACTAATTTTTTTTTTATGAATATGGATAATATTGTCTGAAAGCAAAACACGTTTTCGATGAAAAATAAATTTTTACTACAATTATTTATTATTTCTTAAATTATTTTATTTTTTTTACATTAAAATTGTTAAATATTCAAAAATTGATGAAAATGTTGTACAGTTTAGACAACGGTGTTATTAAGTGGGTAAATATCATTACAGATTATAAACTAAAGCTGGTTACAATCAGCAATCTGCAAATAGATACAAATCTAATATAACGTTTTTTGTGTCCATAAAATAGCTTAATTTAATATACGGAAGACCGGAAGCATCATGAAAACAATAGTCCGTCACGTGGTTTGCGTTGGTACAAATGTTGTTCTCCGCTGCTAGACAGCCTTTTCAATACATTTGATGTTTTGTTTCACTTAAAACAGAAAATTTAAACTATAGTCTAAAAAGTGACGATCCAGTCTGATACCAGTTGCATTGCATTTCTAGACCTATGTACTTTTTTGGCTATGAATAAATAAAATAAAAATAGTATATGATGACGTAATTATGAGAAAAATGCCTTTTCAATAATCATATTAAGATTAAAAAATTTGAAAAAAATTAACAAAGAAAAAAAATTGTATAGTATTTCTGATGATGAGGTTACCTAAAGTATTAGGCTGGTGCAAAAATAATGACGTAATAATGTCGTTTTTTGACGTTAAAAATACGTCAAAAACGACATTATTACGTCATTATTTTTGCACCAACCTAATATTATGTATATGGTCTTATGAAATTTATATGGTCTTATTTTTATATTATCTCAGATATGACATTTTTCTATAAATGAAATATCAAAATGAATGACTGGAAATACAAATAATACCGTAAAATGTAATAAATATATATTAAATTATTTACATTATTCGGACTATTGTCCTCATCTTTGTCGCCATATTTATTACAACGTTTCGGCCTTTCGGTATCTGTTTATATTTTTGAGATGAAGTAATATGTACACTATTTACATTATTCGGACTATTGTCCTCATCTTTGTCGCCATATTTATTACAACGTTTCGGCCTTTCGGTATCTGTTTATATTTTTGAGATGAGGTAATATGTACACTATTTACATTATTCGGACTATTGTCTTCATCTTTGTCGCCATATTTATTACAACGTTTCGGCCTTTCAGTATCTGTTTATATTTTTGAGATGAAGTAATATGTACACTATTTACATTATTCGGACTATTGTCCTCATCTTTGTCGCCATATTTATTACAACGTTTCGGCCTTTCAGTATCTGTTTATATTTTTGAGATGAAGTAATATGTACACTATTTACATTATTCGGACTATTGTCCTCATCTTTGTCGCCATATTTATTACAACGTTTCGGCCTTTCGGTATCTGTTTATATTTTTGAGATGAGGTAATATGTACACTATTTACATTATTCGGACTATTGTCTTCATCTTTGTCGCCATATTTATTACAACGTTTCGGCCTTTCAGTATCTGTTTATATTTTTGAGATGAAGTAATATGTACACTATTTACATTATTCGGACTATTGTCCTCATCTTTGTCGCCATATTTATTACAACGTTTCGGCCTTTCAGTATCTGTTTATATTTTTGAGATGAAGTAATATGTACACTATTTACATTATTCGGACTATTGTCCTCATCTTTGTCGCCATATTTATTACAACGTTTCGGCCTTTCGGTATCTGTTTATATTTTTGAGATGAAGTAATATGTACACTATTTACATTATTCGGACTATTTTCCTCATCTTTGTCGCCATATTTATTACAACGTTTCGGCCTTTCGGTATCTGTTTATATTTTTGAGATGAGGTAATATGTACACTATTTACATTATTCGGACTATTGTCCTCATCTTTGTCGCCATATTTATTACAATGTTTCGGCCTTCTTCAGGTGTTTGCAATGTCGAACTGAGGAACTAATGAGGAAAGCTCATTCAAACAATCACTACAAAAATACCCAAGCCGATCCATCAGGCCCGTCCAATATAGATTTATATCGGTCACTAAAGAATACTGTTGAAAAATCTGTTTTCATCTACATTGTCGCCCACATACCGTGTTGCTATGTGTGATGTTTGCTTCAAATGGTGGTAGATCAAATGTTTTTTTCTCTATTATTTCATATACAACATTGAGCAACTAATATTTTTGCGATGATGACTGATGATAATTAATATTGTTTATAAACCCGGTCTAAGGTAAAGAATTGTGAGATCAGGGTACTTTAAATGTATTTTCTTCTTGCCAAATTATTTTCTGTTTTAATTAGACTGGTATTTTTGTAGGTCGAAATTGTAATTAGATGTATTTCAGTGAACTACTTTTTCCGTGTGCCGTGTCCCTCCAGGGCGTAGTCGATCATGGCTCTCCACAATTTCATCTCCTTCATAGCTCTTAATAAATTTTGTATCTTTCTCCTACACCTTGCTCTACAATCACTAAGTACGTTATGCTATGTTTTTCTTTGTCACGGTGCTTCAGTCTACTGTTTTCAAACCCCTTTAACTTAATGAAACATGTCTTACGCCTTTCGGTTTGATGCGTGGGCTTCACAGGTTTTCAAAGTTGAGACGTTTCAAGTTGCCTTTCAATTTGCCCACAAACTATTCTTATTCAAGCCCACTAAGTACGTCATACGTTGTTTTTCTTTGTCTCTCTTGCCTTCACACTGTCCTGTGAGTATCAGATTTTCCAAACCTTCTTTCCTCATTATGTGCCCTAGAAATTTTAACTTTCTCTTCCTGATGATAAATATGTTACCTTTTTGTTTCCATTTTCTCTAAAACTTTGTTGTTGCTCTCACATATTTGATCCATGGTATCCTCACTATCCTTCTGTAGAATCACATTTCTTTTGCTTTAGGTCTCTTCTTCATCTTTGAGAGAGTTTGTTCTGCATACACTATCAATATAGGAGGACAGATATCACGTAACAGTTCAGTACTCTTTTCTTTGTTTCTAACAAAGTTTTTTTTTTATTATTTGAATTAATGAGAACACTGAGCCTTACAAAAGCATTGCATACCAACTGCTGATTTCTGACATGTATTTCTTTCATCTTAATTTTAATTTAATTTACATTGAAATAACTCCAAGTGTAAGTCTATGATCATTAGTAAACAGCGTATATCAGAAATTAAGAATTAGCACAGAGCAAAACTTGAACTCTGTATCATTACATTATATTTGCACTTCTTTATGAGCCTTTTCTTTTCAGGATGTAGATGATCATGGCTCTCCATAACTTCCTATCCTTTGTAGCTCTTAATAAATGTTTTTGTTTTTATTTCTCCTAAACCTTGTTCCATCATCCATTTACTGAAGCTCATTAAATATGTTATGCGTTGTTTTCCTTTGTCTCTCTTGCTTTCAATCTGTCCTGTGAGTATCAGATTTTCCAAGCCTTCTTTCCTCATTATGTGCCTTAGAAATTTTAACTTTCTCTTCCTGATGATAATATAAGTTTCCTTTTTGTTTCCATTTTCTCTAAAACTTTGCTGTTGCTCTCACATATTTGATCCATGGTATCCTCACTATCCTTCTGTAGAACCACATTTCTGTTGTTTCAGGTCTTATCTTCATCTCTGAGGAGATTTTCCTGCATACGCTATCAATATAGGAGGACAGATATGTAACAGTTCAGTACTTCTTTCTTTGTTTCTAACAACATTTTTCTGTTTCTTAATACTCTGCTTAGCTTTGGGAAGGCATCACTAATGGTCCTGTGAGTATCAGATTTTCCAACCCCTCTTTTCTCATTATGTGCACTAGAAATTTAAACCGTTCGTGTAGTGCGTTTAAATTTTTCTGTAGTGGAACCTTGTAATACTCGTATAGTTTTTTTTTAAAAAAGTATAGATTTTTAGATGTTTCGCCGATGTATATAATTGAGAATTTAGTGCAATTATTTTGTATATTCATGCCTCTGGATTATTGTTGTTGTTGTTACATTTAGTGCTCATTATATCTATTTCATTGGCTGAACGGTAGAAACACTATAAAAAACAAAAAACAAAACTGAAATACTGCTAAAAGCAAGGTTGCCCGAAAAATATGTAGCACGTGACCACCGAGATGAGAGCTTGTAATTGATTCAACAAAATCGGGGAAAATAAACTTAAAAAAATCGGATCACTATCTTATATGTTTATTTACGATAGAATGAAAAAATACGCGAGTTATTCAATAAGTTCTCACACTCCTATATATGTTATTGTAAATATCTGTACCTGCCCAATCGTCACTTTCAAACTTCGACAGAGATCAAAAGCCTTTTTGATTGAGGAGTTATTTTCCACTCTGCAACCCCTTTCCCACAGGCGAAAAGTTGGCTAGCCACTCGCTACTCGATCGCTATATTGTTCTCAGAGGCTCAGACAAGCTACATTCCACAAGTCCAGACCCTCACAGTTAGCATCAATTATGCCACATCTGAAAGGTCGAATCATCCTCATTCTGTTCATGTTCCATTGGTAAGTAGGAAGTTCCACGCAGACCCCGTTTCTCAAGAACGAATACATTGTGGAATAGATTCCCGATAGGATGTTTACCTGATCATTACACTTTTAACCTCTTCAAGTTCAGGGTAAGCAACATATTACCTCCTTCTGTTTATTTATAGCAAATCACTCAGTATCCCTTTATTTTGAATGTTTTTTAGGGCTTGAAATGAATGATTAATTAAATCGATAAAATCCAAATGTTTTAACATAAATATAAGTATATCTTTGAGGATTTTTCAGTATCGGAACTCAATGGAAATGAATAATCAAACACAGTCATTATCAAAGTAATTAGTAAAGTAGAATATGCAAATTAGTTGTATCCAGTCGGGAGTTGGGCAAGATATAAGACATATGCTGTTAGATATAAGTGGTAGAACTGCGCGTAAATTCCTCCTTTGAGTGATTTCGCATTATTTATCATTTATCAGTTGCATCTCTGTCCTTGGACAGAGTGTGCTCAGGGGCGGCTCCGTCAAAAGACAGAGTCGCAACTGAGGAAAATTATACTGAGAGGTGCCTCACCCTTGGGAACAGCTGCCCGAGGCCGCGTCTTCTCATTGTACTAGAGAGAAGGATCGGTGCACGCACCGCGGCCAGCGCAACCGACGGTTGCTGGGGCTCGGGGAATTTTTGTTCTTTGCCCGGGTGCATGCGCTCGGGCTCCCCACATTAAACCGACCTTGTGTCACAACCTGACCTCGTGGGGGGGGCAAGTAAATACCGTGTAAATTCCTCCTTAAACGGATGTACACATTCAGATACCTACCTGGTATCACAGTTACGATTAGCTTGGACCGGCTCCGGCCTGGACCAGCTATGACAAGCCAAGATAAGCTATGATTAGCTTAGACCAGCTCTGACCAACTTGGACAAGCTACAACCAGCTAAGACCAGCTTGGACTAGCGGCTCGAGTGAAAACACTCAGGTCCCCATGTTAAAAACCGACCTTGTCTCACAACCTGATTCAGTGGGGGGGGGGGTCAAGTAAATCTCAATTCCTACTTATCATCCCTTTAGTTACGTCTCTGTCTTTGGGCAGTGTGTGCTCAAGGGTTTCTCTGTGAAAGGACAGAAGGGCAACTGAGGGAAATAATACTGAAGAGGTGCCGAGCCCCGGGGAAAAACTGTCCGAAGCCGCGTCCTCCCCTTGCACCAGAGGGAGGGATCGATGTTCGCACCGCGGCCAGCGCAACCGACAGTTGCGAGGATTGAGGGGAATTTTTGCTCCTGTCTCGGGCATGCGGGCTCTGGTCCCCACCTAAAAATAGACCTTGTGTCACATCTCGTCTTAGTGGGGGGACAGAGTAAATACCGCGTTTATTTCATGTCACAATTTTACATAACTAACTTTATATATATATATATATATATATATATATATATATATATATATATATATATATATCTGTGTGTGTGTGTGTGTAATTTTCAAACACAAATTGAAAGACAACTTGAAACGTCTCAAATTTGATCGGAAAACCTGTGAAGCCCACGCATCAAACCGAAAGGAGTGACTTAAGACATGTTTCATTAAGTTAAAGGGTTTTGAAAACAGTAGACTGAAGCACCGTGATCAGCTTCGTCAAGCTCTGAAGCAAAGACGCCATCAAAATCCAACTTTAACAAATAATTGATATTAGGTGATATTACGTCATCCGAAAGCACGCATCTACGAACACAAGAGAGACTTGTGTCTGAATAATAGATCTAACTCTCTCGTTTTGCAGGGAAACGATACTGGACATAACTTTGATTTCATTAATGTCACTCTAATTTTAAAAAAAATAACATAATTCTTTAAGGAAAAAATAGATTGGAAATTTCATAATAACGTTATTACCAACTATAAACACACACCTAAAATATTACAATACATCGCCATCTTTCTTTGAATCCATTCTTAAAGAATCTGACTTATATCCATCCAATACAAAGAATACATTCTTAAAGAGGCCGGCCATACATTAGAACCTTGCGACTCCCCGCTGCGTGGAATGACCGTACAAATGTTAAGATAAAACTCCCAATAGACAGACACACACACAATCACAAATACACATTACCATCCGATGCCCATTTAGGCATAAAAGAATCTTCAAAAATCTACATACACATAGAATTATCTACAGTTTTAATACACGTGACACGTGTCTGACCGATGAGAACTGAGCCAAACATAATTGAAAATATCAGTGTTTTTGTCTTTTTGCATGTTTCACTAAACCTCTGAAAAAGCTTTAATAAAAGTGAAACGAGATCGATATATATATATATATATATATATATATATATATATATATATATATATATATATAAAAGTATATGATTGGTGTGTATATATATATATATATATATATATATATATATATATATATATACAAGTATATGATTGGTGTATATATATATATATATATATATATATATACAAGTATATGATTGGTGTATATATATATATATATATATATATATATATATATACAAGTATATGATTGGTGTGTATATATATATATATATATATATATATATATATATATATATATATATACAAGTATATGATTAGTGTATATGGAATGATATTTGTGGGCTTGGAATTTTCGTTTTTTAATATATTAAATAATATTATTTTTAATCATTTTTATCTTTTTATATTTGCTGGCTTAAGTTATATTTCAATAAGTGGGTAGCATTTGTTTAATGACACTTTCAGTCTTAAATATTTATTGGTTGTGATATCTGATTGTCTGGGTCAATGTCTGTGGATGTGTGTGCATGTATCTATAGGTGTCTATGCGTATGGAAAGTGCATTCACTTTTAATTGTGTATATATGTAAGTATGTGTTGGTTTCCCTTTTCCTCCCCACCCCCACTTTTTTTTTCATAAAGGACCGTGGAGATGTTCTCTGTCTCGTCACTTTTTGTGTGTATATGTATTAGGTTGGTGCAAAAATAATGACGTAATAATGTCGTTTTTTGACGTTAAAAATACGTCAAAAAACGACATTATTACGGCATTATTTTTGCACTAACCTATGTCTGGGTGCTTATATATTATAATTGGATTGTGTTTGTTTTACGCGTGAGTTTAGGACCCCATTCACACACTTAGGATTAAAATGTATACATATTGTCAAAGGACCGGATATAAAATTAGCTTCTAAAGTAACTTCAATGAAGAAATAAATTGAATAACATATATATTTCTTCTTTTCTCCTCAGTAATTTTATAGTTGTAAACTTAATAGCGATTAAATTTTGATTTTGAAATTAGCAGTTTTTAATTTTAATATTAAATTTTATCATATAATTTAGTAATTATTGGTTAAAATAAATTCTTTTTTAATATTACCAATATTTTAAACATCTGAATAGCTATTATAACATGACTTCGTTGTCAAGCTTTTTGAATTTTCCTATACTTGTATTTTGATTGGTCAATTTAGCTTTTGTAACAAGGTTTTCCCCTTGCGTAGGATTGTTAATTAATTTGAAACTTTTAAAACCATTTCTTTTACATTCAACATTATCACTTGATAAGACACTGAGAGTGTTGAAACAAAATGGCTATTTTTGTAGTGATTTTATAAAATATTTATGTTATAAATTTTTTAAAAGAAAAAATTATATATATATATTTGTATATATATGTGCATGTTCGTGTTTCGTTAAATACGTCTGACAAGGTACTGCGATTAAGCCTTATATATATATATATATATATATATATATATATATATATATATATATATATATATATGGGATTATCAAATTGTATATATAAAAATATATCAATCTCTCTCTCTCTCCGTATATATATATATATATATGGGTATACAGATTTTTCGTTAAAGACATGTTTAAAAACATGTATAAAAGAGTGATTGCTGCCCAAATAGACTATATATATATATGTATTATCAAATTATATATATATATATATATATATATATATATATATATATATATATATATATGTTATAATCGAATAGTATATATATATATATATATATATATAATTCGATAATACATACATATATATAGTCTATTTGGGCAGCAATCACTCTTTTATACTTTGATATATATATATATATATATATATATATATATATATATATCAATATCAAAAGTGTTGAAACAAAATGGGTGTTTTTGTAGCTCTTTTATAACATATTGATGTTATAATTTTAGAATATATTATATTTGCTGTACTCTCTATTGAGTACTATTTTAAGAATAGTATGTTTTGGTTTGTGGATTTCATTTCGTATACACCAATCCTATACTTGGATATATATATATATATATATATATATATATATATATATATATATATATATATATATATATAAGTATAGGCTATTTTTGTAGCGATTTTATAACATATTTATGTTATAATTTTCGAATAAATGGTATATATATATATATATATATATATATATATATATATATATATATATATATATATATATATATTAGTGGATACCTCGTAATCGAAATAGAGACCCCATATAAATTAATATAAAAATTTCAGATTAAAAATAAATCGCCCTCTTTCCTTTTATTTAAAAATAAACCCCTCTCTCTTTCTCTGTCTTTATATATATATATATATGTATATATATATATATATGTGTGTGTGTGTGTGTGTGTGTGTGTGTATTGATATAATAGGAAAGAACTGCTAGATTGAACGGTGGGAGGTATACCAAATGATTTTTCTTTTTCTGTTTTTTCTCTGGTTTGTACTATTGTTTTAATATAATTGATTTATCGTGTTTGTAGTCACTATTTTTTTAGGTCCTTGTAAAAATTACTGTGTTTATGGAATATTTCTTCATTTGCGGAGTTCATACTGATTCATTTCTCTAATGACGAGGGTATGTGCTTAATTATGACTGGAGGATGGTTTGATCTGGTGTGTACATGAAATGGATTACTATTAGATTTCTGTAAGGTTGGTATATGTTGTTCATTAAATCTAAAGTAATGTCGAGGAAATTTACCCTTTTCAATTTTGTCTTGACTGTAGTTTTAAATTTAGTTTTCTGAATTCACTATATATTATCTTTCTAATTTTATCAATTTTAAAATTTGTGGAACTCATCACTACCATGAGCCCATCAACCAAATAGTTAGCAATAAGCTTGGATAGAAATTCTTAGCTTTAATCGAAAAACATTTTCATACTGACAGCAAACTTAGGAAGATCTTTAATAAAAACACACTAAAATTAAGTTATAGCTCCACTGAAAATCTAGAAAGAATTATAAAAATAACATAATAAAATCTTGAAAAAACATGCATGTCAAAATCAAATAAATAAAGACCCTAAATTAAAATTAGACAAAAATAATGAAAATTATGTGATTGTAGAAAACCTGAAAATTTCCCTTTGAATAATAAATGCCACATAAAGTCTGTGGTATATCAATGCAGAATTTCATCTGTTGAGAATCCAAATATTGAAAAGATATATATAGGATCTACAAAGAATGAATTTAAAATAAGGTGGAGACTACACAAAAGCTCCTTCAATAATATTAGAAACAGAAATCAGACATCCCTATCGAAATATTTATGGCATTTAAAAAAACAAATAAAACACCAAAAGTAAAATGGAAAATAATAACTAGAACAAGAACTTGTAAAACCTGGGATTACTCGTGCCCTTTATGCCTACATGAAAACTGCACATTATTAAATTTCTAAAAAACGAAAATTTATTAAACCAAAGAAATGAGATAACGGCTTTTTGCCGACACCACCAAACATTTGCCTTAAATAATTAGCATTTTACAAAGAAAATAAGTTAAAAATTTCAAAATCTATGAACAACTTCAATTAAAGCAATAGGTTTAAAAACACAACCCAATCATAACCTTAAAGCACTTTTTTAAGTGCATCAACAAAAAACAAATAAATAAACATCAAAAACTACCGTAACTACAACATCAATCAGTTAAAGTCGTAGCATACAATAATAATAATAATAATAATAATAATAATAATAATAATAACGAAAAAAACTAAACAACGAAACTAATACATCAATCAGAGTTTTAGCAGGAAGTCTGATAAGATTAACTACTGTAGCCAGACAAAAACCTCCAACCCAACATTACACGACTCCAAAAATTTGACGTATTACAAACATCCCTACTTCCACCAAAGCAGTGACCTCTTGATAAAGAAAAAACAAACCCTAGTCCACATCTCCATTTCAAAATTATAAATGTGTAAAACATTTCGCACCATAGATATTCCAAAACAAGGCTTGAGGATGAAACTGCCAGCCAGTGGTTAAGGTTTAATATTGGAATTAATCTTAAATACGGCTGACCAGTTTCGAAACACAGTAATTTCTGTGTCGCAATGGAATCCAAATTTGTTTTAATATATATATATATATATATATATATATATGAATATGAGATTATAATACTTCATATTTCAAAATGCTTTTATTATAATGTCTAATATATATATATATATATATATATATATATATATATATATATATATTTCTTGTAATAAAAATCATAATATACTGCTCTCCTTTGTACTAAACATTCTTTAAAAAAGTAAAGGTTAACAACAGTGGGATTTTACTCCATCTCTCTCTCATTTATATATATATATATATATATATATATGTATATATATATATGTATGTATATATACACGTAATGTGCATTTAGGCAATAGTTCTTCGCCAAAACAAATTTGATTACGAAGCGTCTAGAAAGTATTATATTTTAATAAATCAGTTCAGTTAATTCGCTCATAGTTTTGGCCATTATCAAGGTTAGAGCCCAGATACACACACAAAGACACACACACACATACACAGACACACACACACACATA
>OZ010584.1:15678944-15696444 GCA_963932145.1 Acanthosepion lycidas
TCATACCAACAGGGACTTTTTAAAAATTTATTTCTAAATCTTTCATTTATTTATTCTCTTACTTCGTTCTCGTCTCTCTCTCTCTCTCTCCTTTTTTCGTTCCTTACATTGATTTTCTTCTTAATCTTCCTCGTTTTCTCTCTCCACCTTAATTCTCATTGGTACCCTTTGTCGTTAGATCGAAAACGTTAACTTCAAGTGGTTATCTCCCCTTTTTCATTCTTTCTTGTCTTCTGATGTTATTCCTCTGTAACGCCATCTTTTCTGGAGTGTTTTATTTATTATCTCCTCCACTGGTAATTTGTTCTCCATCAGAATTGCTTTATCTGCATTAATTGTGTGCTTCATTTTATTTCATAAAGACTTCTCAGTACTCTTCGTTTTTCTAGATGTCAATATTTTATACGTACAAGTATTGTTTGGTAAGTGAGGTTTCCAATTCTTTAAAACACCCACACACACAAACACACACACACATATATATATATATATTCGAACGAGTGGAATAGTGAGACTGGTACAAAAATTAAGTAAATTTAGTTCACATCAAGATCACGAGTATTGATTGATAAGTAATCTATAAAGCAACTATTTGACCAGATAGAATAATGAATATGATATCAAAATTGAGTCGATTTTTCTACAAAATTACGAGTATTGATTGAAAAGTAAGGTCTCCAGTTCTATGAACCAACTATTTGAATTGATAAAATAATGTAACTTATATCAAAATTAATTAGAAATCTGTCTATATTTCTGAGTATTGTAACTATTTACATCGTTCGGACTATTGTACTCATCTTTATTGACATATTCACGACGTTTTGGCCGTTGTACGCACCGGTCTTCTTCAGGATCTGTCTATATTTCTGAGATGTTTTAACTATTTACACTATTTACATCGTTCGGACTGTTGTCTTCATCTTTATTGTCATATCCACGACGTTTCAGCCGTTATACGATCCGGCCTTCTTCAGGTGATATATCTTGGAATTCCGAGCTGAACCCCTTATTTCATCCAAGGAGGTAGATTGTTCTAGTTCCAGGTGCCATACCGATTCTGGATATCCATTTTCATTTATTTCCCTTTAGCAACGCAGCTAAGTTTTTGTTCACCTCTGCTGTGGCCAGGTATTGAACTCAAAACCCTTTTGGGTCAAGTCACTGCATTACTTCAACCACTGGGCCATTCTCTTCAGGATAACGAAACAGGAATTAAATTGATGCCACTTAAACCTGACCGTCACCCCTCCTGCGGTCAAAGTGAATAATAAACGTTCCTTTTTTATACACACTTCAATATAAGATCTCCTCTGGAGAAAGATACCGTATTTAATACTGGCTGATTTTTCCTAGTATTGGAACGGCTTCCAGAATTTGTGTTTTTTTTCTTTAAATTATATTTTGATGCTATCTCTTAAAATGCGTCCTATGTTAGTATTATGTTACTTAGTTCATCAATATGTTCGTGAATTGCACTAAATTTGATAGATAATAGGTTAACCTACGAGAGAGTGTGATACGGTGTGGCCAATGTGGGAATTTATTTTAAAAGACTTCTGTATTATCCCTCTAAAGAGAACAGCGGTAATCACTCTCTGTTTAAATGTGCTTTTTTTGCTTATACACCCTTGTGCAAATTAATTGAAACAGCCGCTTTAGTTTCCTTTCTTTCACCATAAGGTCAGTTTTAGACCCACGGGAGTGACACGGTGTAATCGATTTCTATTTTTCATCAGATTAGGTTATTTGCAGTGACGTGCCCGTAATATGAATCTATTTTCGGGGTGTATGATGAAATTTGTTTGGCCTTGAAAAATATTACGTCATCAGTGATTGCTTCAGATTTTTATCACACCCAGACCCTATTATCTCGACTGTCGATTAGTTGTCCCATAGCCTTTGTATTCAATGGACGTTACTCCAAGGAAGCGTACGAAAATTATAGCGCTGCACGAACACACTGGCAAGCCTTAACAGTGAGCAAATCAAAGTACTATAGACTGGGCCGGAAACTCTCCTGATTTAAATCCATTCGAGAATCTGTGGTCAATCTGCAAGGGACGACTTCCGGGAATAGACATACGAAGTGTTAACATGTGCATTGGAAAAATACGAAAAAAGAAAATTAATTATTCGTTTTGTTTCAGTTAATTTGCACATGGGTGTAATTGCATTCCTCCTCGTCTATACGTATTTCTACCTCAAGTTTGTTGCATACTTGAGCAAACATGTCTCTTACAGTGCTCCTATAAATTTTGTATTTCAAGACATAATGAAACCTATATAAATTCCTATTTTTAGTCGTTACGCACTGGATAAACGTTGAACAAATATTACATTTAGTTTAAATTTAGATGCTACAAATTCTAAAAAGTTAGTACGTATTATACATCAGATATATTTTTCTAAATTTACGCAGCACATACTCTGTGATGAGTATTGTACACGAGCACAGGGTCGGCGTGTACTACCCTGAACCCCCTCACCGGAGGGGACCAATCCTAATTGGGGGCCCCGGGCAGTCCTTTGTGATCCTGGCTACATTATCAACATTTTCTTTTTTCTACGTACGTTTATATAAGTATCAAATTGAACTAAGCAAAAAGGACTATTAAAGGATGAAAAGTTTTCACGGATTTTGACGTCATTCTGGGGGTCTATTTTTGTTCATATCCGTCAATTTGGCTTGCTCAAAGACGATATAAAATTCATAATTTTTTTCTATTCATAATGTTGAATCTTTTAAGGTTGGTGCAAAAATAATGTCGTTTTCTCACATAGTAACATATATGAGAAAACGACATTATTTTTGCACCAACCTAATAACAAGGAGCATTTCAAGTTGATGTTAAAAATTATCGCAAAACATTGTTGATTTAAGATAGAATAAAATTACAATAAAATTTGTATTTTATATAAATATTCTTATTCTATTCTCATGAAAATTGAGATGTAGTAGAATGTGGGTGCGTATTATAGATTGAACACGTATTATTAATGATAAATTACGATATACTTCATATACGTAGTTCTATCGAAAGATTCACGGGACTTATTGTGTAACATGTTTTTTTGAGAAAAGTTGAATTTATAGGAAAAGACATTCTTTATTTACCGGTGGCGCGATTTCGAAAGGTGTGTAAAGCGTCAAGTGAGACACAGGAAACGCCCGTTAACTTGACAAGTGAGCAGATTATTCAATATGTGAAAATTCCCGTAACATTTTGGCAATGCTACATGTATCCCTTCCCACCCACATATACATAAATACGCCCCCCTCATCCAGGACAACTGGGTATATCCCGGGGTTTTATTTTTATTTAATCCTAGGTTGGTACAGTAGAGTATCTAAACACTCTACAAACCATTTTTATTTAATATTTAGGAAGTGGCAAGTCATGTTTTCAGGATTAGTCAAGTAGCTTTCGGACTATCTCTGTCAAATAACTACAGGAAGGCTTTTGTGTTAGTCAAAATATTTGTGTGAATTACAAGCAGTTTTATTTGTTTACTAAAAATAAAATTCAACGCAATTTGGATATTTTGAAACAATATTTTCAAACTAATTTATTTATAATGGCTTATAAGTTAAACTTTTGAAAATAATACGTTTTCCTTTTTCAGTTTTATTCATTCTATATGAAAAAGAATGCTCAAGAAATATATAAGAACAATATATATATATATATATATATATATATATGTCAGAAATATATAAGAGTAGAATGAGAATATATACAAATAGAATAAGAATATATAATATGCAAGAGGATGAGAATATATAAGAATAGAATAAGAATGTATAATATGCAAGAGAATAAGAATATGTGAAAATAGAATAAGAATGTATAATAGAATAAGGATATAAAAGAATGGAATAAAAATATATAAAGAATAAGAATACACGAGACTAGAATAGAAGAAAATATATAATATGTAAGAGAATTAAAATATATCAGAATAGAATGAGTATATACAATATGTAATATAATAAGAATATATATAAGAATAGAATAAGAATATATAAGAAAAGAATAAGAATAGATAATATATAATCGACTAAGAATATATAATATGTAGGTGAGTAAATATATATATATATATATAAGAATAGATGAATATAATATTCATTAGGTTAAGAATGTATACGAATATAATAAGAGTATGTAATATATGATATCATACGGATATATACGTATAGAGTAAGAATATATAAGAATATAATAAGAATATATAATATTTAATAAAATAGCGATATATAATATGAATGCGTAATATGTAATAGAGCAAAAATATATACAAACATAAAAAGAATATATAATATAATAAGGATACATAAGAATAGAAGAAAATATATATGTAATAAATAAGAATATATAAGAATAGAATAGGAATATATAATATATAATAGAATAAGAATATATCAGAATAGAATAAATATATAGATATGTAATAGTATAACAATATTAAAGAATAGAATACGAATATACAAGAATAGAATCAGAATATATAATATGTAATAGAATAAGAATATTTAAGAGTAGAATAAGATAACATATAAGAATACATGTAACAGAATAAGAATATATATATATATATATATATGGAAAATACGAATATATAATATGTAAGAATAAAAATAACAATATATCAAAATAGAATAAGAATATCTAAGAATAGAATAGAAATATATATTTTTAAGAGATTAAGTTAAAATAAGAATATATAATATGTGATAGAATAAGAATATTTAAGAATAGAATAGGAATATATATGTAAGAGAATAAGAATATATTAGAAAAGAATAAAAACATATAACATGTAATAGAATAAAAATATAGAAGAATAAAATAAGAATATATATGCAATAGAATAAGAAAATATAAAAGTTGAATAAGTATACATAATATGTGATAGAACAAGAATATATCAGAATAAAACCAGAATATATATTAGGTTGGTGCAAAAATAATGACGTAATAATGTCGTTTTTTGACGTATTTTTCAACGTCAAAAAACGACATTATCACGTCATTATTTTTGCACCAACCTAATAATATGCAATGAATTTAGTATATATAAAAATTAAACAAGAATATTTAATAGGATAATATATATCAGAATAGAATAAGAATATATTCAATATATAATAGGATAAGAATATCTAAGAATGTATAAGAATATATATAATAGAATAAGAATATATCAAAACAGAATAAGTATATATATATTTGTGTGTGTGTGTGTGGAATAGAATAATAAAAGAATAAGATAATATAATATATAACAAAATAAGAATATTTAAGAAAAGAATAAGTATATATTAGGTTGGTGCAAAAATAATGACTTAATAATGTCGATTTTTGACGTATTTTTTAACGTCAAAAAACGACATTATTATGTCATTATTTTTGCACCAACCTAATATTATATGTAACAGAATAAGAATATATAAGTATAGAATAAGAATATATAAGAAAAATTTATGTAGTTAATTTTTTATATTTACTCTTTTAAATGGGTTACTTCAAAACCTCACCATTCTAATGCTGCAATAATGCTCCCTGAGGTAATGTTGGGTTAAAAATATATGTGACTAATTGATCTAATCTGTTGTACTCTGAAAATGTACTATTTTAGTCATAATTTTCATGTGAATTACACGCATATGACCATTATGCAAAGATCATTTGTAATAGTATCTTTTTTACTAATATTCACCCCAAACAAGGCCCAAGTGCAACTCAAGTTACGGGGTTACTGTGTGGTGTTGTAAGAAAAAAAACAAAAAGTGAAATTTATGAGGTTATTATTCAGGAAAGATATCGGTTAACTCCAGACTTTGAAGATTGCAGAAGTTCTTGGAAAGAAGCTTTCCGAGTGGAACTTCTTACTAATGAAATACGTAGAGAACGGGGATGATTCACTCCTTTATACAGGGCATGGCGAGTCCCAGTTGAAAAGTTAAGGGATCAAGGGATGTAGTTCAGAACGTTTTGTCTGCCCGAAGGAGTTTATTTGATGGAAGATAATTCATCAGCGTAGACGCTTTTAAATACTACCAAGACAGGTAAGTGACGAATAAGCAACTTCAACCCAGATATGGCAACAATACTTAATTTTAGGTCTCATCTGCCTCTTGTAAATATAGAGCATAGCAAGGTGAGTCATGTACTTACTGGACTGTTACAAGGATCCGGCCATTTTGCCTGCATCTTTAGCAATAGATTATATATCTATTTCTATTAAGACTCCGTTTTTTGTCATGAGCTTTTTGAACATCCCACAAAATGTGTTCTTTTTAATATTTATCGAGTAGCAAGTTAAATTTCTAAGAAGCTTATAACTGAATAACTCTGTCAAGGGGTTTCTGATTCTAATCATGATATTTTTGTGGATTACAAGCAGTTTTATTAGTATATGATAGATAACTTTTTGAAAAGAAGTCCCCAGAATATATATCTGAGGAAAATCTAAGACAGGGAATAAAAAAAAAAATGGCATATTAAAATGTGGAAACTGCAACAATTTCAAATCAATGTGTTTTTGTAAGCAAAGCGTCAAATATTGATTGATTAATGAATTGTTTATTTTACGACTTATCAACGTTTTTGCAAGTTATTTAAAACCAGATAATATTGCTTACATTGTAATATTTTGTTTTTAGAAATAATAAAGATTTACTGATACAAGTCCTACTAATTAATCCATAGATGGGGAGAAGGAGAGGAGCTAGATTCATACGTTTCCCAATGGTATTTGTGCCTAAGTGAATATAACGAACCGGAACGGAAATGGAACTGGGATCCTCGATTTAAAATTCCGACTCGTTATCCATCACACCATCCGCACATCCAAGCTTACAACACCTGGTATTCCTAAACGGTCACTCATCTAGCTACTGATCAGGCTCGATGTTACTTAACTTCGGTGATCGTAGGGGAACAGGTCTTTTGTGGTAGAATCATACAAAGATCAGAATAACGTCGTTCGTGGATAAGACGGTGAAAAATAAACAAACAAACATTTCAAGAGCTATCAGATGGATTATAAATTATTTTAAAATAAAATGAAAACTACTTCGGCATATCAATTTTTCTTGTTATTTTATTCATCTATCTATATATAAAATTCTGTGACTTCCCTCTGTCCGTCCATCCGTCACGTCTAAAATAACCATACATTGGCCGATCGAAAACCAAGTTTGGGGAGAAGTGCAAACAAGTAAGTGGGTACAAAATACAGTTGGTTTTACTAGGGTGCGTAAAAACCCACGAAGTAGAGGGTTTTGTTAAAGTATTTTTCCAAACAAATTAGCTTATTCAAATTTCGTATTCATTTATGCATTATTTTATATAGGTAAACTGGCATATTTGAATATGAGAACTTCTTTTATGTGCGGTGTCCCTTCAGGATGTAGGCGATCATGGCCCTCCACTTCCTCCTGTCCTTTGTAGCTCGTAATACATTTTGTGTTTTTGCTATTTCTCCCAAACCCTGTCCTGCCAACCATATGCTCAAGTTCATCAAGTATGTCACGCATTGCTTACAACTGTCCCTTTTTCCCTCAATCTGTCTTGTGAGTATCAGATTTTCCAAGCCCTCTTTCCTCATTACGTCCCCAGAAATTTCAGCTGCCTCTTCCCTATGTTAAGTATAAGTTTCCTATTCGTTTCCATTCTCTCCAAAACCCGGTCATTGCTCACATGTTCGGACCATGGTATCCTCAGCATCTTTCAGTAGAACCACATTGCTTCAAGTCTCTTCTTCATCTTTGAGGAGATTATCCTACATTCGCTGACATACAGGAGAACAGACATCTATGGGAACACTTAGTATAAATGTGCTAGTACCCTCTTTGCAACAAATCAATACAAGATTAATCAGTCTTATATAGTATTACATTTTATTTTAGACTTCATTAATTGCTGTCAGCCAATATATGGGAGAAGGCCTTGGCCCCACTGATCCAAAATAGATATTGATACTATGATTAATATTGTGTCACCAAAAATGCACTATACACAGACAATTCTTTTTAACAAGTTAAAAATCATACATTGTCAGTGAGCAGTTGCACTATGCACATGTAAAATGTTTCTGGGGGTCGGTGTTAAATATCATGCCCAAAAATGTAGGGTTTCACAAAGTCGACTTATACACAAGTACATATGGTAGTTAGAATTTCTGGGAGAGACTACATTATCTGGCATTATTAACACTTTGAACAAGGCCAGTACTAATTCATTTACGCTTTATTTCATTTGGTGTTTTTTGTTTGTTTTGTTTTACGGTATATCAACCTCAATGGGTCATTTAATGCCGACAACTTTTTTTTCCTGGTAATATTTTTTGTCAAAAATCTATTTCTGGTAATATTTTTTTCCTCAAAAATGTATAGCTGGTAATATTATTTTTAAAAAATGTATTGCTGGTAATATTTTTTTTTGAAAAACGTATTGCTGGTAATATTTTTTTTATTCAGAAATTTCTTTCTGGTAATAATTTTTTTTTGTATTTCTGATATTAAAATCTATTTTTACACTTCCATGATGCTTTTTACCCCAGTTTTGGGGTTAACTATTTGCCCATAGCTGGGACCCTAACAGGTGCTACCACCTCGGGTCAGGGTGGACCTGGGAACACCAGCAATTAAGAGGTGGTTCCACGCTCCTCAAAACCTCCTGATCAGAACCTTGCTTTTGGACGTAGTTTATCGTCTTACCCAGGACGGATTTCATTTGGTATATTTGAATATGAGAACACTTAAATGTGATAGTACACTCATGCCAATAAATGATAATACATGATTAATCTGTCATATGTAGTATTACATTTTATTCCAGTCTTTTACTGTCAACCAATCTATGTGAGCAGACCTTGGCTCTGTCACATCTGAAATGTGGTCCTTATATTCTTGTCAGCGATGTCCAAGAATGACTACCCTCCTGAGAACAATTTTCTTACATTTTGCAGACTTACATTGTTTTAATATTTGAGCATTTATATTAAAAAAGGAGAAAAAATTTGTCATGTTACTGTAATTTGAAGTTGATGGGTTAGAGTTAAAAAAAAAACGAAAAGTAGAAGAAACAGCAATTATCCAAAACTGATCATTAAAAAAAAAAAAGGAAAAAACCTGTACAAGTTTTGATTAAATTCAAACAATTATAACTTGACAAATATGAAGGTCAGCTGAAAAATTCATAGACTGACAAAGATACTCTCATAGAATATGACCAAATGAGGTTTATTTTTCAACATAGTCCTCCTTGCAATCCACACTCTTCTTCCCATTGGTGTTGCAGTGTTTGGATCCTATTGGTGAAGAAGCTTCAAACTGTTGGTCAAAAAAGTCATCAACTGCAGATATGACATGTTAGAGATTTATAACCAAGTGAAATTACGTAGCAAAAAGTGGCAGAAGAAGCAGTTATCCAAAACTGATCGTCTAAAAAAAAGGATAATTACTCGATACACAGGCAATTCTTTTTAAGAGGTTAAAAATCATGCATTTTCGGTGACCGGTTGCATTATACGCAGGTAAAATTTTCTGGTTGTGTTAATCTGATGACCAAAACCTATCTGGTAGGCCTTCATTCGCCTGGTAACTTTGGCTAACGATAACGCTACAGGTAAGCTCTTATAGCTTTCCTCCCGTAGCCTAAATCCTTTCTATTTGTTGCTATATCAACAACTGAACGTCATTCACTATGCGTGCCATTTAAAATCTACAAATACCTTAGATAAATGAAGAATTAACAATGTTGTTTCCTTTTTCCAATTTGCGTTCATCTTCGTTCACACGTGGTTACGTCGCTGGGTTACTGCTTTTCCAACGACATTTCTGTCTAATACGCATCTATAGGTCTGTCAAGGAAAGCGAAATGTTGTAAGAGCCTTGGCACAAATTGTACCGTGGATAATCTAGCAATCAATGCACTTTCTATAGACTTTACCTTTCAATAAATTTTCTCTTGTTATTAAAGCAGTATTTTTAAATCGAAATTACCGTCAGACTCATTATGGTGAGCGACTAATGCACTGGCTGTCTTGTTTTGTAAAATATCCGTTTTGTTTTCTTTTATTTAAATTCCTAGAGGTCTTACCGATGTAATCCTTGTAACAATTATTACAGGTTATAGAGTCAATTCCTCCTATATGTTTTAGCGTTTTATTATTTTGTTTTGCATTAATTAAGTCTCTTATTATCTTTGAAGTAGTAAAAATAAATTTTATGTTAAGCTTGAATAAATTCTTTTCAATTATAGTTTGTAGTTGGCAGGTAATGTAATATATCTCAACTCATTATATTTGCAGAAATGGTTCAGTCTTTTATTTTGAATTTATTTTTTTAATTATTTCTCCCCAAGCAAGGCAATACAGCTACTATGACGCGAGGGGGTTACTGAGTGTTTGAGAATACGAGAAAAACTACTATTAAGGAGAGAAAACAATAAAAGAACAAGAATAACGAAGACAGGTGATAGCGATTGACATTGGATTAACATTTTTGAAGAACAAAGTTTACAAGGAACCAAGAAGCCGAAAGATAGTTCCGCAAGCGAGAAGTGCGACAGAAGAAACAGTTAGCATAGAACTTACGTTTACATCCAACCATTTTGACTGTAAAATGATGAGACAAACTAGTACTGCGCTTAAATTCATAAATCCTAGTTACCATAATGGAAAGTCATATTTATTTCGAAAATGCTAAAATATGGCACAAAGGCAAAAAAGGGATAGAGGAGGCTGGTCTTTAATCTGTCATATTTTAAACTTAGCTAGACACAATTATTGACCCAAACATACAACAGTATTCCTTACACGAAAACAACACATTCTTACTTATCGGAAAGTTCATCAGAACAATTACCATGAAAGTATTTATAGAAAAGTCAGAGAGAATCTACAGCGGTGGGAAAAGGAACTGAATCCGAGATGCCAGGCCAGGACTAATAACATTGCAGATTCTTCTTTAGATTTTATTAAGAATCTCTAAATATATAGCAGTAGCAACAGACCAGATGAGGCAGTAATATCCAAAGCAAATACGAATGGTAGACTTATAAATATGTAAGATAGATTCTGGCGAGAAAAAATGTCTACCACGACATAGAGTACCGACTTTCATATTTTTATATGAAACTTGAAATATTTTTTATCTAAATATTGTCTTTGAAATTCACTTAAAATAGTTTTATCTTTTTTTCCGAGCCCTGAAAAATCTATCAACCACTTGTATTGCAAGGGAACATTAACTTGCATCATAGTGCAAAATTAAGATATCTCCATTACACTTTCTATTAAAGACGACTGATATTGTTTATTTTACTAATATTCGTGATCGTCTGTAGTCCTCGTAGAAGGCCACCGATGTTAGATCCTCTTGTGTTACGGGACATGTCAACACCAAAAACGAATTCCTATAAATTTAGTACACAAAAAATTTAAAAAGGTTGCTTTCTAGCGTTGTCAGATATCGAAGGGTTTTTCATTCTTGTTTCCGTAAAAAGGACAAGAGAGATAATATTAATGTGTACACTATTAGTGTGAGGTTACCGCTAAGCATATAAGTCATATAATTATGATTCATATTAATGTAACGTTATCGCTAAACATATGTCATATAATTATGATTCATATTAATGTAACGTTATCGCTAAGCATATAAGTCATATAATTATGATTCATATTAATGTAACGTTATCGCTAAACATATAAGTCATATAATTATGATTAATGTAACGTTATCACTAATTAGGTCCTAAGCACAGGTCGGTTGATCTGTTTACATCTCGGTGGCTGCTACTGAGATTATTTCTTGTTTTTATAATGATGTTCACAAGGCACAAGAACCATTCAAGGTAGTTACAACCCAAACAAGGAGATAATGTCACCAAGTAGCATTGGTGCACAGGAAGTAAAGTAGGAAAAGGCTTTAGAAGGACTCTGAAACCCAATCTTAAATAGAAAACAAGAGATACAGTTCTGTGTAATTTACGACAAAAATGGAATGAATATTACTTTACTATAGAAATGCATTGGAAATTATTTTACTATAAAAACGCATTGGAAATTATTTTGCTATAGAAATTTTATTGGAAATTATTTTACTATAACAAAGCAATGGAAATTATTTTATTATATAGTGGCAATAAGTTTATTATAAAAATGTAAAAGAGATGATTTTAGTTTAAAATTGAAATGGAAATGAGTTTAATATAAAATGAGATGGAAATTATTTAATTATTAAAAACATACAAATGCACTTTTTTATGAAAATCCGATGACAATTATTTTGCTAAAAATATCAGTGCAAGTTATTTTACTATAAAATACACTGGACATTAATTTGCTGTAAAAATGCAATGGAAACTATAAAATGTAATGGAAATTATCTCATCATAAAAATGCAATGGAAATTTATTTATTATAAAAATACAATGGAAATTATTAATTATAAAAATGCATTGCAAATTATTTTACTATAGAATTGTAATAGAAATCATCTTACTATAAAAACACAAAGGAATTTATTTTACTATAAAAATCCAATGGAAATTATTTAATCTTGAAATATAATGGAAATTTATTTATTATAAAAATACAAATGGAATTGTTTTATTATACAAAAGAATTCGAACGTATATTATTATATGTAAAATGTAATGGAAATTATTTTATTATAAAAATAAAGTGGAAAATATTTTACTATAAAAATCCGACATAAATTATTTAATTATATAAACGCAGTCGAATTGTTTTTACATAATATTGAAATGAAAATTATTTAAAAAAAAATTTCAATGCAAATTATTTTCCTCTAAAAATTGCATTGAAAATTATTTTACTCTAAATATGCAATGGAAATACTTGAACCATTCATTACCACTAATAAATACATAAAAATAAGACAATACTAGCACCATTTCCATAAATACATAAGAAATTACGTATATATACATTTCTATAGTAAATATATATATATATATACACACACACACACACACACACACACACACACACACACACACACACACACACATATATATATATATATATATATATATATATTACTATAGAAATGTACTGGAAATCATTTTACTAAAGGAGTCTATTGGAAATTATATTTTACTAGAAAATGCATTAGAAATTATATTCCTCTAAAAATGCAATGAAAATGATTTTATTATAAGAATCTATTGTAAATTCTTTAAATATACAGATCCATTGGAAATTATTTTACTATAAAAATGCAACGGAAATAATCTTACTAAGAAATAGATCGGAAATCTTATTGCTATAAAAGTGCGATCGATATTATTTTGTTATAAGTATGATTTAAAAATTATTTTAGTCTAAAATGCAATGTAAATTCTTTTCTATAAAAATACATTGTAAATTATTTTACTACAAAAATGCAATCGGCATTATTTTATTATAAAATCCATTTGAAATAATCTTTATATTAAGTCATTACGTTACTCGTTATATGATGAAAGAAAACCATAATTCAATCGATTATCTAATTTTGTTTAAAATATACCTAGAAATGCATTGGAAATTATTTTACTAAAGTAATACATTGGAAATTATATATATATATTTTACTAAAAAATGTACTGGAAAATATTTTACTAAAGTGACACATTGGAAATTATATATTTTTTTAATAAAGAATTGCATTGAAAATTATTTTACTAAAGTAATACACTGAAAATTATATATATTTTAGTAAAGAAATGCATTGGAAATTATTTTACTAAAGTGATACATTGGAAATTATTTACTAAAGAAATGCATTGTAAATTATTTTACCAAAGTGATACATTGGAAATTATATATATATATATATATATATATATATATATATATATATACTAAAGAAATGGACTGGAAATTATTTTACTAAAGTGATACGTTACAAACTATATATATTTTTAGTAAAGAAATGCGTTCGAAATTTTTTTACTAAAGTAGTACACTGGGAATTATATATATATTACTAAAGAATGCATTGGAAATCCTTTTACTAAAGAAATGCATTGAAATTATTTTACTAAAGTGATACATTGGAAATTATATATATTTTTACTAAAGAAATGCATTGGAAAATATTTTACTAAAGTGATATATTGAAAATTATATATATATATATATATATATATATATATATATATATATATATATATATATATATATTTACTAAAGAAATGCACTGGAAATTATTTTGCTAAAGTGATACATTGGAAATTGAAAATTATTTTACTAAAGAAATGCATTAGAAATTTATAATAATATCAGGTGTTTGTATCACTGGAGATATCACGGATATTCTTTTATTTGCCGTTTTCTTTCAGGACGAGGACGATCATGGCTCTCCACAATTTCCTATCCATTGTAGCTCTTAGCTTTTTTCTTTTTTGCTGCCCCTCTCACTCCTTGTTTTGTTATCCATTTACACAAGTTAATTATATAAGTTACTCGCCGCCCGCTTCTGTCCCTGATGCCTTCACTGTGTCTTTTGAGTTTTAATTCCTCCAAGCCTTCTTTCCTCGTTATGTGTTCGAAAAATTACCACTGTCTCTTTCTGATTCAAATATCTCTTCTGTTTTCATTTTCCTTCAAACTTCCTCATTGTTCACATGCTCTGTCTGTGATATTCACAACATTCTTCAGTAGAACCCCATCTACCTTCCCTCGTGTTTCTACTTCATTGGGGAGAAAATAGTCTCGCATTCATAGCTAGAATGGAAAACTGATATTACACAGCACTTCAACGCAATTGTTTCTACGTCTCCACAAAAAATTAATTCATTCTAACACACACACATACACACACACATATATATATATATATGAAGAAAAATATACGGAAAAAAACAAACAAAAATCCTTATGTGCAATTATGCTGTTTTAATGTTAATATAATGTCAACGTCGGACGTTTCGGTCTAAATGGAACGCTGATCATATAAAACTTTCAGTTATCTGTTTGGATAAGTCTTGTTCTTATGTCCATCGTCTTTGTCATGTTGAATTGATAATGGTAATTATATTTTATGAATATGTCCTGAAGATGGTTTATTAGACTGAAACGTCCGACGTTGGCATTATATTAACATTAAAACAGCATAATTGCATATGAGGATTTTTGTTTGTTTTTTCCGTATATTTTTCTTCATACTGTCGGATCTATATCCATATATTTGCTTACACACACACACACACACACACACACACACACACACACACACACACACACACACACACACATATATATATATAGTATAGTATGTTGTAACCACATTAGACATGCCAATTCTTTCACAAGCTCAGTCACTAAATCTACTTTCAAAATCTACCACAACTCTAGCTGGAGAAGTCATAACATAATTTAACTATCAAAATGCACTCTATGCCAGAAACAAAATGTGGGAAAATTTGAATGGCCCTTTCACTACAGAATAAATAATTATCGGAATCGGATCAAATCGGCTCCCCGCGAAAGATTAATACTTGTAGAACAACATTTCCGCCTAGAAAAACATGATTTTAAAAACTAAGCAAAATTCACTACAATTGAAAAATAGAAATAGACAGAAAAGATGAACTTAGAAAAATACTAGAGGAACATGAAGACAAATGGATTTTGCGCCTCAAAACACTTCGCCCAGACGGGCTTAACCACAAATTCAACAACATAGAATGAATATATAATCCCATAAATCAAGCTCTACCCAGATTCCTTACCAACACAAGACAGACATCCTTGCAGAGGTGTTGAGGTCTCATACTTATACACACACTCATGCTAATATATCCACATACACGCATCACACATACTCCCAAAGAATTAAAAGATAACATACACTTAGCACACACATGCCATTCCCAGCAACCAATGAAACTGTCAAAATGACCAAGGAGGGAATTCTAAAAGTCATTAATCTCCCATACTCTTTCTTAAAAACAACTTGAAAGAGGCCGTTTGACCAACACAAGGTCTGACCAAAATTAACGATAAAAAACAAATGAAAAATACAGATAAAGTTCACTTACTTCAGAAACAGTCATTCACTCCTGTAGTTCACTGTTACTAACAGACAGGTATTTTTCTCCTGGTGATGTCAATGCCGACCGAATCTAGTCGAGGTGAATAATTGAAAAAATAAAAAAAAAAATATTAATATAAATCACAGTGTGTCTAAAAATATTAATTTTTTAATATTTTTTTATTGTTCTAAACACACACACACACACACACACACACACACACACATATATATATATATATATATATATATATATATATATATATATATATTATGAAATGGACAAAGTCCGACAATTATTTTAAGGCATTTTTATGTTTATACATTCTTTTTATAGATACAAATATTTAAGTAAATGTTCTGTTTATAATAAACAGTATTAAACAACATTTACCGGCCTAAACGTAAGCAAGCTGGAAAAATTAATAAAAAAACTTAATTAAATCTTTCTTGCAACCTTTATAATATAAATATGTTGTAAAATCACTACAAAAATATCCATTTTGTTTCAACATTTCTGGTGTTGAATGTAGAGGTTCTACACCGCCAATATATATATATTAGGCTGGTGCAAAAATAATATCGTTTTTGACGTATTTTTTAACGTCAAAAAACGATATTATTTTTGCACCAACCTAATATATATATATATATATATATATATATATATATATATATATATATATATATATATATATATATATATATATAAACAGAACATTTACTTAAATATTTGTATCTATAAAAAGAATGTATAAACTCTTACTATAATTCTTTTTATAGATACAAATATTTAAGTAAATGTTCTGTTTATAATAAACAGTATTAAACAACATTTACCGGCCTAAATAAATTCATAGAAAATATTCGTCATCCGACAGGAATAGAACCTGTATCCTATATGAAACCGTCAAATAGCCTGACGTTCCTTTAACCGATTGAGAGAATCTTGGAAGATTGTAGTTTAAAGACAGTAAAATCGGCCTTGCTAACCGAATGCTCCTCTGTGGCACAATCGGTTAAAGGCACGTCAGGCTACTTGACGGTTCAGTATAGGATGCAGGTTCGATTCCTGACGAATGCTTTCTATGAAAATTTCTCGGACATTCAGGCCGGTAAATGTTGTTTAGTACTGTTTATTATAAACAGAGCATTTACTTAAATATCTGTATCCATAAAAATAATGTATAAGCATAAAAATGTCCATATATATATATATATATATGATGAGTAATGAATAAATCAGTGGAAAGTATATCTGTATAGAAACCGATTTAAAATTATTAAGTGTTTTTTTAAAAATCATTTCAACCTCCAAGCAAGGTGCTAAAGCAAATAACATACAAGAGTTTATTGGAGTGGAAGACAATGGAAAGTCTTTAGTGAGGAGAAAGAACAAGATTCAAGAAGAAACGTTTATTTAAATTTTTGAAGATTGTG
>OZ010584.1:15701444-15733944 GCA_963932145.1 Acanthosepion lycidas
TCTTCCCATGTGAAAATGGGCGATGACGCAAAAATTTTTGGAAGCCCCTGATTTAGAGTAACATTGGATAGACCTGGTGACTGGACTACATATTGGGCCCTTTAAGGAAATACTAAACCAAAAAAGTTAGAAGTTAACGTAGAAGAGTCGAGCATTGTTTCGAGATAGACCTGTAGATACTTGTATTATCAATTGTAAGAAGGCAGGATATATGGTTGTCAGCCAAAGAAAAAATAAACAACACGAGAATTAGAGATTGGTCATGTCAAAATCAAAGAAATACAGAAGTTTAAGTTTGAGGAGTTTTTTTTTAACAGTGGATGCAAAATGTGACACCGAAATCCAAAGACTCATTGGAACAGAAAAATGCCTCCTAAAACTAAGCAAGCGAATTACTTAGGAACAGGAAATTTACGTTATATTTAAAAAAAAAAAAGAGTGCGGAACTGTTATGTAATATCATTACTTCGATATGACAGTGAATGCTGGACAATTTCTTCATTGATGAAGAGAAGCCTTGAGGCACCAGAGATGTGGCACTACAGAAGGACACTGAGAATACCGTAGACGGGCCGCTAAGCAATAAAGCGGTCTTTAGGAAAATCGAAACACGAAAGACTTATACTTAATATCAGAAAGATCCAGTTGTAATTTCTTAAACCCAAAATAAAAAAGAATGACTCGAAGAATGCAATACTCACAGAAAACATTGAAGGCAAATATGATGGTGGGGTTGCAGGCCACCACCCTGATGAACTTGTGCGAATGGATGGCGTAACGGGAGGTGGGAGGGACGGTAAAAACACAAACGTTACTAACAGCTGAAAATCATAGGAAGTTGGAGAGGGCCATTGTCTCCCACGTCCTGAAGGCGTGTGTCACATCGAAGAAGATTGTAGATACTAAAATCATTTATCCCCCCAAAATTTCTGATGATTTCAAGATAAAAGTACCCAATCATTTTATCTTCTTGAACAAGAGATTTTTTTAAATTTTAGGACCCTTTCAGCCTCGATTGAGCATGGCTGACAGTAACCCACAGATGAGTAACGCATTACCCGCTCTCGGGCTGACGTTTTCTGCCGACATGAGGTGAAACGATTTTTTTATGCCTCTTGATTCCTTAGGAACATAGGGCCGTAACAATATCTCTCCAAAGTACGCAGTCCCGGGCGATCCTCTTCAGTTCGGCACATGTCGTGCCGGGGCTGCTTTCACCTCTGCGCCAAGTCTGTTTTGGTTGACTCACTTTTCGCTTCCCTTGTGGATTCCAGCCAAGAGCCTGTCTGATGATACTAGAAGCAGGCTTGCGGAGTGTGTGGACGATCCAACCCCATTTCCGTTTCTCTCTTGCTTCTTGATTCCTTAGGGAACATAGGACCGCAACAACACCTCTCCAACGAGTTTTTACATTGGTTTATGGAAAGGGTTGTCAACCATGATTAAACTTAAAGTAAATACTAGTCCGACATTAATGTTATCTTTCCTATTCAGTACGGCCCATGTTGTGCCGGGACTGCCTTCACCTCTGCGTCAACACTTCTGCTTCAAAGTCTGTTATAGTCGACCCACTTTTCGCTTACCTTGTGGATTCCAGTCAAGAGCCTGCCTGGTGACATTAGAAGCAGGCTTACGGAGTGTGTGGACGATCCAACCCCATTTCCGTTTCTTCATGTCAATCTCGATTGGGGCTTGTCTGGTCCTGTCCCACACTTGGTCGTTGGAGACGACATCAGGGCCACCTGATATTGAGGTTGTTCCTGAGACATCGGTTGGTAAGTGTCTGACGTTTGTGGGTCTTGGTCTTGGCTACCCGCCAAGTTTCTGAGCCGTAAAGTAGGACCGACTTGATGTTGGTGTTGAAGATCCGGATCTTCTTGCAGAGTTGATCTCCTGATTAGCCGCAGAGTGTTAAAAGCGCGTCGGGCTTTGTTGATTTGGCACTTGATGATTTCATCTGTTCCCACATCATCCTTACTGACAACGCTTCCCAGGTAGACAAACTTGATGTCTTCTTGGTGTAGTCACATTGGCTCTTCCTTGTTTACTCTCATGACCTACATCTTTCCAGATGTTGATTTGGAGCCCAGTCTTCTTCTGCAACCCGATTCAGCTTCTCCTGCGCATCTAACCCAGTGAAACGATTATATTGAATCAATTGCTTGGTCTGCTGCTAGGAAAGATGTTTCATTGTGTCATGCTAAACCATTTTTTCTTGTCAGAATCTATCTTACATATTCGTATTCATTGACTATAGCAGTTACATTTGATCTGGTGCTTCTGCTATGTATGTAGAGATTTTGACAAAAATCCAAAGAAAAATCTGCACTGTTATCGGTCTTGACTTGGCATCTCGGTTTCAGTCACTTCCCCACCTCCGTAACATAACCCACCTGTAGTTTTTCTATAAACACTTTCATGGTAATCGTTCTGATGAATTTTCAGCCTTATGAATTTAACCGCTGTACAAGATTGGTGGAAAGGCTTCATCATTTTACAGTTCAAATGGCTAGATGTAACCGTAAGTTCTATGCTAACAGTTTCTTCTCTCCCATGTCTATCACGTGGAACTATCTTCCTTCTGACTTCTTGCTTTCCACTCATGTTTGATCTTCAATATTTTCTTAATCCCTGTTCTTTTATTGCTTTCTTGCTACGAAAATGTTTTTCCTTTTCTCATATTCTGTCACACTCTTTCTTTTAAACCCTCTTATGCACCTGACTACTCTGATGCTCTCGTGTGATGTTTTAGTCACATCTGGTGTAAGCCCACTAAATGTTAGGGTCATCACCAATCAACTTCCCTTAAAACAAAGGGACCTTATTGGCATTAAATTTGATCCTGGCGTGAATTACATACTAAATTAATAATCCTCCATTCACTTATGCGCAAATTCTCTTGGAAAAAGTTATGAATTCATCTTTTTTTCCTAGCTATGGATTAAATAGCATGACTTGTATCCAAATAAGTTATTTTTATTCACAGAAAAATATACTAAAATACGTTTTAAATAAACCAAAAGAGGTTGGTAAACCGTAAGCAAACCAATGAAATCTATACCCTTCTAACATCAAATATCGAACCTATCATCCTCTGTAAACTTTTAGCTTGCACCACCAAAATTTTCTTCTACTACCTTGGTAATATTTACACCCAGACTGAGGGTATCGGAATGAGTTCACCTCTTGGTTAGACCGCTGCCAACTATTATATGTCCCACCGAGAAAGAAAGTTTTGTGGTGGAGGAAAATCATATATTTTCGATTGAATTCAGACCAAGACATATGGAAGTCAAGGTAAACCTTTTTTTATATTATCCTGAAGATACAAGGTTAGTCAGGCATTTGAGAAAACATCATTAAAAATCGATAAGTGGCCAACTTAAAAAATTCTTGTCTCTTTTTTCAGTCCCGCCTTTCAAGCTTCTAGTGTAAGAGATGACAAGCCATGCCGCCAATCATACGGAATAGATTGCAACCTTCTTTAATAATGCCAGGTCCTTCGTGTTTAAGATAAGAAAAGAGCTCAAGGCCTCTAGCAAAGAAGCATCTTCAGTGGCTAAAAGAAAAAAAAATCTAGACAGTCTGAAAAGTTCAGGGCATCGTTGATGAGAACTTTTGAAACTCAATCACTTCGGGGATCCCGACATGTTCTTGTTTTTCTAAGATAAGAAGAACTTTATTCAAGATCAAAAATTGAACAAAAAGTTTACAGGTCACTGTGCAGCGGCGCCATTGAAGCCCTCATTGTTATGCACAGCAACTTTCCATCATCTCTAATAGTCTGAGGGCCACATCATGCTTTCTCACTTTCTTTGCTATAAGGGACAATACTGCCCCTTATATCGTGTTACTGTATATTGTTGTCAACCCCTGGGTTGAGGAAGTAGCTTAGAGAGGTCATATTACTACAAGCAAGGTCCTGGTCCACCTTACACAGCCATAAACAGCCATCAATGACAGGCCGAACATTTTTACTATCATGTTACCCGTAACATTTGGCCTCCTAATTGTTCGGATTTAAAAAAAATATTATTGATAATAATTTCCAAACGAAGTTAAAATTCCAATATAACATTCAACAGTAATGATAGCTTTGCAAGCCTCAAGGTTAGCTGTACAGACATGCCAGGGAAATCGAACTTATAGCGACTGGATTTCAATAGCTGATTCAAATGAACTGAAACCATTTAAATCAAGTTTTAACCAATTTCCTTATGGTTAGTTGGTTAGCGGTATATCGTTTTTCCGACGAATAAGCGCCTACTTCCAGGGTATTCGATATGCTATGACACGAAGAATTATATATACCAATCTAGACTATTCGGGGAATAAATAAATATTACTTATTACTTAATATTTTCAATTTGAAGATAGAAAGATAACTTTCCTAGAGGTGGTTCTTGTTTGAAAAGCCACACCTAGATGTCACCAAACACATTTCTTATGGTAATGTCAAAAAATTCTATTTTTGTTTTTTTGGTCAAAATATTAGGTTGAGTCGTAAAAAAACACGTTTTTTTTTTTTTTTTTTTTTTTTTTTTTTATCAATTTTATTCTTAAAAAAAAAAAAAATAGAGTACAGTTACATTTTATTCAATTATATGTTCACCGTTTATACTAAAGTAAAATTTTACTATAAAAATGTATTTGAATTGAATTTTATTATAAAAATGCATTGGAATTACGATAAATCAGTTGGCAAATGTTTTCCGTGAACTGCAAAATCGTATTACCCTTTGTATTACTAATGATGGAGGACATGTGGAAACTTAAATAAAATTTCAATAAAACCATAAACAATATAGATTTACTTCTTTCTAATCTTTTTTTTACAAATTATTTATAAGGCAAATACAAATAAAGTTATAATTTTTTTAAAGTGCACACGAACTTTATGGACACTCTGTATATAAAGCTTTTCACCCCAAGCAAGGAGGGTGTGCCACTTGCATACAAGGGTTACAGAGAATGGGACCACGTGTAAAGAGACGTGATAGAGGAAAAAAATGAAGAGAAGGACGGGGAATTAAATCAAGACATTTGAAGGTGTCGATTGACATTGCATTTGAACAATTGAAGTTTATAGCTATCAGGGAAACAAGTAAGAGGAAGAGAGTTCCGCAGGTGGAAGGGCGAGGCATCAAGCTATTGAAGTAGAAGAGACGGCTACATTTAACCGTTTCGACAGTGAAAGGGTGGGACTGAGATACCAACCTAGTAGCACGTTTAAGTTGATGCAGTTTGGGAACCAGCGAAAGTAGCTCGTCGGAGCAGTTACCGTGAAAGTATTTGTAGAAAAGACAGAGCGAAGCGACGGCACGTCTGTGAGAATGTGACTGTAGACGAGATGCCAGATCAGGACCAATCACATTGCATATCGGTCTCTGGATTTTGTCGAAGACCTTGAAACGAACAGCGGGGGTTCCAGACCATATATGGCAGCAGTATTCCATGCCAGAGCAAATGGTTGATTTATAGATTTGAAGGATGAACTGACTCAGGCGAGAAAAACTTTCTGACGCGACACAGAGAACCAACTTTCCTTGCTGATATATATATATATATATATATATATATATATATATATATATATATATATATGTATATATATATATATATATATAATTTTTTTGAGTTTCGACCTTACCCACTTCCTAGAATCTGATGAAATGACCAAATATCAGGTTTCTTTTTTTTGGGGGGGGGGGGCTTTGAAATGTTTCTTAACACAAGAATAAGCACACAGACACACAGATATAAGCACTCACACATATATCCAATCATTCCCACACACGGACACAGTCAGATACACACATATATATTTGTGTACATAAATAGGGTGAGACAAGAAATGCCACTTTTTTTAGCTGATGTGGAGACGAAGATGTAGAACAAATGAGTGGCTCTCACGATCACCAGACCCCTCAAAAACAGATTTTTTCTTGTGGGGTTTACTGAAAGGCCTTGTTTACAGACTCAAACCGAAAACAGTTCCCTGAATTAAAACAAGCAATTTCTGATAGATTTTCTGAACTTAATGTAAAAATGTATCAAATGGTTTGTAGAAGTGTTGCTGATCGGATTCAGCATTGTATTGAACATAAAAGGGAGAATCTTGATCCTTTTTTGTTAATCATAACAAAACATGTTGTTTTGATGTGACAATACTTATAACCTTTCGTAACCTAGTGTAATTTATTTTTGATTATTTTATTATTATTTCGATAGGACTTATTTAAAAAAAAGAACTTATTTAAAACGAAAATCAAAAAAAGATCTATAACAAAACATGGCCAACCAAATAATGGATGCTGGACGGAAAAGCCACATTTTCAATCAAACCATTTCAAAAAGAAATCGCATCATATACAAAAGGTGCGGCAGAAGCAACGCCTTTTTTGTCGAACTGTGATAGATAGGACAACGTTAAGCAATTGTGTGACCATCACAATCACCAGACCTAATACCAACGGACATTTTCTTGTGGGGTGTACTGAAAGGCCTTGTTTACAGACTCAAACCGAAAACAATTCCTAAATTAAAAGAAGCAAGTTCTGATAGATTTTCTGAAATTCATGCAGAAATGTATCAAATGCTTTGTAGAAGTGTTGCTGATCGGGTTCAGCGTTGTATTGAACATGAAGGAGAGCATTTTGAACATGTTCAATAGTTTGTTAATCATGACAAAACATATTGTTTTAATGTGACAATACTTATAACCTTTCGTAACCTAGTGTAATTTATTTCTGTTTAACAAAATTAATCAATAAAAATGGGCGTTACTTTTGCCGCACCCTGGATGTGCATTTGCATGGAATTACGCACACGCGCAAACATAGACGCACACATAGATGAACATGCACACAAACGCATGAAAGAATTTCCGCGCGAACGTATACATATGAACGCAGATACACAAACACGTATACGAACACAAAACATAGACTGGAAAATAGCTTCTACACGAAAATAGCTTCTACACGAAAATGCACACGCACACGAATACACGTATACACCCAAACACAAATACATACGCACAAACATACATACACACACATGCGAACATGCGCGCACACAACAGAATTCACATACGAACGTCTACACATGTATGCAAAAACGCACATACTGCAACACCTACATATTCAGAAAAACAGACCCGCACACAGAAAGAATCGCGCGCACACACACACAATGGCGTAAACGCGCTTACCCGAAAGCAGTCATATACACGATGTAGGTTTACAATCTCTGATTGTAAAAACAGTGTCATTTACCGCGCTGGTGGTATAACCCCACTGTTCGCTAAATTGTCAAGAATCGTACTAAAGGGCTTGATTCTCCCTTTTTAAACTTCCCAGTTATGGCCTTGATTAGCTGAAGAGTTTTTCCTTACCCTGGGGCTATATCGCGTGATTCTGTCCAATTAATTTGATGCTGGTCGCTGCTTCTTGCCATGGCTCGAGGCAGTAGCTATTGAACTTTACGTCCGGTTATGTTGTTCAAGACTGCCATCGAAGTCGGCGGACCAGACTCATTTGAAATCGGACACGCGACTTGTGCTTTTGGTTTCGGGGTGCGACGACGCCGCAACGCGCATGAAAGTGGCTGTAGAGAGAAAGGCTGAGATATGAGGAATGCAAACCATCGCTCAATGGCAGTCGACCAAGCAGCGATTTGAAGTTCCTTTTTCAAAATATAAGTTTATGCGGACAAATATTCGGCAACGCCAAAAGTGAGAACAGAGATAGATTCTAAGACGGAAAAGTGACAATTTTAGTCTTTTCCAAGTAATTTCCTTGAAATAAAAAAAAAAAAAAATTAATGGCGTATTAAGTGGTATCGGAAAAGTTTGTGATTATATCGTTCAACGGAAATGCTCGCGAAGAAAACGATCATTATAACATATCTTACTGTCTGTAAAATGGCTTCGTGCTTTCTAATCGTACTCAACTATTACGCGGGATTTTGTAATACTGTGTTGGAATGGTTCTGCGATCTTTACGACGGCTATCAAATGCGGACAGTGTATCTGCAACAAATTCTGCATCCGGTTCATCATATTCTATCTATCTATCTATCTATCTATCTATCTATCTATCTATCTATCACGAATTAAAGCAAGCATGCCCTGCAGAATAAGGACCTTATATAATGTAAATGCATTGCTAATGATTTTATATGGGAGCGTGGTCGAGTATTTAGAATGTTTGGCTTCCATTTATAGGATCCGGGCTCAAATCTCACCATAGTGACTTATTGATTTTATTAGCCGGCTCCAGACCTTTGAGAAGTGTTTGAAAATCATGCTACAGGTAGATCCATAAGTAATTTCCATTTTTGTGAACCAATTGTGATGAATGTATCATCCTGACTACAAATCATACGTGGCAGTTAAATAGATTACGCTAGCATATAATATACATATATATATATATATATATATATATATATATATATATATATATATATATATATATATATATATATAGATAGATAGATAGATAGATAGATAGATAGATAGATTGAGTAATAAGTAATTTCCGTTGTTGGGAAACCCATTTTAATGACGAATGTTTCACCTCTACCTACTAATCATACGTGGTGGGTAAAAATAAATAAATTCAACAATGTTCAACGCAAAAGGAAGTGGTTTAAAATTCTACAAATGTTGTCAAAAGCTGCGCTCACTGGAAGAAAGTTAATTATTGTGCGTGTGGTACGATCGTCGGGGTATTATTCATGTAGACTTATTAAAACGCAATGAAACATTAAATGCACATTTATACGTCCAGCAGATGAAACGTGGCCACAAAAGTTTTCCCGAAAAGGGCCTTGTACTCGTCAGTAGGAAACAGTTTAATCTCCTTCATGACAACTCAAGGCCGCATACAGCAAGAACCACGCAGGAACACATTAGGAACTCGGTTAGTCTGTTCTACCTTGCTCGCCATATTCATCTGACATTGCACTAACCGTTTATTATCCTTTACTGCTGATTGCAAAATGCTTTGATGGCCGGTTGGAGTGGTGGGGGGGATTTTCTGTTACTGAAAGCCTGACACAATAATTAATTGAAAGCGTTTTTCATATCAATATTATGCATGATGATAAAGAAAATCGGAAATTATTTATAACGCTTTGAAGTAGAAGTGCTTGCACAATCTCCAACGGGTTTGAATTAAGATTGGTTGCTAAAGGGAAAAAAGACAAATTCGTGTCTTGTTTAATGGAAGAGTTACTGAGAAAATCGGTTTCTTACAGGTAGCTTGTAAGCGCATTGCTAATGATTTTCATAGAAATGAACTGAAAACAAGAAGAAAACAATTGTCAGGAATTAATATAAACATGATCGACAGTATAAGTTTATTACATGTATAATACAATATATATGTAACAATTTGCAATAAAAATGACTTGAAAGTCAAGGAGAAAGGAGTTTTGGCAAACTTGGACCTTCGTACCTGAAAAAGTGGATAGTTTTTTCATCGTTACCACTATTATTTTAACTACTTTCATACCTAGATAATGCTTATTGTTTTAAAAAGTCATTAATTGTAATATGAAAGCACATGAAAGGAAATTTATACATTTTCTTTGTTTTTGAGAATTAACAACAAAAATAATAAACACTATTTATTTATTATATTATTTATTTTGCTTATACTTTATTTATTTTAGTTTATTTATTTATTTATTTATAATAAACACTATTTAATTATTATATATTTATTATATATTATTATTATTATATATTATATTTATATATATATTTATTATATCATTTATTTATTTATATTGTTTATAGGAATGGTTGGCAAAACATCGGCTAATTTCCATTCGATTCTAACTTTATAAAATGGTAAATAATATGGATTTCTTTATAGTTTCTTTTACATATTTTAATCATTTAATAAATGTTTATAAATTAATGAATAAAAATTGTTTTGAAATTTATTTATTTATAAATTGGTGAATGATAAATATTGCATTGCTTTAGTTTTAATTGCATTAATTTTAATAACGTTGTAAATATGAAATTATTGGTAAACATGGAAAACGTACCCGCAATAAGACGTAGTGTCAAATGGACGGTCTTTCCCATTACACCGCTTTTTTCTTTAGTAATATTTATTGTCTTAAAAACGTACTCGCAGTAAGACGTAGTTGCAAAAGAACGGTTTTTCCCATTACACCGCTCTTTTCTTTGGTAATGTTTATTATCTGAAAAAGCGATGATGAGAATTGAAATAAAGCCTATGATGAAAGCTAATTTATTTATCTTTTTTGTTACGAGAATTGACAAGAAAAATATTAAACACTGTTAGCATTATGTTTTTTTAATCTCTCTGCGTAGTAGTAGTCCCAGTAGAGTTCTCCGTGTCCTGAATAGAAACCGGGTTTGCTAGGCATAGCACCTATTGTTCGCCAGTTGTTCTCTATTTATAATTGTCGATCTAATTTCTATACGATACTACAAGTAGATTGTTTATTTACAAGGATAATTTTATATTTACAACTAATACAATTAGAACTAAAGCAATATTTATCATTTATCACCTTTTTCTAAGGAAAACAGGTGAAAACAAATTTTAATCATTAATTTATAAACATTTACTAAATTAATGAAATATGTGAACCAACTATAAGGAAATCATTATTATTTACCATTTTATAAAGTTGGCAATTAGCTGATTCCAATAAATAATATTATAAATAAATAGTTTAAATAAACAATCTAATAAATAAATTACCGAGGATGAAAAGGTACTTAAAATAATAGCGGTGTCAAGGGAAAAAAACGTCCTTTTGACAGTCCGTTTTTTTGCGAGCACAAAGATCCATGTTTGCCGAATTTTCAGTGATCAGGAATTAATATATATATATATATATATATATATATATATATATAGTAAGATTCCCCCTTTACAAGACTAGAGGTTCACTCGTGCTAGAGGGTTACGTTCAGAGGTCATTTCTGCGTATAAGAGTGGCGTTTAGCCCTAACCTTGAACAGGTTAAGATTGTAGCAATCATCCTGTTGGGAGTGTGTTCCACAGGGCAGTAGTTCACGGGAAGAAGCTGTTCGAGTGGAACTTACTCTCACCGATGGAATAAGGAAGGAATGTGGATGGCTTGCTACTATGTAAATGGCATGGCAGGTTCTTGTGAAAGTTTGCCTCGGCGGGACCAGGGAGTGTAGTTCGTCCGAGCACTTTCCGAACGGTAGAGCGGCGAGAAGCTTACCATATCACGTTCTGTAGAAGAGAAATTGGAGGGTAGAGAATAATTTGTCACCTACAAGGGCTCGGAGACGCTTTTTGACTCTATCAAGACTGGAGAGTGAGGTCTGGGTAGCTCTCGCACAAATATGATAACAATACTCCATTTTTGGCCTGATTTGGCTCTAAACATTGAGTGAAAAGGCCTATTATATGTAAGATGTAAGTAAAATAAATGCATTGAATATCAGAAGAAAGGGATTGTCAGTGGTCAGGAAATGGTAGAGGTGTTTCATTAAATAATATAGACAAGTTTTGTCTATTTAGTAAGTTCCTTTCATATTGTCTGATAAACTCAATAACATTATCATTGAAAGACGAAAGGAAATCACCATATTGATACATGTTTAAATCCGATCTAAGATTTTGGCTTACATAAGCCATTATCAAAGATAACAATTACATTTCAATATATCAACCAATACACGGAACAATAATGATAGTCTGTTTTTGTTGCATGAAAAATTTCAAAGCAACGACAAATTCGTGTATACGAGACGCGGAAGCGAAAATCGCGTCGCAGCTCGTGACGTCAAACATGACTACGCGAGAGTGAAAAAACGAGAAGTATTAAGTATGGGAAGCCGTTGATATAAACCAATGGCTTCTGTTATCAATTATAGGCATTTAAGAATATTTGTGGAGATTTCATAGTTTATTTTGTTCAGGTTAGGTTTCAACTGTTTTATGTATATAGCTTCAAGAATTTTTAGTTTTTGTTTTTCCATATTATTTAATGAAACATACATCAATCAAAAATTGCTGCCTAAATACACACCATTATATATATATATATATATATATATATATATAACGTAAATGATATTCAATCATTTTTCGTATAAAAATGCATAGGGAACGATACAGGAAAGTAGTATCCCTTGTAAAGAACTAATGAAAGTATTAGTGGTACAGGAATGGTTTGCAAATATTGTTACTATATTGTTAGTCCATGGTGACAATATTTGCAATGGTCTCAAGAGCCAAATTATTTAATAAATAAAAAATAAATGCACATTATCAATGAATGCAAACGTTCCTGACAGAATAAAGCTATTATATATTTTATCTTTGAAATACGACTTCTATAAAATGGATTAGTCTGATCAACGTGGAAAATAATAATTGAGACAATTTACATGAATCTCGTTCTGTTTCTTCTTCTTCTTCTTCTTCTTCTTCTTCTTCTTCTTCTTCTCATTATTATTATTATTATTATTATTATTATTTGCCCGTGAATTCGTTGAGACAAATAAACAATGACGATTTTTAATGACATCCTCGACATTCCAATACAATGCGTTCGATTCCTTTTCTTCGTCCTTTTTCCTTCTCTTCAAATTATAACCCCCGCCACACACACACACACACACACACACACACACACACACACACACACACACACACACACACACACACACACACACACACACACACACACACACACACACACACACACACACAAAAAAAATAATACTCATTATTTTTCAAACTCGTCCGCAATGAACGTTTGTTTACAAGTCCGGTGACTTGCAATTTCGATTAAGAAAAATTAAAGCAAAAAAAAAACAACAAAAAACAAACAAACAAAAAAAAAATATAGTTAAAAATAAAAGTCGATAAAGAGAAGAAAAATAAAAAAAAATGACGATTCGTTTTTGAGTCAAGTCGATTGATTCCCCAATTAAAAGGTTGCAATTCATTCTGGTGATCTTCTTTGACAAACACGGTTGCAAACGAAGATATTTTTTTCTCTTCGCTATTTGTAATAAAGCTCGATTGTATATTTCAGCGTCGCTTACTTATAAATATTGGGTAAATGCAAATATTTCCAACATTTTTTGACTTAATCTTTGCTCCATACAAATTCGTAGCTTTACTCTTCAATAATCCAAATATTTATCTACATTTCTATAACTTTATGTCACCTCTCTGCTAAATATGTATTCTTTGATAAAAGAAAGATTTCGGCCTTGATTAAATGAATACTTCATATCTTTAAATAGTTGAAATCGATAACCAGACAAGGTGGGTTGCATAGAACGAAACAATATAGTTGAAACACCGGTTCTCGTCCCGTCGCTGAAGTTAAGCAACGTCTAACTTGGTTAGTACATGTTTGCAATGGGAGATATTTTTTTCTTCACTATTTGTATTAAAGTTTGATTGTATCTTTCAGCGTCGCTTATTTATAAATATTGGATACATGCAAATATTCCCAGCATTTTTTGATGAAATCTTTACTTCATAAAAATTAAAAAAAAAAATATCCGACAGGGCAGGTTGATTTTTTGCTATTTCTTTAAAGAATCAACATTGCAATCAGTGTAAAAAATGGAGTTTGATGTAATACAAAGTAACGCCAACAATTAGATTCATAGCTTTCATCAATTTTTGAACATTTAGTTATAAAAATCGCCCGAAAAATGTACATAGATAACAAATTTGCACAGGTACGGCGTACAAACTTACTTGAAATATATATATAGTCATCCACAGACTGTGTGGCTAGACGAGACTCTAGCTCGGAACGAAACCCGACGGAATTGGCGCCAGTCGGATATTCTACACCTAAGCTGTTGGTGAACGGCAGGGATGAACGTGAATTTAAGCGTATTTATTCTAAGTTAAACACAAAGTGACTGAGAGAACTCGATTCGTTTTACCAAAGAGTCTTGCATTATTAGCAGTGATAGTCACGGTCTAAAACTCACACTTCCTCTACAGAGAGCTCAACTGTAATAAATTTGTCAGGAGCATATATATTGTCATCCACAGACAGACTGCTTCGCTGTATCACAGCTCATCAGTGTGGCTAGACGTTCGGTTGCCTCTAGACAGAATCGAAACCCAGCTGAATTGGCGTCAGTCGGATATTCTAACCCCTAGCCGTTGGCGCATGCATGCATGCATATATATATATATATGTATATATATATATATATATATATATATATATATATATATATATATATATATATATATATATATATATATATATATATATATATATATATATATATATATATATATATATATTGTGTGTATTTAAGCAGCATTTTTTGATTCATACATGTTTCATTCATAAATGTTTCATTATCGGAAAAGAATTTACATAAAATAAATAGACAACACTTGTCTATATTATTTAATAAAACATGTATGAATATATATATATATATATATATATATATATATATATATATATATATATAATTTGCATAATCTATAAAACCTAAAGGTACGTTCTTCTGTATTGCTTTCTTCTAGCAGGTTGATTTTTTATTTAAAAAAAAATCAAAATTGCATTAGTGATAAAAGCCGGTGTTGATGTGATAATTAGTGCCACTAAAAATTAGATTCACAACTTTTACTCATTCTTGAATATTTAGTTTTAAATTTCTTCTGAAAAATGTAAGGAAATCCCTAATTTCCACAGTTTTGTGTCATGCGTGATACACACTTAGGCGATCATGTGACTTTTGATACGTGACTGACGAGGCAGATTGTTTCCCCCGCAGTCGGTTGCCATTTCTTTCTGTGGTAGACCAGTTGCTATCCAAGGCTATAGAACCCGGTCTGTCCTGCTATTTACCCATAGCTGAGGGGAGAAGAGCAGGATCCATACCTTTCTCAAGGGTATTAGCAGTTATGTGCCATGCGTGATATACACTTAGGTGATCATGTATCATTCAATACATGACTGACGAGGCAGATTTTTCCCCCGCAGCAGGTTGCCATTTCGTTCTGCGGTAGACTTGCCATCCAAGTCTATAGAACCCCGTCTGTTCTGTTATTTACCCATAGCTGGGGGGGAGAAGAAGAGGATTCATACGTTTCCCAAGGGTATTAGCTCGTAAGTGAATGTAATGGATTCAACTGGAATTCGAACTCGGCTCTCCGAATCAGCAATACTGAGCCGCTATCCATTACTCCACCGTGCCCTCCTAAAAGTGTATATGACACCATAATACTGCTGGGCCCAAATTATAAGACATGTTTTGAATTTGCATTGTTGAAAATCCCATTGAAACTACTGCACTGTATAAAATATTATATCATAACATATGTAAATTGTTCAGTATAACCCCTTTGAAGTAAATGAAGGTCTAATTTGATGGTTAAATGATTTTTTAAAGCAAATCAGCCCAAGCATGGCGGGAGTGCTATTAGCACGCAAGGGTTTACAGAGGGTAAGAATAAAGAAGAGTGTTTGGGAAAAGATAAAGAAAAGAACGGGGTTCAAGGTCAATGCATCAGAAGATGTCGATTGACATTACATTTGAATATTATAACCATCAGGGAAGCAAGTGATAGGAAGGGAGTTCGACTGAAGTGAGGCCCGAGACAAGAAACTTGGAGTAGAAGAGATGGCTGCATTTAGCCGCTTCGACAGTGAAAGGGTGGGACTGAGATGCCAACCAAGTAGCACGTTTAAATTCATGCAGTTTGAGAACCAGTGAAAGTAGCTCGTCGGAGCAGTTGCCATGAAAATACTTGTAGAAAAGACAGAGGGAAGCAACGTGACGTCTGTGAGAAAGTGACTGCAGACGGGATGCTAGGTCTGGATCAAATTTGCTTGTGTCATGTATCCTGTCCATATACAATTAGTAAAACTCTAGCAAATTATAAAATTTATAAGGTTTTGCTATAAGGTTTTCGCTTATCACTGGAATTAAACTGGAGAACTGAGAGGAGAATTAACAGGAGATAACTGTACTGACATACATTAAAACATGGCACGTGAAACTAGAACAGTGTACCCCAGTGAGCGGAATAAAGGGTTCAGTTCGACATTCCAATCACCTGAAGAAGGCCGGAGCTTACAACGGCCGAAACGTAGTAATAAATATGGCAACAAAGATGACAAAAATAGTCAGAATAATGTAAATTGTATACATAATACCTCATCTCAGACGAATTCAACTATTTATTTAGATTTCTATAACTTTATGCCATCTATCTGCTAAAATGTGTATTCTGCGATAAAAGAACGATTCCGGCTTTGATTAAATTAATACTTTGCATCTTTAAATAGTTGAAAACGCTAGCCAGACAAGGTAGGTTGCATAGAACGAAACAAGGGCTTACGGCCGTTGAAACATTGGTTCTCGTCCGGTCACCGAAGTTAAACAACGTCGAGTTCGATCAATGCTTAGATGGGTAACTGCTTGTGAATACCAGGTGCTGTCAGCTTGGATGTGCAGTTGGTGTAATGAATAACGGCTCGGAATTGGAAATCGGAGAGCAAAGTTCGAATTCCAGTCGGGTTTGTTACATTCACTTACGTGCAAATATCCTTGGGAAAGGCATGAATGCACCGTTTCTCTTCAAGCTTTCTCTAATATTCATTTGCAAAAGAAAAAAAAAAAGAAAATAATATTGAAAATAATATTCAGTCCAAAAATGTTTCGGCTTTAAATAATCTAAAAAAGGTTGATAAGCCTAAAAAAAAACAAAAAACAAAAAACAAAAAAAAAAAAAACAACAAAAAAAACAAAAAACAAAAAACAAAACAAATGAATCGACGAAACAATTGATAGACTGAAGGTGGCAGGTCTGGAGAATTCCAATCTCAACTTTATTTGTTTAGATATTTTCACCGAGAAGATGGACTTAATAATGCATTAAAAACTAGTCGAGTTTCTTGATTCAGCCCCGAAAAAAGATCCGATTCCAGCAATTTGGGGTGGGGGAGAATTCAATAGCAATCCCCTAAACAAAGTAGATTTCGTTTAATCTATAGACACATATGGAAATAGATTATGCATATATACCTAGATAAGCTCATCCGTAACAATGATTAATTACAATGTATCTTGAATTATTTTTACCTTTCATTGAAAGTAACATTTTCAGTATTTTAAATTATTGGCACTTTTCGCTTAGGAAGATCATACGTGTAAACATCTTTTGTTTTAGAAACAGGAAACATTCATAAAAAAACATTTTCTCTTGAGAAGAAATATCTTATTATAATTGTTTGTCCTTTCCTTACTTCCTTATTTAGCACGTACGTACATTACGCCCTGCCAAAGTGTTCCAAACGACGCTGTTGATAGAAAACATCACTCTAATCTTTTCTGTAGAGGCAATGTGAGCGTCTATGTTAATAGCACAGACGTGTATAGATGGTCTAAAACTGATGAAGAACAAGAGATAAACATTCTATATCAAGTGTTTCAACAATTTCGAGTTCAGTTAAGCCAGTGGTTCTCAACCTTTTTTTTTTTACACATGGAGCACTTTTAATATTTTTGGTTGACGGCCATGACCGTTCGACGAAAAAAAAAACCTTATTTTATTTTCTACTTATAGATAAAGTTTAGGAATAGTATTATAGAAATAGTAAATGTATATGCTTTATTTTGAGGTAAAACTAATTTAATGAAAATGAACTATACAGACAAACCTCTCATCTACGGACTCCCCGCCATCAACGTACTTCGGATGCAACAGACAAAATCTGGAGGCAAAATAAAAAAAACAAAACAAAACAAAAAAAACTTCCAAATCGTCAGCGATATATTAAAAAAATTGCGGGCTTAGCGGAACGAATCGCATTAGTTCTCAAAGTGACCGATTGGCGGCGGTTCTTTTAATTATAAACAAAGATGGAAAGTACGATACATTAGAATATGCGTGAGAAAGTAGCTGTGAGAAATCTATTATTATTTATTACTTTTGTTATTTTGATTAATATATCTATTAAGTATCTTTATTTATGCCATATATGCATGTTTATAGTATTTACATTGTGATAATAACCACTGGTAGTTACTATAGTGGTTTTATAATTCAAAAATAACCTCTTCTTATCTACGGACAACCGTTCAAAAGTGAACTTGCTCTATGGACCATTTTTAATATTTTAATATTACTGTTGACTTCCAATTTGCTATTTTCTTGTGTGAACCCCCGGTTGAGAACCATTGAATTAAATCGTTACGTAATAGAAACCAGGTTCTGGAATTGGAACGAGAGTACTGGTAACATATACATTGAATCCACCATAAATATTCGAAATGTTGAATTGATAATTTCTAAACAGTTAAATACTCCCGTGTGTGAATCAGAATTAACAATTGTTTCTTAATACTATTTATCTCAATACTATTTATATTAATTTATATTATCTTTATATTGTATTATTTATATTATATTTCTATTATATTATTATTATATTTATTATTATATTATTTATATTATGTTTATATTATATTATATTTATTATTATATTATTTATATTATATTTATATTATATTATTATTATATTTATTATTATATTATTTATATTATGTTTATATTATATTATTATATTTATTATTGTATTATTTATATTATATTTATATTATATTATATTTATTATTATATTATTTATATTATATTTATATTATATTATTATTATATTTATTATTATATTATTTATATTATGTTTATATTATATTATTATATTTATTATTGTATTATTTATATTATATTTATATTATATTATTATTATATTTATTATTATATTATTTATATTATGTTTATATTATATTATTATATTTATTATTGTATTATTTATATTATATTTATATTATATTATATTTATTATTATATTATTTATATTATATTTATATTATATTATTATTATATTTTTTATTATATTTTTTATGTTATATTTATATTATATTATTATATTTATTATTGTATTATTTATATTATATTTATATTATATTATTATATTTATTATTATATTATATTTATATTATATTATTATAATATTTATTATTATATTATTTATATTATATTTATATTATATTTATTAATGTATTATTTATATTATATTTATATTATGTTATTATATTTATTATTATATTATATTTATATTATATTATTATAATATTTATTATTATATTATTTATATTATATTTATATTATATTATATTATTATATTTATTATTATATTATTTATATTATATTTATATTATATTATTATATTTATTATTATATTATTTATATTATATTTATGTTAAGACTTTATTTACATTATTCGGACTATTGTCCTCATCTTTGTGGCCATATTTATTACAACATTTCGGCCGTTGTACGCTCCGGCCTTCTTCAGGTGGTTGGAATGTCGAACAGAACCCTTTATTTCACTCACTGGTGTAGACTGTTCTAGTTCCACGTACCATGTTTAATGGAAGTCAGTTATCAGTTATCTCCTGTTGATTTCCCTCTGAAAGTTCTCCACTGCCTTAACCGGGTATAAATATGTAATAAATATGGCGACAAAGATGAGGACAGTAGTCCGAATAATGTAAATAATGTATATAATACCTCATATCAGAAATATAGACAGATATTAACACTTATCCTTAGCACTTAAAACAACACTTACACCCCATGATTTTGAATCCGGATGCCAGGAAAAGTAAAACCAATTCCGGATGACAGGAAAAAATAACCACTACTTCTGGCTCTGCTATTGCAGAGCATGTAATAAATAGCTGGAATTGTGTGTTTGATTTTAGTGGTGACCGTTTTTCGATTCTATCTAGGTCCCACTCCTCATATCACCCCAAGGTTCTAGAGTCCTTGTATATCAGATCCCGTGGGTCTTCCCTTTGTAAACAGAGGGAATGCTTACTGGGTCTGAATGTTACTGGACTCTAGTTTTCTTGAAATTCATTTTTTCCCCTGCCATTCGTCATATTAATTTAATTTACACGCTTATGTATATTTTTATATTCCAGAAAATAAACTTGATAAGGCCGGAAAGAAACCGGTTGTTCTTTTTTAGCTTTTTTAAAAACGCCGTATAAATTTTGCTTATTCCTAGCTATCGTTAAATTTTGTATCATAAAAAAAACTTATTTATATCATTATATTATATTATTTATATTATATTTATATTAAATTTATATATTATATTTATTATTATATTATATTATTATATTTACATTGTTATATTTAGTATTATTATATTGTTATATTTTATCATTATATTTTCATTATATTTATATTTATAGTATTATATTTATATTATATTATTATTTATATTATGTCTATATTATATTATTTATATTATATTATTATATTTATTATTATTATATTATTATATCTATATTATGATATTTATATTATTGTTTATATTTATATTATATTTCTATTTATTATTTATATAACATTTATATTTATAATATTTATCTTAATACTATTTATATTAATTTATATTATATTTATATTATATCTATATTTTCTTAATACTATTTATACAATTTTCCTTAATACTATTGTACTATACAATGCCCAAGACCCACTCAAGTTTATTGAATGAAATTGTTGTAGAGTCGTAAATGAGGGCGGTAGTGATGAATATTATGATATGTTGGATGGATAACGGATGATCTTAGCTGTTTACTTTGGTTTGGTCTGTTTTACGGTATATCAACCTGAGTGGTTTATTTAATGCCCGCAAGATTTTTTATTGATGCTAATATTTTTTTTCAAAAATGTATTGCTGGTAATATTTTTTTTTTTTTTGTAAAACTTATTGCTGGTAATAATTTTTCCAAAAATACATTGGTTATATTAAAATCTATTTTACACTTTCATAGTGGGGATTAACTATTTGCCCACAGCTAGGACTCTAACCTTTTGTCAGGGTGGACCTGGGAACATCAGCAATTAAGTGGTGATTCTATGATCCTCAAAACGTCCTGATCAGACGCCTTGCTGTCGGATGTAGTCTACCATCTTAACCAGGACGAGAATGTAGCTTATCGTCACACCCAGGACTGGATGATCTCAGATTTGAAGATGAGGAAATTGTAGTAATCTGAGAAATATCTTCTAAAGGAAAGGTTTGCCACCTTTTTTGCGTCATCGCCCACTTTTACATGGAAAAATTTTCCACCGCCCACCTGTATATTAAATATTCAAAATTGTTTGGTAAATGTTTGTTACTGGTTCATGAACTGACTTTATGATGTAATAAAAAATGCAAAAGGGAGATAACAAATAACGGTGATTTATCCTGCTTCTTTTACTACAATATTAAAGAACAAACGAAAACAAACTCGATCATTGAAAATTATATATACATAATTTACTATTTTTATTTTTTATTTTTTTTACTAAAATTACTGGTTTGGTTTAGCGTGTTGATAAAAGATTAAACGATTTTGTACATAATGATAAATCTAAAAAGTTATGTACTACTAGCAACTATTAAAAATTCAATGAATATTTTTTGCTTTTCTTCACTTACCTGATCTATATCCAAAAAAGATGTTATTTCGTGTGTAGAACTATCTAAATGTTTATGACCCTTCTCAAAACTAGAAAATGCCAAAATATTCGTTGTTTGCAAGGAAATTCATATCTTTTGTAGGAATATGACCCAGCTATTTCCATTTAGCCATCTGCTTTTTTAAAAATACGGTCTCTTCGAATATCTCCTATATATATATTTTTTTTCAGATAGCATAAGTTGAAATTTTTAATGCTCAAAATGCTATATCGCCCACCAAAATTTCTAATCGCTCATCAGTTGCTCATCACACACCCAACAGTTGAAATCGCCCACCCAACAGTTGAAATTGCCCACCCAACAGTTGAAATCGCCCACCGGTGGGCAATATCGCCCAGGTTGAGAAACTCTGCTCTAGAGAGTCTGTTCCACAAGAGAGAGTTCCGTAGAAAATTGTCCATATTATGAGGATATGTAGGATAGATAACGCTTGATCCGAGACTTGAAATAGTTAAGATATGTGGTGGTCGGGGAAGGATCCTCTCGGATGTCCCTTCCACAAAGTGACAGTTCTCAGGAAGAAGATGTCCGAGTGGAACTTCTTCTTTACCAATGGAATACGAATTTAGAATAGGAGTTAAGGAAATTGAACACAGGATAAGTTGCACTTGGTGTTCTTTTGTCCAACACCATAAGATGCGATAAAGCCAGAATACTGGCAGTAAAACTCGAGTCGCGTTCCTAAATAACTTAATGTCATGCAACCATTTTCTTACATCAATGTTTAACAATCAAAAAGTTTCAAACAAAAAAAAAGAAAACCATCCTCAATCAGACCCCACAGATTGGCGCTACATGATCACAAACGAAGGGATTTGCGAAAGACAACGTCACCTGGACTCTTGAAAAATTAGCAGAAAGAATGTAATAAAAGAGAAAATAAAGATATAATTAAGCTGTTAGCATTCCACGCTACTAATAACATAAAGTTTGGAAGGAAACTCCAATCAATACCTGGCGGATATGCAATGTGGTTGGTCTTGGTCTGGCATCTCGTCTACAGTCAATTTCTCACAGACGTGACATTGCTTCCCTCTGTCTTTTCTACAAGTAGTTTCATGGTAACTGCTCCGACGAGCTACTTTCGCTAGTTCCCAAACTGCATGAATTTAAGCGTGTTACTAGATTGGCATCTCAATCGCACCCTTTCATTGTCGAACGGTTAAATGTAGCCGTCTCTTCTACTTTAATAGCTTCATATCTTTCACTTCGTTCCTCTTACTTGCTTCCTTGACAGTTATAGTCGTCAAATATTCAAATGTAATGTCAATCGGCATCTTCTGATGCCTTGATCAAATTCCCCGTCCTTCTCTTCATCCTTTCCTCAATCACATCTCTTTACCCTTGGTCCCACTCTCTGTAACCTCTTGTGTGCTAGTGGCACTTCTGCTTTGCTTGGGGGGAATTGCTTAAAATAGTGTTGAGGGCGGGCATGAGACTTCTAATTTACCGCAAAACCTGATTTAATTACTCTTCACCCAATGACTACAGAATGTCTTTTGGATGGAAACGTTTGATTTATTCTTCAACACCAGTGACTTCTTCTTCTTCTTCTTCTTCTTCTTCTTCTTCTTCTTCTTCTTCTTCTTCTTCTTCTTCTTCAGGACGTGGGCGATCATGGCTCTCCACAATTTCCTGTCCTTCTTAGCTCTTAAAACGTTTCTTGTTTTTGCAATCTCTCCTAACCTCTGTCCTGCCAACCATTTGCACAAACCCATTTTCCTTCTATGCATGGTGTCCCTTCAGGACAAGGTCGATCATCTCTCTCCACAACTTCCTATCGTTTATACCTCTTAGTAAAGTGTCTTCTTGCTGTCTCTCCTAATCTCTGATCTGCCAATCATTTACACAAGCTCTGTCTCTCTTGTCTTTATTATGCCCTGTCAGTGTCAAATTTTGCAAGCCCTCTTTCCTCACTATGTGTTCCAGAAACTTCAACTGTCTGATAATAAGTATGCGTGTCCTTTTTGTTTCCATTTCCCCTAAAACTTCGACGTTGCTCACATATTCAGTCCATGGGATTCTCAGCATCCTTCTGTAGAGCCAAATTCCTGTTGTTTCATGACTCTTCTTCATCTGTGAGGACACTTTCCAGCATTCAGATAGGAGGATTTATATTACATAACAGTCCAGTACGCTTTTCTATGTTTCTAGTGACATTTGTTTCTTAATATCTTGCTTGGCATTTGGAAGGCATCTTTCGCCATTCAATTACGCCTGTGTCTTCGGATTTCGGTGTCATATTTTCTGTCCTAGATATGAAACCTTTCTGTACTTGTTTGATTTTGGTTTGGTTGGGTGTGTTTAAAGGAAAAATCTGCAATGTCATCGGTCCTGACCTGGCATCTCGGCTTCAGTCCCTTTCATACTGCCGTAAAGTTGTCTCCCTGTGCCTTTTCTATAAATATGTTCAGGGCAATTGTTCGGATGAACTTTTTTCTATGATTCCGAGACTTTGTCAATTTAAGCGCAGTACTAGATTGGCGGCAAGGTCCCATCCTTTTGCAGTAGAAATGGATAGATGCAATCATAAGTTACACAAACACACACAGACACACACACACACAAACATATATATATATATATATATATATATATATATATATATATATATATATATATATATATATGCTAACGCGAAATCACGGGCCGATAGAAGCTCTTTTTATTACCCATCCCCCAGCAACATTCTTTTAACTGCCAATCACTGGAATTCTTAATATAAAAAAAAGCCATGTAAGTTCGTAATCTGCCTCAAATTGTCTGAAAGAACTCTTTTTGACTTCCATCAGCACTCCGGGAGAGTGATTCATTGCGATTATCATTTTCAGCTGCCATGAAGTAGCAAGAATATATTGAATCGATTGCTAATTCTGTAGCTAAGAAGGTTGGTTTACAATGTCGTGCTAGACAATTTTTCTCGTCAGATTCTATCTAACATTATTATAAGTCTACCATTCGTCTTTGATTTGGAGTCTTGGGTATGGCGATAAACCACTTCTTAATTGATGTTGTCCCCAGGTCCACAATGACCCGGGGTGGTAGCACCTGTTAGGGTCCCAGCTATGGGCAAATAGTTAATCGCCAAACTGGGCTCAAAACACTATGAAAGTATAAAAATACATTTTTATAGTAAAAATACCAGCAATACATTTTCATAGTTAAACAAAAATTACCAGCAATAAAGTTTTTGAAAAAATATTACCAGTGATACATTTTTGTAAAAGAAATTACTAATGCTCCCAAGAAAATTAAATTTCGACTTTAAATGACCCATAAGGTGTTGATATACCGCTATACAATCATCCACAATCATTTGAATATTCTTACCACATCTGGTCTCGGGCTCCTGCTAAATATTTAGAGATTTTTGAAAACACCCAAAGAAGAATCTGCAATGTTATTGGTCTTGACCTACATCGCGGCTTCAGTCACATTCTCACCGCCGAAACGTAGCTTTCCTTTGCTTTTTCTATAAATATTTTTGTGGTAATTGTTCTGATGATTATTACCCAATAATACTTAGAATTTATGAATTTAAGCGCAGTACTAGATTGGTGGAAAGGTCTCATCATTCTACAGTTGAAATAGATGCAATAGTAAGTTCTATACTAACATTTTCTTCTATCACATTTTTAATTCGTAGAAATCTTTTCCGGCTTCTTGTTTCCTAGTCAACTTTGATTTTTCAAATATTTAAATGCAGAATCAATCGCTATCTTCTGTCGTCTGAATTCTTATTCTTTTATTGTCATCTCTACTTAATATTTTTTCTCATATTTCCTAACAGTCCTCGCGTCCTAGTGACTTTATTGCCTTGCTTGGGTTGAAATGATAAAAAAAAAACCCAGATGCGCCGTATATAAGTATCCTTTTTCAGCTTCCATTTTCTCTAGATGCTGTTCATGTTAAGTCGATGAACAGAGGATGTCGCCTTATTTTGTCGTCCAAGGATTCTTTTTCAAACATTCAGTAACTATCTTACTCCAAAATGACTGTTTTTTCTGTGTCATTCAAGAATAGAAAGACAATTGTTTAAACGCTGACCAATGTCCATTTTCATAAGTTCATCTTGAACCAACATTCCGCACGTTTGAATATTTAAACAATATACAATTTATAAACAATAAAGAGCTGATTAAAGTTTGAAGAGTCTTTAATTAATATTCAAAATCCTGTATCAACCACCAAAATTTCCAGTCAACCACAATTTTCTGTTCAGTTGAACATCGCCTACTCAACAGTTGAAATCGCCCACCGGTGGTCGATATCGCCCCGGTTGGGAAACTTGTGCTCTAGAGCAGGGGTCGGTAAACTTTTGATTACTACCTGCCGATTAACGGTTTTAAAATCATTCAGTTTGCCAACAGCATACGTATTTTTATGCAAGTCAAGGTCAATATACTTGTTCTACAATATATTTTATATAGTATTACATAGTATACATATACTTTAGTATATATTAAAATTGAAACAGCTAAATATCTTCTTTGCGTTGAGGTAGTTATTGTTTCGGACTTCGTGATGTCATTTGCAGCTGCGTGCCATTATAAATTGCTTGGCGGGCTATGTGTGGCACGCGTACCGTAAGTTGTCGATATCTGCTCTAGAGAGTCTGTTTCCAAAGTGACAGTTCTAGGAAAAATCTAACATTGCACAAAATATGTTGCTGAGAACTCCTACATCCAATTCACAAGCTTTACTTAGAATATCGCTGTCACATTTGGTCCGGTGCCCCTGCTATTTACCTTAGGCGGCTCAGATCCAGCCTCTTTCCCACCGCCGTAAGGTTGCCTCTCTGTGACTTATCTATAACTACTTTCATGGTAATTATTCGGATGAGCTCTTCGCTGTGGTACCTAGAGATTTTTAATTTAAAACTAACACTAGACTGGCGTCGAGATTTCATCAATTTACAATTGAGCTGACTAGATGTAACCGTAAATTCTATGCTAACAGTTTTTTCTTTCGCACTTGTCGACTCCATGCTTTCCAGCCAACTTTAATCTGCAATAATTTAAATGTAATGCCAATCGCTATCCACTGTATTGATTACTCCCTTCTCTTTCTGCTCATTATTAATGTTTCTGTTCCTAATTCTTCCATACCCTGTAACCCCATGTGTCTTAGTGGCTTTGCTGCTATGCTTGAGGTGATTCCAATTAAAAAAACTAAAAGTGAAAAGAAACAATACAATGGAATTTTTTACTTGCAATATCAAAGATCTTTGAAATGTATCACTTTTCTTTCCATTATTGTGATATTGTTAGTGATAAATGCAAGGTGGGTAAAGTTATTTCAGGATATAACCATTTTTTTGGTAATTTCTTCATTTTGCTAAACTTTATTGTTGTAGCATATCTGCGGACGATAATGGGTATACCCCCATTCACATAAATGCAGGAGTAAATTGGTCAGCTGTTAGAGATTCGTCTCCAGTTGTGCTGGTCAAACTCTCCGCGTCCGAACGAGGCTATGTCGAAGGGCAGTTTCGTTTCGGGAAACAGCAACCTGACCCAAATTTTTGGCTGAGCTTGCGGGCTCGGTTACCCCATATTAAATTCGGCCCTGTGCCATATCTCTCCGCGTGGGGCGGGTGATAGATATCCTGCAGTTAGAGATTCGTCTCCAGCTGGGCAGACAGGATCCCAAGACGAGGCTATGTCGAAGGACAGTTTCTCGTCACGTGAAACAGCTACCCAACCCTGTTTTATACGGGGTCTACGGGGAATTTTTGGCCGACCCTACGGGTCGGATACCCCACATTAAATTCGGCTTTGTGTTACATCTGACCGCGTGGGGCGGTTGGTAGATATCCTGCAGTTGGTGATTTAATGTGGGATTCACTTGACTCACTTCTAGCAGTTGACCCCTTCTTCTACGCGCCGCTGGCGAATCTTATATGTGTTGTTCTTGTCCTAAGTATTATCGTTCATTACCAACCTTTATGTGATTATTCTATTCAGTAACCTTCCCTAGGTTACAACATTTGTATCAAACCAAACACTCAGCTTACTGAAGAAATGAAAATGCATGCTGTAATTGTTGCTTTAAAAGGCCTCAGGCTTTTAGTCTGCAAAGTTCGTAATGTGTTAGAATCTGAAGATGGAATTGCATCACTAGTATCAAAGCGTAAAAACCATCCCAAACTCTATGGCAGCGTCAGAACACCTACTACTTATAAAACCTCTACTTTGGTTATGATCCAAATCGAGATTACCAACCTTCCCAGTTTGTTTTTGGTCCCTTTTTTCATCTCGACTGGGCCAGCTTTCTTCTTTCCCCATAGCCGTATTTATTTTATCTTTTACCTCTCTTTTAATGAGAGAGCCTCTTGATCTTAAAGGCAGCTATACAGCGGCTTCTCTGAATTCTTTTGAGGTTTTGACGGGTCCAACTAAAATCAGTTATCCTTTTTTGTGCATTTGTTTTGATATTTTTTATTTGTTTTGGGGTTCATTCCCTCCCCGACGCCTCATTACGTATCATCCACAGATTTTTATATATAGAATTTTATAATTGTTAATGAGATTTACTTGACCCCCCCCCCACAGAATCAGGTTGTGACACAAGGTCAGTTTTTAACGTGGGGACCCGAGTGTTTTCATTCGGGCCGCTAGTCTAAGGTGGTCTTAGCTGGTCATAAGCTTGTCCAAGCTGGTCTAAGCTAGTATTGGCTAGTCAAAGATGGTCCAACTTGGTCACAGCCGGTCCAAGCTAATCGTAGCCATGATACCACCAGCACAGGGACGGAGCCCTGGAGTGGGTAAGGATAGTTACTTGACCCCCCCACCACTGAGTCAGGTTGTGACACAAGGTCAGTTTTTAACGTGGGTACCCGAGTGTTTTCACTTTGTCCACTGGTCTAAGCTGGTCTTAGCTAGTCATAGCTTGTCCAAGCTGGTCAGAGCTGGTTTAAGCTAGTCATAGCTATTCCAAGCTGGTCATAGCTGGTCCAAGCTGGTCAGAGCTGGTCAGAGCCGGTCCAAGCTAGTCGTAGCCGTGATACCACCGGCACAAGGACGGAGCCCTGGGGCAGGTAAGTATCCGAATGTGTATACCCCTCAAGGGAGGAATTTACACACACAATTTTATAATTGTTAATTTTTATGTCACGGGGTGTTTTTGTAAGTCCCTTGAGAGTATGCGATATTGTTTTATATGGAGGATTGAATGATGATAGATAAGTTCTTTTGGTGGATGTGCAAATTGTAATGAGTGAATGGATCGTGAATCTGATTAGCTAGATATAAGCAAGTAAGTGATGACCGGCCTCGGCCCATCCCCCCACTACCATTTTCTGCCTTGACCCACAATTGTATTAGGTTGGTGCAAAAATAATGACGTAATAATGTCGTTTTTTGACGTTAAAAAATACGTCAAAAAACGACATTATTACGTCATTATTTTTGCACCAACCTAATATCTTATATACAATAAATCTAGACATCATCAGAACATCTGACTTTATCCAGCAAGTTCCGCAGACGATTGATGAGAATCCCAAAAAATCCATGACGTCACTTGCGATCAGAAATATTATCGGCCTAGACATTAGATATAAGTTTTATGTGATATGCAAAGGTCAGTTTATGTAAGAAAAAAGAAAAACGAAAGAAAATCGTTTAATCAGATCTAAAAGGCTCTTAAACAGACTTAAAAATCCAGCAGATGATGATGTGATTTGTTTTTTTCTCAGATGAAAACCTTTGACCAAGATCAGAAATTTTATAGAAAAAATGATATGCTTATGTATTGACCCCTTATGAAATTCCAACGGTTATGCACTCAAAATTTTCTGCAGCTGTCATCGGTTTGGAGTTGTTACTAATGAAGGACATATTATGCCTACTACATTTTTTCAAAAGGCAGTAAACTCTGCTACCTACATTGAGGTGCTGGAAACAGATAGACAGTGTACACAATGGAATGCCTTGTGTGTTTCAAGAAGATCCTGCACCATTATAGAAGTCACAAGTAATGCAGGAATATATGGCTGAAATTTTTCATGGTCACATAACCATTAACAATTGGCCTCTTAACTCCCCAGATCTCAATCTATCGGACTACTACGTGTGGAGCGTTTTTTTTTAATTTGAGGTCAATAAAGACGCCAATAGAACCAAAAATACTCTGAAAGCCAGCACAGTATGGATCACGGCCATTTAATTCGAGCATGTAGACGGTTTCGATCTCGTATAGAAGCAGTTATTAAAGCTGAAGGTAGCTTTATTGAATGAAATTATAAAAAAAAGATAATCTATTTTTATGCTTATAACATTTTTCAATAATAAAGTTATTATATATCTGTTTTTCTCTAAACTTAAATCCGTCTTCAAATGCTTTACACATCCTATATATATATATATATATATATATATATATATATATATATATATATATATATATATATATATTCGAACTCGGCTCTCCGATTGCTCGATTCGCGTCGCTATCCACTACTACACTGTGCCAATTACATTGCCATTATTATTATTATTATTATTAGATTACAATTACTTGGGAAAGGTATGAATCCTCTTCTCCTTACAGTTATGGGTAAATAGCAGGACAGACTTGGTTCTATAGCCTTGGATGGCAACTAGTCTATCAGAAGGACAATTGTGAATTCAAAACCTGCGGAGGGTCGTTTGGGGCCCTTTGGCACGTAGTGCACCAGGTCTCTGTATTCGGCCTTTGAAAAAGTGTGATTGGTTCTGCACAAAGTCTTCATCACTATAATCAAATCATATATGCAGTTTGCAGAACTGATTTGCTTGACCCTCATACGTCGAATACGATGGGAGAGTCCACCACCATATATATATATATATATATATATATATATATATATATATATATATATAATGTTTTTTTGCTTAAAAATATGATTCTTTCGCTACATAAGAGTTCTCATGTTTCAAAAACGAGAGCCGGCTCTTATGCAGCGAAGGAATCATATTTTTAAACAAAACAATATTATTACAATAAAGCTCTATTTATGTATGGAGCACTGACTTCTTAAAAATAAAAACAAAAATACTAAGGAACTCCGGATTATGAACCCAACGTGTTCTTTTCTATTTTCTGCCTACCTGCGCACTTATATATATATATATATATATATATATATATATATTATCACTTGGTTGTTCGTTAAACACTATATTATTAAAACAATATTTTTAATATTTTAGAAGTACTTCCCTTTTTTATTAGGCTACTCTGTAACTACACTCTTCTATCAATGATGATGTATACTTGCTCGTGTATACTAGACGCGGAAGCGAAAATCGCATCGCAGCTCGTGACGTCACACATGACCACGCGAGAGTGAAAACTCCCAACAGCATCCCGTACTTAATACTTCTCGTTTTCACTCTGGGTAAAAATTCTTAATATCAGATTCGCAGAACTTTGACTTGTAAACAGGAATGAAGCATAAAGTCTTAACCCTAGATTTTCCTATTTTTAATTACAATTTTCAGTACCTGATTTTCTTACCTAAATAAAGTGTTTTTCAGTTCCTATTAATGTTAACTCAAAGTACAAAGTTTGAAGTGCCTGCATGTAAAATATTTCAAATAAAGATTTATTTTTAATATTTTTTTGATATTTTCATAATCGGGTATGATATACCCGTGGTTAGTGGTATAACTTCAATTGATGTTTAATGTTCTACGGTTAAACACGCTTTTGCTGGTGCCACTTGCAACCGAATAGACTTCCGTTTCTGAAATATGCGTTGTGCATCAACCTACCCCCGTGCATCAATGTACCCCGACTTAAACTTAGTCTCCAACCATTTAAAAAATATATTTCCTGTCGAACTTCGATGGTGAGGATCTTATGTTTCTTGAAGGCAGCGGAGGATTAGAATTAGGGTTTTTCGTCCCTTAGATCAGTGGTATTCAACTTTTTTTTTATCCATGGCCCACTTTTACTCTCACTATTTTTTTGGTGGACCCCCATAACCATTCGAGAAAAAATATAATATTTTGTTAAAGTTGTTAAGCTTAAATATTTAACGTTCCAAGAGGAGAAAATTCGCCATAAGCGTATTCACTCATTAAATTAAGTATTAAGATTCATCAGAAAATTAAAATAGCAAAAACCATGGAATTTTCACGGATGTATCTAATTATTATCTTTTGATCAGTATTTATTTTATTTTATTTTTCATGTTTTTTCATTTAGTGGAAAGAAAGGATAGTTCCCTGCCCCATGGATCCGTCCCTGTGCTGGTGGTATCACGGCTACGACTAGCTTGGACCAGCTCTGACCAGCTTGGACAAGCTATGACCAGCTAAGACCAGCTTAGACCAGCGGCCCGAGTGAAACCACTCGGGTCCCTACGTTAAAAACTGACCTTGTGTCACAACTTGACTCAGTCGAGTAAATATCCTTTAGTAGAAAGAAAGCGAGAAAAAAGTACAAAACACCAATTGCAAAAAGACTGAATGCATGATTGTTAGCAAAAGGGACATTCCAAAATGTAAATTACAAATTGGGAATGTCGAAATCAATCAGCTGCAAATAATTTAGATATCGAGAAAGCATATTAAGAGAGGAAGGAATTAAGATGTGTTTTCACGCTCACCAAAACCTTCAATCTTCCGATCAGAAGCCTTGCTGCCGGATGTAGTTTATCGTCATACCGTGGGCGCCCATAGATGAAGGAGAATCAAGGGTGCTGTGATTATCAGGGACTGAACATGTGAACAACGACGAGAAAATGAAAACAAAAACGATACTGTCGGCCTATGTTCAAACTCAAGTGTCAGCAACGATACTTTATTCCTGTATAATAAAAACTACAGGAACTTCTAAAGAAGGTATTAAATGAAAGCGTGAAGAAAGGACTAAGCACCAATCGGGATAAGACGCAATACATAGCAAGAGGAACCGCCCAATATGC
>OZ010584.1:15738944-15753944 GCA_963932145.1 Acanthosepion lycidas
TTTTTCTGTACGCTTGTGAATCTTGAAGATTGACAGCAGAGTTATAGCAAAGAATCTAAGATATATGGAGAGAACTGGCCAGGTACTCAGTTGCAAAGTAACCCTACGAGCTCCCTCAGTCAAGAGACGGATGATGACACCAAGTCTGGTTGTTTTATGCATTGGCACCCTTAATCTTTCTGTACGCTTGTGAATTTTGAACATTGACAGCAGAATTACAGCAAAGAATCTATGACATATGGAGGCAGCTGGCCAGGTGCTCAGCTTCCAAGTGACCCTACGACCACATTCGGTCAGGGAGCTGATGATGACATTAAGTCTGTTCCGTGTATTGGCATACTTAATCTCTCTCTGTACGGTTGTGAATTTTGAACATTGACAGCCGAATTACAGCAAAGGATCCAAGCATTAGAAATAAGATGCTACAGACCCATCAGCCTCGGCATCTCTGACGTAGACCACATAACAAATGATGCAGTGTGAGATACCATCAAACAAGAAACAGAATCATTGGAAGACATCATAACCACTGTCAAGAAGAGAAAATTGAAAATGTTATGGGTACGCCGTAAGTGCCAACAATGCCATCCTAAAAGGTACCACACCAGGCAAAAGGAGAAGAGGTAAACAGATATAAAAAAGTGCAGACAAATTCGCTGAGTGGAATGGTAAAATATTCACAGATTCCAATCTTCGTACGTAACCGCGGTATATAGAGGATGCTGGTCAGGTGCTCAGATACGGAGCGACCCAACGACCACATATATTCTTGTCATTGATGATGATGCAGCGTCAATCGCCATCTTCTGTCTTCCTAAATTGTAGAATATTGGTTAGCTTGCAAGTGGTCTGACACACAAGTCGACTGGTGTAGTCACTTGAGGTTGCATTTTTCCCCGAGTCATTTAATGGAGAGATATATCGGTGAATAGAGTCTACTCATGCAAATGTGTTGGGCAGATCCATTCCAGCAAAGTGGACTAACCCACCTGCTGCATTAGGTACCCTCTTCTAAATGAGGTAGAATTAAATGGCTTTTCTTTTCCAAGGAGCTCAAAGAAGGCAGCCATGTTAGCAGGTAAGTCATTTGACTTCTACATAAATCACATTCATCTTTTGTCCTTTCTCACTCCTCCCTATTCTCAGTTTTCTCTTTTACTTTCACTTTCACTTTTTCTTCTTGTGATCCCTTGCATAATAGTGGCATTACCGTCATGCTTGGAATGAAATGATAAAAACAATGTATTAATTGTCCTAAATAAATTAGAAAAAATGGCCACCATGGGATTCTGCCTTTTATCTTTAAAAGAATCAAATTAGACCAAACATGGAGTATCGCTACCATATTTGCGCTGGCGTTGCACAATCTTCACTTCACCAGCCTTGATAGAATCTAAAATCATGTGCACAATACTTATTCTTCACTCTTCAAACTCATTCCCACAGAAGCCACGTTGCAAGCTTATCTCAACCATGGCAAATGTTTAGATGAACTCGCCTCTTTAGTTCCACCAGTTCAGACATTTATAGCTAAGACTCGATATGTTACGCCCACGTAGTTGAATTCCTCACATTTCCCCCGTATTCGATTTGTAAAGAGAAAGTTCCACACAGAGGGTTTTCCCCCCATGAACGTTTACTCTAAGGAGCAGAATGAAGCGTATTTCATTCTCTAAATACGTTGGTTTGGTTTGTCTTGTTTTGTTTAAGGGTATATCAATCTCAATGGGTTATTTAATGCCGACAAGATTTTTATTGTTGGTAATATTTTTTTTTCAAAAATTTATTGCTGTAATAATTTTTTTCTAAAAAGTTCATTGCTGGTATTAAAACCTATTTTTACACTTTCATAATGTTTTGACCCCAGTTTGGGGGTCAACTATTTGCCCATAGATGGGGCCCTAACTTGTGCTACCACCGCTGTCGGTGGACCTGGGAACACCAGCAATTAAGAGGTGGTTCCACACTCCTCAAAACCTCCTGATCAGAGGCCTTGCTGCTGGATATAGTTTGTCGTCATAACCAGGACGCGAACGTAGTTTATCGTCATGCCCAGGGCGGAAAATTAAACTTTAAATCAGCTAATTTTTCTCAAATAACGTTTCAGAAAATTACATTTTATTTTTTAAATATTTTTTAATAAAAAGAATGATATTGTGCTGACAGATTTGTCAATATGGACAATATTTAAAAATAATAATCAGAAAAAAATAATTCCAATTTATTTAAATTCGGTTTAACATACAGCAAAATTAAGAGGTGGTTCCACTCTCCTCAAAACCTTCAGATCAGAGGACTTGCTGCCGGATGTAGTTTTATCGTCTTAACCAGGACAGTGAACATGTTTGTCTTGACTTCTTCGCGTCAAGGGTTAATCGTTATGTATATTTATTATTCACATAATCTTCTCTTCCATTAATTGACACGCTTTTTTTTAGCCTTACCATTTCGATTATAATCGTAGACTTTGAGTGGTTCTTGTGTTAAAAAAAAAAGAACTCAACAACAAATAGGCGTAATAATCAAATTTCAATGGTTAAAGCAATTTTGAATGATTTTATTACCTCCCTAGCAAGTTAGGTTAAGGATATATCGTCATATGTTTTACACGTTTCCATTTTCCAGCGTTTCGCGTGATCCGCCAATAGGCAGATTCCAAAGTTGCCGAATTAAAAGATACTTGAATCATCATGCAAGATCGTAAATGAATTATATTTTTCGAACTCTTGTAAATTTTTGATAAAAACTGAAACACTGTTACAATTTTTTTTTTTTTTTTTTTTTACGCAGAATTAATGCCAGTGCCCAGATAGAAAACTAGAGAAATTAAAAAGAAAATGAATCACTTTGGAAAATTTCTTTACCAAATCGTTATCTTCCTCGCCAAACCGGTGTCTCGCATCCTTGCGTTATTTTTTTTTTTACTTGTCACGATTTCACTGAAAGCCAAGGTTAAATCTCCAACTTGTTCGTGATCTTTCTGGTATTTTAAACACTTGAACATCAAATGGAGTGAAATAATGCCGTACCCCTTCAGTCGGTCCCGTTTTTAATTGTTGTCGTCTGCTGCTTTGATTAAAGCATAACTTTCTCCATTGCTTGATTTTCCTCGCCATTGAATCACTATTTCATTATTATTGTTATTATTATTATTATTATTATTATTGGGAATCATTAATTAACCAATCAATAGTGATAGCAAGGAGACCGAAACAAAGATGGCGTGGGGAAGTCACTGTTTAGTGTTGATAAAACGCACATCATATTGCTGTCGTCTCGTGAGAAACACAGGAGCGTAATTACACAGCCAATTATTTCTTTCAGGCTTTTTTCTTTCGCACGTTTTCTTCTTCTGACTAATCTATCAATCATTTTGTTTTCGATTTGGAACTCCGTTTTTCATCAGCCACTTGACCCTTTAAAAGCGCCTCTTCACGACAGTTTTGTTTCCTCACCACCGCGGAAGAATTATTGACTTCCTCATCGGCTGTTACAAAAATGACAAATTTTTGTCTGCCGGTTAATGTGACGTTCTTACTTTTTCTTTTAAAAGGGAAGAAGTAAAAAAGCTTGAAATTTTCATTGGTCAATTTAAGAAAAAAATCCTTTCGTGCTAAGGGACTGTGACACAAATTGACTTTTAAGTCGTTTATCGGTTACATTACTTAAAATTCATATCTCTTAAATAAACAATTGTGGGTACTACTTAAGTTAAATGGTCCGTTCGGAAAAAAATCAGTGAAAAAATTTCTGAAGAACTTTTGTAGATTACCATTCATTAAAATTTTCTTTACCTACCTCACTTGTCAGAATTTAAAAAAAAATCTTTTTACAAGTGGGGGTCATGTTTTTAATATAAATACAGTGTCAAATTGATTCCTGACTTCTTTAAGTACATTGTTTTTAATTGCAAATATTAACTTCTGTCTATATTTTCGAGATGAGGTATTGTAATTATTTACATTGTTATGACTATTTTCCTCATCTTTATTGTCATATTCATGACGTTTCGATCGTTGTACGCTCTGGCCGTCTTCAGGATCTGTTTTCATTTCTGAGATGAGGTATTGTAATTATTTACACTATTTACATTGTTCGGACTGTTTTCCCCATCTTTATTGTAACATTCGTCACTGTTGTAAATCCCATTTTCTTCAGATGATATTTTTTTGAGTTTCAAACCGAACCCAGAATAGTCAATTTGTATGTTGGCGTTTCTGAAGATTGGTTCGATGACGTTTGTTTAAACGTTATTCAGATGTTTATTTCCTGAAATGGGTTGACATAGGACCTTTACATTTGCTGGGTCGCTCATTAAAGTCACTGAAAATCTGTTTCGTTTGCTCCAAACCGGTAGCAAATATCGTGACAGGGATTGGCAAAAGTCAAGCTTTTTTTTATCGCAGTTTTTTGGACCAATCTTCAGAAACGCCAACATACACATTGACTACTCTGGGCTCGGTTCGAAATACCAACAAAAATTCCAACAAATATCACCTGAACAAGGCCGTAGCCTAAATCGGCCGAAACGTTATGAACGTAACAATAATAATCAGGACAACAGTCCGAACAATGTAAATAGTGTAAATTGAGATTTTTATTGAATTTTCCGGACAGTAAAATATATAAGACAATTTGGAATGTCTTTCAAGCATATACACTGAAACAATAATGAATGTATATATATATACAATAATGCACATATATATATATATATATATATATATATATATATATATATATATATATATGTACACACACACACACATATATATATATTCTAAGACATTTTTATGTTTATACATTCTTTTTATAGATACAAATATTTAAGTAAATACTCTGTTTATAATAAACAGTATTAAACAGCATTTACCGGACTGAATGTCCGAGAAATTTTCATAGAAAATATTCGTCTTACGACAGGAATTGGACCTGTATTCTATACGGAATCGTCTTATAGCCTGACGTGCCTTTAACCGATTTGGCTAGAGAGGAACGTTCGGTTAGCAAAGTCGAATATATTGTCTTTAAACTTCAATCTTCCAGGAATTTCTCACGTACTTTCATATCTGCTCATGGCGTATCAAATGTAAACAAATGACGTCTCACATTATGAAATGGACAAAGTCCGACAATTATTTTAAGAGATTTTTTGTTTATATATTCTTTTTATATGTATCTATAAAAAGAATGTACAAACATAAAAATGTCTTAAAATAATTGTCGGACTTTGTCCACTTCATAATATATATATATATATATATATATATATATATATATATATATGTGTGTGATATATATATATATATGTGACATATATATATATATGATATATATATATATATATATGATATATATATATATATGATATATATATATATATAAATATATATATGATATATATATATATGATATATATATATATATATGATATATTTATATATATATGATATATACATAATATATATATATGATATATACAAAATATATATATATATGATATATATCATATATATATATATATATATATGATATATACATAATATATATATATATGATATATACATAATATATATATATATATATATGATATATACATAATATATATATATATATATGATATATACATATATATATATATATATATATATGATATATACATAATGTATATATATATATATGATATATACATAATATATATATATATGATATATACATAATATATATGTATATATATATATGTATATATATATATGATATATACATAATGTATATATCATATATATATAATATATATATATATATATGATATATACATAATATATATATATATGATATATACATAATATATATATGTATATATATATATATATCATATATACCTAATATATATATATATATATATATGATATATACATAATATATATATATATATATATATGATATATAAATAATATATATATATATATGATATATATATATATGATATATACATAATATATATATATATATAATATATATATATATATATATATGATATATACATAATATATATATATATATGATATATACATAATATATATATATATATGATATATATATATATATATATGATATATACATAATATATATATATATATATATATATATATATATATATATATATATATATTATATAATATTATATATAATATATATCTATGTATATATTTAGTTGGATTGATGTTTTAGATCCTGGGATTCACGTTTTTTGAGTTCGTCAGACGATTTCAAAAAGCGTGAAACCCAGTCACAAACTCACATCAATCCAACTAAATATGTTAACTCTGCCACTGATATTGAGCGCTTTCCAATAAGTACCCCGCATATATAATATATAAATAATATATGTAAAAAAATTCATATATATATATATATATATATATATATATATACAAATTTCACATATCTGTATATATATATATATATATATATATATATAATGAAAGTATTTTAATAAAAAATTTTTCTGTTTATACATTATACAACTATTTTTCAGCTCATCAGTACTTTGTGAATAAACACGCCAATGGCTGACAGTGCTCTATTCATATCAGTTGTCATTGTTTACAAATTTGCATTTATCTTCCAAGAGTGCACAACCGAATTTAAGTTTTCCAGTTGCGTATATATTGTCATCCACAGACTTTCTGTTTCGCTGTATCACAGCTCATCAGTAGCCGGGATCGAAACCCGATTGATTGAAATCAGTCGGAGATTTTCCTTCTAGGCCATCGGCGCACGGCGAATTTTTACGTACTTACTCTTTGAACAAACATGAAATGACTGACAGTGCTCAATTCAGGGAAATGCTCTCTTTTTTTTCTTTTTTTTTTAATTAAAACGGTATTAATTACTTTTACCGGCCTGAATGTTTGAGAATCTATGTCGTACGCATTGTTCACCAATCCACAAAGGAACAAAAAGAAAGGTGCCAGCTTTTGAACTCGAATTGCAATTCCCATCTATAAACGACAGGGTAACAACAAAATGCAGGAAAAGAACATGACCTTTGCCAATCCCTGCCACGATATTTGTAATCGGTGGGTGGAATCAATGGAACAGATTGTGAGTGACTTTTACTGAGCGACCCAGAAATGTGAAGGTCATATGTCAGACCATTTCAAGAAGAAATAACATGCGAAGAACGTCTACACAAATATCATTGAACCAATCTTCAGAAACGCCAACATACAGATTGACTATTGGGGGTTCAGTTCGAAATTCAAAAAAAAAATATCATCTGAAGAAGGCCTGAGCGTACACCAGCCGAAAAGTTGTAAGTGTGATATTAAATATGTAATATTACAATATTATAAATAGTTACAAATGTCAAGTTTGAAATTGTGTTTACGTCAACTATTTACATTACTCGGACTATTGTCCTCATCTTTGTCGCCAAATTTATTACAACGTTTCGGCCGTGGTACGCTCCGACCTTTTTCAGGTGGGTGGAATGTCGAACTGAACCCTTTATTTCGCTCACTAGATTAGACTGTTCTAGTTCCACGTGCCATGTTTGATGGATGTCAGTTATCAGTTATCTCTTGTTAATTCCCCTCTGAAAGTTCTCCCTCCACTGCCTTAACCGGGTATTGAACTCACACTCTTTGGGTCCTGTCACTGGATCTAACCAACGCCTTTATCCACTCTGTCATATGTCCATGTTAATTACAGTAAAACTTATATTAAAATTTAGAAAGAAGAGATATTTTATGAATATGCAAATTAATAAATAAATAATAATAGTAATTGTGATCATAGATCTCAAGAACAGAATGTGCTTTCTTATTAACATGACAGTCCCTGCCGATTATAATGTATCTATGAAGATCTTAAAAAAAAAAAAAACTATAAAACTACAAGGATCTTGAAATGCAAATTTCAAAAATATAGCATATGAGGACATTAATAATAAGTTGTATTAATAATTAATAATAATTTGTATTTGGAGCCCTCAGATTGATTGGAAAACGGTCCGATAGACTCATTGAAAAGATTCCTGGTAGCCTATGCCTTAAAGAAATACTAAAAATTGTACTCACAATTACAACTCACAAATTCTGAAGAGCTTTATCTGTAAAATGTGTGTGATATTAATTTTTTTTTTTTTTTTTTTTTTACAAAACTGATCAGTGGAAAATGTCATGAAACCATTTTGGACCTGGTTGGGACACGGAAGAAAGTCTGTATACAACAGGAATCCAAGGAAATAATAACAATAATAATAATAATAATAATAATAATAATAATAATAATAATAATAGATTCCTGGGTAACCTATGCCTTAAAAAATACAAAAAAAAATGTACTCACAAGTACAACTCACACATTACGAAGAGCATTATCAATGCAAAACGTGTGCGATCTTAGTTTTTTTTTCGAAAAATGATCAGTAGAAAATGTTATTAAACCATTTCTGACCTTAGGTCTCTGGTTGGGACCCGGAAGGAAATATGCATACAACCGAAATCCAAGGAAATAATAATAATAATAATATCTGTTACTGTTGTTATTTTTGCCCATGATTATTTTTTTTAATTATGAACGGTTTTAATTGCCCTTTACAGTATTGTCACAAATTTTATTCTTGTGTTTTCGTTTTGCAATGAAGCTATTATGTATAGTCTCATAATCAAAAAGATTTTGAAATCAAAACACACAATTAAAATATTTCCCATTTCGCTTCAAGTAGGACGAAAGCACTCATGTTTCACATTTGTTTTTCCTAAATGACAATTTTCGATTTTTATTAAAATTTTGAACTCAATGAAAATAAAATTGAGTTCTTTTGTCTTCGGTCTATGGCTGACGAGTGATTCTTCGAAGATGCCCCAGTTCACATGGTCTCTGCCATCTACAATCTGAACGGGCTGGTTACAAGACAGATGGGGTAAATACAAACACATTTTTTCTGTTCAAATTTGAAAATAAATAAATATAAAGACACTAGCAAAATATTTTAAAACAGCCACACAAAGATTAACTCCCGCCCTCAGGCATTTCTTTCTTTCTATTCTGTTTTCTTTTTTCTTTTATTCTTGTTTTTCTTTTATTTTAGGAATTTATCAAATTCGTCGTCCATCATTGGCGTCATTAACAAATATGAAAAAAATAATTTTATTTTTCTTGGTAACATCATAATATATGCAGATGTAATGGTTGACAGCCGACACAGAAAGAAAACTGCAAGACCATGCCTAGAGAACCTAGCAAAAGAAAGTGTGAAGAAAGGACTAAGCATCAATTGTAGGAAGACAAAAGATACAGTTGTCAGCAAAAGGGAGAGTAGAAGATGCTACTTATGAACTGTAGATGCCAAAATCAAGCAAGTAGAAACATTTAAATATCTAGAAAGTGTTTAGCAGAGGACGGAAAATGTGGCACTGAATTCAGAAGGCGAACGGGAATAGAGAAAGATGCCTTCCAATGGCTAAGCAAAGGATTAAGAAACAGGAAAATTTCACTAGAAACAAAGAAAAAAAGCCATCTTATACGGTAGTGAATGCCGGACTATTTCTTCATAATTAAAGGAAAGGTTTCTATTCTTAAAGAAGTCACAAAAAGACAAACTTGTTCTCAAGTGAAGGAACAGCTTCACGCGCGTAGATGAAAGAAGAGAGATTTATTGTAAAAGAGAATACACTACTGAAAGACAGGGAATCGGGTGACAGGCTACTAATTCCCCAAGCCAGGATATTTACCTTATTCCCCCGAGTGGCAGGATGTGGCACAAGGTCGTTTTTAATGCGGGGTTAAAACCGAAAACGGGGTCGGGTAGCTGTCTACCTCCCTAGACAAGACTCTGCCTTTCGGCATAGCCTCGTCTAGGTTCCTCTCCGCCCAAAGGCAGAGAGTTCGACCAGCCCCGCTAGAGACGTATCTCCAACTGATTGCTAAAGTAAACTTATTTACCTCACCCACCCGCGAGGAAGGATGTGGCAAAAGGCCGTTTTTAATGCGGGGTTAAAAACGAGCCCATGGGCTCAGACAAAACCTCTTCGTAGACCCCCAGTAAAAACGGGGTCGGGTAGCTATCTACCACCCCAGACGAGACTCTGCCCTTCGGCACAGCTCCATCAGGGCTCCTCTCCGCCCGAAGGCATAGAGTTCGAAAAGCACAGCTGGAGACGAATCTCCAGCTAATTGCCGAAGCAAGGATATTTGCCAACCGCCCCACGCGGTCAGATGTGGCACAAGGCCGAATTCCCCGTAAACCCTGTGTTGTGGAGCTATTTCGCAGTGGAGGCTTGTATTTGTACTTAATCGGTCCTAAATAGGTTCGACGTACAAAACATTAGGAACTTGATATAATAGGTATTACGCAGAGTAATCTTGTTGTGGTCGCTGACTACTTTCGTATTCGACTAACTGTCGACTACTGTCGTCAGACATCGACTAGTATTTAGTCACCCACTACGAGGGTATCATGTGGCACAAGGCCGGTTTAACGTGGGACATCCGAGCCCGTGTGCTCGGCAAAAAATACACCCTTTGAACCCGTATAAACGGGTTCAGGGTCGGTTTACCTCCCCGAACGACAATCCGCCCTTTGGCGTAGCCTCGTTCGGGTTCGTCTCCGCCCGAAGACAGAGAGTTCAACCGTTCAGCCGGTCGTCCGACATCGACTGACCCTCGTTTCTCTTACTACTCCTACTTATATTAGGTGGGAGAGTCTGTTAAATATAGAACAGGTGTGTTTCACCATAACACCCTGTAAAAAACGGAGTCGGGTAGCTGTCTACCACCCCAGACGAGTCTCTGCCCTTCGGCATAGCCTCATCCGGGTTCCTCTCTGCCCGATAGCAGAGAGTTCGACCAGCTTAGCTGGTGACGAATCTCCAACTAATTGCCGAAGCAAGGTTATTTACCTCACCACCCCGCGAAGCAGGATGTGGCACAAGACCATTATTTAATGCGGGGTAAAACCGAGCCAGTAATCTCGGGCAAAAATTCCCCGTAGAACCTGTAAAAAACGGTGTCGGGTAGCTGTCTACCACTCCAGAGGAAACTCTTCCCTTCGGCATAGCCTTGTCTGAGTTCCTTTCTGCTTGAAAGCAGAGAGTTCAACTAGCTTAGCTGGAGACGAATCTCCAACTAATTGTCGAAGCAAGTCCCCAGGTATATCCTGTGCTTAACTTATATAGCTATTGATGTTGTCAGTCCACATAGGCGATAAGGAGTGTGGGTCATTCCATTGCAACACCTCCCCCTGAGTCAATTTTCCCTTGAGATTTTGTTCAATACCTATTCTTTTCGGGGTCAGAATATAATTGTTTGACTTTTTTCCTCCAGCTAGTAAAAAGATTTGACGCAATAAAAATGTGGTTCTACAGAAGGATGCTGAGAATGTCATGAACACTACAATGGATGCTGAGAATATCATTCACTGCTATATAGGAGGATTGATATTATACAGTAATATGGCATATTTTTATTTGCTTTACTATCTGAAAAAAGAGAGGTTAACACTATTATTAAAACTGGTAGTAACTGAAAATTATTATCACCCCTAAAGGAGCGTAAAACAAGGATGTATCTTCTCACCAGACATTTTATTTTTTTTACTGTGAGACGATCCTGAAAGACCCATCAACCTTTTTTATTGGCGGTCACAACCTTAACAACAATATATACAAATGGCACAGAAAGGAAACTGCAGGAGCACATCTAGAGAACTTAGCAAAAGAAAGTGTGAAGATAGGACTAAGCATCAATTGTAGGAAGACAAAAGATACAGTTGTCAGGAAAAGGGAGAGTCGAAGATGCTACTTATGAACTGTAGATGCCAAAATCAAGCAAGTAGAAACATTTAAATATCTAGGAATTGTTTAGCAGAGGACGAAAAATGTGGCACTGAAATCCGAAGGCGAATCGGAATACCGAGATCCATGTGAGGCGGTGGATTACAGAGAAAAGGACAGCTTGGGTACGTTAAGATTGTAGTGATCGGAGAAATATCTTCTTGGGGGTCGGTTCCACAAAACTACGGTTAATATATATGGTGGACTCTTCCATCGTATTCGACGTATGAGGATCAAGCAGCTCAGTTCCTAGGAAGCGACAGTCCAGACACCAGCATATATTATTTGATTACAGTGGTGAAGGCTTTGTGTAGAAATTTTTTGAAGGGCCGAATACAGAGACCTGGTGCATTATGTTCACAAGGTCCCCAAACGACACTCCGCAGGTTTTGAATTCAGAGTTGACCTTCTCTTAAACCAGTTGTCACCAAGTAACGTCAGGCAATTATGACGGTTCCGTATAAGATAGTGGTTCGATTCCTGTCGGAGGACGCATATTTTCAACGAAAATTTCTCGGACATTCAGGCCGGTAAATGTTGTTAATACTCTTTATTATAAAGAGAGCATTTACTTAAATATTTATATCTATCAAAAGAACGTGTATATATATATATATATATATATATATATATATATATATATATATATATATATATGGTTGGATAGATGTGAGCTTGTGACCCTGGGTTTCACGCTTTAGCGATCGTCAGACAAACTATATGTTAGCTCTATCTCTGATATTGAGCGCTTTCTAATAAGTACCGCGCATATATAATATATAAATAATTATACACATATATATATATTTATTTATATTTATATACACACACTTTTCACACACACACATATATATATATATATATATATATATATATATATATATATATATATGTGTGTGTGTGTGTGTGTGTGTGTGTATTAAAATTATTTAACATACATATATTAAAACTAATATTCCGTTTTTAATTTATCCTATATACTACTAATTTTTGATATAGCTTAGTTTATAATATTAACATTTTACATTTTTATATAATCTTAAAAGCTTAACTTTATTTTAAAGATTGTAATTGCTTATGTAACTTTTTCTATTTGAAAAAGTGCTAACATTTGAAATATAGGTCAAGGTTAATTTTTTGAAATATAGGTCAAGGTTACTTTTTTGAAATATAGGTCAAGGTTAATTTTTCTGATGTTAAATTTTCAACTATCTTTAATCATTATTCCTCCTGTTCCTTCTCTACCCATCTTTACTTTGTTCTTTTCCCTTTTTTCTCTTTGTCTTTTCTTTTTCTCTCTTTTAGATTTCCCTTATTTGTACCTTTTTCCTTTCTTTTATTCCCTTTTTTCCTTCTTAAATTAAAAAAAAAAAATTATTTTATTTAGCTTTTTAGCGTTGACAAGCTCTTGTGGAAAGAAATGGCCATTCGGATGGGGTATTTTTAAATTTCATTTATTTGTAATATATATATATATATATATATATATATATATATATATATATGGGGATTAGGGAGCAAACGGAGAAAGAGAAACAGCGATAAATTGTGGGGGAGAGAGAGAGAGAGATGAAGAGAGAAACAGAGAGAAAGCGAAAGTCGAAAAGAAATATGAAAATAGAGAGAAAGAAATGGAGTAAGAAGAGACAGACACAAAGAGGGAGAAAGAAAAAAAGAGAAAAAGAGGGAGAAAGAGAACGAGACGTAAACGAAGAGGGAAAAGATATATATATATATATATATATATATATATATATATATATATATATATATATATATATATATATATATATCGAGAAAGAGAAAAAGAGAGGGGGAGAGAGTTGGGAGCAAAAGACAGAAATGTAAAAAGAGAGTGAAATAGAGGAAAAGAAATAATTGAAGCAGAAAAAAGAATGAGAAAGAAACAGAGTAGAAAAGGAGAAAGAATAGAGAAAGAAAAGAGAAAGAGAAGCGAAAGAAGAGAAAGAAAGGAGAAAGAAAAGAGAACGAAAAGAGGAAGAAAGGAGAAAGAAAAGAGAACGAAAAGAGAAAGAAAGGAGAAAGAAAGGAGAAAGAAAGGAGAAAGAAAAGAGAAAGAAAGGAGAAAGAAAGGAGAAAGAAAAGAGAAGGAAAAGAGGAAGAAAGGAGAAAGAAAGAGAACGAAAAGAGAAAGAAAGGAGAAAAAGACCGAGTAAGAAATTTGACAGAAATAGAAAGAGTAGAAAGCAAAGAGAGAAAAGAGAGAAAGGAAAACGAGAAAAAAATGTGATGAGGATTAGGGAGAAAAATGGAGAAAGAGAAACAGCGATAAATTAGGGAGAAGGAGAGAGAGATAGAGAGAAAGAAAGATCCTAAAAGAAATATAAAAATAACGAAAAAGAAATGGAGTAAGAGAAAGAGGAACAAAGATTGAGAAAGCAAAAAAAGGAGAAAAAGAGGAAGAGAAAGAGACATAAACGAAGAGGGAAAAGAGAGAAAGGAATAGGGAGGGAGAAAGAGGAAGAAGGAGTAAACGAAAAGTTGGAAAGAGAGAAAGACAAGGATATAATGAGAAACAAAGATAAAAACGAGGAAAGAGAAACAGTGAGATAGAAATAAAGAGATGAAAGAGAGAGAGAGAGAGAGAGAGATGGAGAGAGAGAGGGAGAGAGAGAGGGAGGGGAGAGAGAGACGAAAAGCTGTATAAAAATAGAGAGAAACAGAGGGAAAGAAATGGAATAAGAGAAGCAGAAGTAAAGAGTGAGAAAGAACAAAAAGGAGATAAAAAGAAAAAGAGACGTAAACGAGAAAGGAAAAGAAAGAAAGACATCGTGAAAAAAGAATATAATGAGAAATAGAGATAACAATGGGGAAAGAGAAACAGTGAAATAGAACTAAAGATATGGAACAGAGAGTGGAAAACAGATGTAGAGATAGATAGATAGATAGATAGAGAGAGAGAGAGACAGAGAGAGAGAGAGAGAGACAGAGAGAGAGAGAGAGAGAGTCGGTAAATGAAGCGTATGAATGACTGAATGGGTGAGCAGGCGAGCGAACTAACGCGTGAATGAGAAATATGATTTCTAATTGTCATAGCAAGCTGCAGGCTTATTATTCTTCCTCCGTTTTTCCCGCGCAATTGTTACGCCAGTGATAATTACTGTAAAATGGTAACTCAATTAATTTGGTCATATTC
>OZ010584.1:15758944-15771444 GCA_963932145.1 Acanthosepion lycidas
TTTATGAGATAAATGGAAGAATCTCTGACAAACGTAAATCAGCAGGAAAAATACAGTTCTACAAGGAGTGGGCTAATTTAAAATCCAGCAGACATTAACTTAGTCAATACAAAAAAAAAAGAAATTCTGGGTGTAACATCTGATAAGATTATTTATTAAACACTACCTCAATATTTCAACGCACTTTCCTTACACACAAGTTTCTTGCTCATTCCGACCTGAAGACACCTACTGGATGGAGGTGAAACGCGTTGTCTGTCAAAGCTTTTCAACTTTGTCTTATTTTCTCCATTTTTAAATATATCATGCACCCTCCTAACCCCCCCACACACACACACATATATATATATATATATATATATATATATATATATATATATATATATAATGGAGTCTCCCGTCGGTTTCGACGTATGACGATCAGATAGCTTATTGATTCAGTTATGAAATTTTGTACGTTAATCTTAAGTGGCATTTAAGACCCGCCAGTGATTTACAAAGGCGGCCACATATGGAGCAAGTGTGAGGATTGTGAGATGAGATCACTGTTATATATATATATATATATATATATATATATATATATATATATATTTCTTGTGTTCTTAAAATTTTCTTCTTTTCTGGACATAAATTATTTAGAAATTGTCCAAGTGCTTTTGGCTATACTTTTAGCCATTATTAGAGATTAATTTTATTTTTTACATTTAACTGAATATACGGATTGATTTATGTATGCATCTAGAGTCATGGGGATTATTCATTTTCCAAACATTGTCAGCACATTCTAGCAGTAGTTCATATAATTGAATGCTGGCTTTTACATTTTTATTTATTTATTAATAATGCTTCCATTACTTTTAGCCTTATATATAAATATATATATATATATATATATATATATATATATATATATATATAAACCTAGTGAGTCAGACAAACCTACCCAGGTTTCACTTAAACGGATCGTCAGGGAAACCTGGGTAGGTTTGTCTGGCTCACTAGGTTTATCTAGGTCTGCTCTACAGTTGTATTGAGCTCTTTTGTTAGTTAGTTGTTTACTCGTATCGGGGTTTTTTCTTTGGGCTTCAGACCTGCATCTGTGCGATTTTTTTCGCCAGAAGTTCATGTTTGTAGCTCTTTCTTTTTTTAAAACCTTTTTTTCCCTCGAGATTGATTTGATTATTTACAAATCAAGAATTCGAGGGTTTTTCGAGATGAGTCTAGTTGTCTATATTTGTATATATATATATATATATATATATATATATATATATATATATATATATATATATATATTCAAACATGTTTGATTGAACAATCTAGACATTATGTTTATTTATTTTTATTTTCATCCTCTCATATGTCAATTTCTTAGAATTAGTATAAAATTGATGGAGAAAGACAGTGCTATTCTCATTCCTTTTATTTTCTCAAGTACTTTCAATCTCATTGAAGGTCATCTTCCATGGGGGAATAGTTAAGAAAAAAAAAATTGAAGTTTTAAAAACATGGTCAGCACATTATGGCTCTGCTCATAGTTGATGTTATTGAATGTTGGCTTTTCCTTTTTTTATTAATAATGCTTCCATTATATTTAGCCTTTTTCGAAGTACTTTCAATCTCATCCACTATCATCTTCTGGGGTGTATTGCCAAAATTAATATAAATTGTTAAAATGTATTATTATGGATGCTCTTAAATTCAACAAATTTTACTGCTACGTAATTATATACTAAATTAAATTTAATACAATTAACTTAATTATCCTCAATATCTTTTCTCCGTCAACTAGCATTTTGCAAAAGTCCAACATCATATATTAATTTAAATGTCCTTTGGGAGATCATATCTCTGACAAAAATGTAAATATATATATTGGTTTAATGACGACGACACTTTCAAGGAGGCTTACATTTCATATGAATGTATATATATATATATATATATATATTCCAGTCCACATTCATGATTTAGAGACATCTCTAATTGACTATACAAGTATACTCAACCACGAAAATAATAAACAAAAACTTCAGATTCTGGAAGCCCAACTATCATACATACTCCTAGCACCCATATATATATATATATATATATATATATATATATATATATATATATAGTAGCACCTGTTAGACTCCTAACTACGGACAAATGGGCAAAGCCTAAACTGGGGTCAAAAGACTATGAAACAAGCAAACAAAAAGCAATCAAGTTATTTCCAAAAGAAAAAAAGTACAAAGGTATGTTAATTTTTGTTTAAAATATACAAAAGAAATTAGTAAAAAAAGCTGGTAAAAAATGACGGTAAAACCGATGATAAAAAAAGATGGTAAAAAAGCTCAAACTTACCGGACGTGGGGATTAAAAAATGCAACTTCTAAAACTAAATCTAGTAAAGTTGCATCCATAGGTTAAGAAAAAATTTAAATAGTTCTGTATTTTTATTTTTTCAAAATACCTTGAGCACGTTTTATTCAAGAGATTGTATGCTTAGATACAGTAAACATTACAATTTAACTCCTATTTTAATGGCGATGGAAAACATTTTTAGGGTTGGTTTTTGGCAGGCAATTTGCGGTTTAGATATTTTACTAGTTAGAATATTAAGAATATATATATATATATATATATATATATATATATATATATATATATATATATATATACGAATAAAAAGAGACAAAAGGAAAAACTATTCTAGACGACGCCTTTCGTCACCTGATTGACTTTATCAAGGCAAATAACAGAGGACGAAAGGCGTCGACTAAGAAAATTTTTTCCTCCTGTCTCTTTTTGATTTATTCTGTTCCTTTACAGATACACACTATCTGAAAATAATTTGCTAGCACACACACACACACACACACACACACACACACACACACACACACATATATATATATATATATATATATATATATATATATGTATATATACATATATATATATAAATATATATATATATGAGAGTTTTTTTTATATATCCTAAACGGGTAAAAATATATAGCAAAAAAATTGAAAATGTAACTGGCGTGAATATTTATGAATATTTATTTAGAGTAAATTTACCTGTTTCACAGTTCTATGATTTTCAATAGTTAAATTGAGGTAGATAGACCTGTGGCTATGCAATGATCTGTTTCGCATCTCTCATGACGAAGTTTTAGAGAAAATGGAAATAAAAAAGACACTTATAATTAACACCAGAAAGAGACAATTGAAAATTCTAGAGCACATAATGGGGAAAGAGGACTTGGAAAATTTGACACTGGTTGGGCATTGTGGAAAATCATGATATACAACATGATAGGTACATGGCACATAGTAGAAGAAGAATTTGAAGAATTTGAAGAAGAATTGGAAGAAGAATTTGCAGAAGAAGAATCTGAAGGTGAATTTGAGGAAGAATTGGAAGAAGAAAAAGAATTTGAAGAAGAAGAAGGATATGAAGAAGAAGAAGAATTTGAAGAAGAAGAATTTGAAGAAGAATTGAAGAAGAATTAGAAGAAGAAGAAGAATTTGAAGAAGAAGAAGAGTTTGAAGAAGAATTTGAAGAAGAAGAAGAATTTGAAGAAGAATTGAAGAAGAATTAGAAGAAGAAGAATTTGAAGAAGAAGAAGAGTTTGAAGAAGAATTTGAAGAAGAATTGAAGAAGAATTAGAAGAAGAAGAATTTGAAGAAGAAGAGTTTGAAGAAGAATTTGAAGAAGAAGAAGAATTTGAAGAAGAAGAATTTGAAGAAGAATTGAAGAAGAATTTGAAGAAGAAGAAGAATTTGAAGAAGAAGAAGAGTTTGAAGAAGAAGAAGAATTTGAAGAAGAATTTGAAGAAGTTGAATTTGAAGAAGAAGAAGAAGAATTTGAAGAAGTAGAGTTTGAAGAAGAATTTGAAGAAGAAGAAGAATTTAAAGAAGAAGAATTTGAAGAAGAATAATTTTAAGAAGAATTTGAAAAAAAATTTGAAGAATTTGAAGAAGAATTTGTATAATAATTATAATCAATTCGTATTCCTTGATCGACCAACCAGTGCGACGCGAGTTACGTATTTCTTCCCTCCCTTGGCATCAAACTGGGAAAATATGTCGAAACATTCCGAATTCATTGACCAGTGCTTGTTTCGCTTGAAATTTATGAAACCTTTCTATGAAAATTATTTTTTCAAGAAAATATTGGAATGGGAAGAAAGTGTAGTATCTGTTCTCCTTCCCTCTCCTGGTAATGGTAATATTAGCCATTTCTACATATGGAAACATTCGCTATTCATTGATCGGGCAGCCAATGTTATTGTCGGTTGGAATTCATAAAAGGTTTCTCGTGCAACACGTTTTTAGGAAAACGGGTTTCTCAAGTCCACTAACTGTTATCGCTCTTTTTACAACTGTTCGAGGATTCCTTCCTTACCTCTTGTTTGAAGTAATGTGGAAAGTCAGCTTCGTGATAATGCCATTATTTGCTTTGAGAGACGCTTACTATCCATTTTAGTCGTTGATGAATGTCCTCAAGTGATGTGGTTTCTGTTATTTGGTACTGCTATTTATTACCTTTATTTAGTACTGTTATTTGCTACGTTATTTGGTACCTTTATTTGGTACTGTTACTTGGTACTGTTATTTGCTACGTTATTTGGTACCTTTATTTGGTACTGTAATTTATTACCTTTATTTAGTACTGTTATTTGCTACGTTATTTGGTACCTTTATTTGGTACTGTTACTTGGTACTGTTATTTGCTACGTTATTTGGTACCTTTATTTGGTACTGTAATTTATTACCTTTATTTAGTACTGTTATTTGCTACGTTATTTGGCACTGTTATTTATTACCTTTATTTAGTACTGTTATTTGCTACGTTATTTGGTACCTTTATTTGGTACTGTTACTTGGTACTGTTATTTGCTACGTTATTTGGTACCTTTATTTGGTACTGTAATTTATTACCTTTATTTAGTACTGTTATTTGCTACGTTATTTGGTACTGTTATTTATTAGCTTTATTTAGTACTGTTATTTGCTACGTTATTTGGTACAGTTATTAGGTACTGTTACTTGGTACTGTTATTTGCTACGTTATTTGGTACTGTTATTTGCTACGTTATTTGGTACTGTTATTTATTACCTTTATTTAGAAGGCATCTTACGCTATTCCAATGCGCGTTCGAATTTCGTTGCCATATTATACAATGCGCGTTAAAACAATTATCAGACATTTTAAACATCATTTCACCCTACGCAAGGGGTTACTGAGTGTGAAAGAATAAGAAAAAAGAGAGAAGAAGCGAAGGCAATAAAAGAAAAACATTCAAGACGACAGTAGATAACGATTGACATTGCATTTAATTTTTTGAAGATCAAAGTTGACTAAGAAACAAGAAGCTGGAAGAGAGTACCATAAACAAGAAGTGCGAGAGAAGAATATGTTAACATAGAACTTACGGTTACATCTAGCCAATTGAAGGGTGAATTGATAAGACTCTGTTGCTAATCTAGTCTTCTTTTCTTTATGGGCAGTTTCCTTTCAGGGCTTAGACGATCATGGCATTCCACACCTTCCTGTTCTTTGTAGCCTTTTTGTCTTTTTGCTGTTTCTTCCAAACCCTGTCATACCATCCATTTAATCAAGCCTATCAAGCATTTTACGCGCTGTTTTCCTCTGACACTCTTTCCTTCAATCTGTCCTGTGAGTATCAGAATTTTCAAGACTTCCTTCCTCATTATCTATCCCAGAAATTTCAACTGGCTCTTCCTGATGTTAAGTTTCCTTTTTGTTTCCACTTTCTCTAAAACCTCATCGTTGCTCATATATTCGGTTTATGATATCCTCAACATCCTTCTGTAGAACCACATTTCTGTTGCTTCAAGTCTCTTCTTCATCTTTGAAGACATTGTCCAGCATTTACTGGGATATAGGAGGACAGATATAACGTGTAAAGTCCAGTACTCTTTTTTTTTGTTTCTGTTGCTTCAAGTCTCTTCTTCATCTGTCAGGAGTCCAGCATCCACTGCTATGTAGGAGGACAGATATCACGTAACAGTTCAGTACTTTTTTATTTGTTTTTGTTGCTTCAAGTTTCACTTTCATCTTTGAGGAGATTGTCCAGTATTAACTGCCCTATAGGAGGACAGATATTACGTAACAGTTCAGTACTCTTTTCTTTGATACTGTTGCTTCAAGTCTCTTTTTCATCTGTGAGAAGATTGTCTAACATTCACTGCCATACAGGAGGAGAGATATCAAGTAACAGTTCAGTACTCTTTTCTTTTAAAGTCTAGGTACCATAGAGGAAAGTTCACCCGAATGATTACCATGAAAGTATTTAGAGAAAAGGCTCAAGGAAGCTACATAACGATACTAGGAAGCTGAGATGCCAGGTCAGGACCAATAATACTGCTGATTCTTTGGATTTAATCAAGTATCTCTAAATATATACCAGGAGAAGCAGGCCAGATGTAGCAGCAATAATTAAATTTGAATATTTTTTTCATTTTGATAATTACAATTCGTATCTTGGATCTTTGATTTTTTTATCTTGTTGCAAACCATACATTCTGTCTTCTTACAAATGATACTTAGTTCTTTTTTTTTTCACGTTTCTTTACTGTCTATTCATGGAGTTCCCGCATTTTTTTCTGTTTGCAATCAATACAGTCATTTGGATATCTTATTTCGTCAAGATTGCGTTCCTGTCCTGGGTATGACGATAAACTACATCCGACAGCAAGGCCTCTGATCAGGAGGTATTGAGAAGTATGGAACCACCACTTACTGCTGGTGTTCCCGCGTTTACCCTGATCCGGAGTGGTAACACTTTTTAGGGTCCCAGCTATGGGTAAATAGTTACCTCCAAACTGGGGTCAAAACACTATGAAAGTGTAAAAATAGGTTTTAATTCCACCAATACAATTTTTCTGAATAATTATTCCCACCAATACATTATTACCGAATAAATGAAAATGAGATGTTTATTATTAATTAATCATAGCTAAGGATCGAAAGCTCATAAGTATTGAAATAAAGTTTATATATATATATATATTCCAACATCATTTCCCAACTTATTCAAGATGATCTTTGCCCTCTCTAACCTTATAAGTTTCTGTCCTAGACTCACAAGGTACCTCACGCTTTGCGCGTACGATTTCATTTTCGTTTTTTTTCACTGCTCTTTGGACTGTCATAGGTGAAACTCGTCTCACACGTGCCAAACGTTTTATGGATTGACTTAGATCTTTTCTAATGGAACTCTTTAGCTCTACGTTGAAATGATGATCCCTCTTCTTGTTGTGACCTCCTGATCCAGCTTTCCTCACTACTGTTCCCTCTTTTTAAACATTTTCACCGTTCTCTTCAGTGGACTTTGAAGATGGAAGCCAGGGTGTTAATGTTGGTACCATTACTGAAGGCCTGAAAGATCTTTTTCGTCATTGCTCAGTTGGGAAAACATAGTGTGGCTGACACAAAACGATCTTAATCTTTCTAGCGTTTTTCAGTGATTCTTACGACAAATGGTGTCAAGGTGGCTAAACGTCTTATCTGAAAACCTGGAAAAAAGAAACACAATTAGTTTATTTTTTTTTTAGATATTAAAAATTTTGTGGCGTGGACAATTATCCCCCTATGCTGTTACACGATTTGGACAACTTTGCTGTTACGCCCGGAATATTTATACTAATATTAACCCAATACAAGCCTAAGAGCCACTCAAGGTAGAGGGTTATTCTGTGGCGTTGTATGAGCGTAGAAAAAATGCAAGAAGGACAGTTCATGAGGTTATATAGGAAAGATAATGGTTAACCCTAGACTTGAAGAGGTCAAAATTGTAGCGACTAAGAAAACATCCTGCCAGGAGTTTGTTCCACAAAGCAGCAGTTCTTGTTGTCTGAATGGAACTTACTCCTTACTAACGGAATACAAAGGGAATCGGGATGATTCACTCTTGCGTACGTGGCATGGAAGGTCCCAGTGGTAAAGGTGAGGGCTAGTAGGTCCAAGGAATATAGCTCATCAGAACACACATCATTAAAATAGAGATGGGGTAGCGAGAGGCTTGCGAGGTTTTATCTGAGGGAAAGGAGTGATCGGGTAAAAAAAGATTAATCATACACAAGACCGCGTAGATGCTTTTGAACGGTATCAAGAAAGGCAAGTGGGGGCTGGGCGGCAAAACTCCATCGGGCTCTTGTAAAGGGAAGTCAGATACTTACTGGGACGATACAATAAACCGGACATTTTTTAGCATCTTAAACGATGGATCTTATATATGAGTTGCACTCGAGGTTTGGATTCAGCTTAAGACCCAGTATACGTTCCTGGCAAGGAGTCACCTTGACGGAACTCCCATCCTTCGTGATAGGGGTCTTCTCGGTGATGGTGCAATGTTACTTTTCTGGTTTTAGACATATTCAATTTTCCAAGCCAGTCCTTTCCTCATTGAGCCACCTCGGCTAGGTCAGAGGAGAGATCAGCTGCCAGGTTCTGATACAAGAGTGTACTTTTGGAATAGATGCGAATAGCAGAGTTGGTAGAACCAAGGTATGAAGATCGAATGAACATATGCTATGGAAACAGCGGTAGATTAACGAGAGGCTCACGATATTTCGCCTGTGAGAAAAGAGTAGTTGAAGGGTGGAAAATAAATAATCGCCCACAAGGCCGCGTAGACAAGCACGTAAAGACTGGGCAGCTCCATCCTAGATATGGCATCAGTACTGCGTTTTCGCTCTGATCTGGTTCTTGTAAATATAAAGTATAGAAGGGAGTGTCAGATACTTACTGTAACAGTAAAATGAACTGACCATTATACCAGCATTTTTAGAAGTAGATCGGATATATCAGTTCCACTTGAGGTCTTGGGGGAGGGCTTGAGTCCGAATAGACGTTCAAGTCAAGAAATCTACTTGAGAGAGCACCCATGCACCATGACAGATGAGAGCTTTGGGGCCTGCACGTTTGTGGTGGAACGTTATTAGTTTGGTTTGGTCCGCATTGCATTTTACAAGGCAGTCCTTCTCCACATCGAGCCACTTGGGCGGGGTTAGAGAAAAGATGAGCTGTTACGATCTGGTCTTCCAGATTCTTGGAGGTCCACTTAATAGATGTTGTATCATCCCTGTAGATATTCAGTAAGGATCCGGTCCTTCTGGCTTGTAATCCTATAATAATAATAATAATAATAATAATAATAATAATAATAATAATAATAATACACTGAAACTAAGGGTAAACACTAATCCCAGGCATTACCCATTTCTCCATTGTAGCACACCCTGATATCTGCACCCATTTCTGAATGATCTCACATGCATATATCAGTTAATTTGATTTCATTTGGGAAAGGAGTGTCGGATAATTACTGGAGCAGTAAAATGAACCGACTATTTTCCCAGAATATTTAACAATAGATCGTATAGATGAGTTACACTTGATGTCAGGAGTGAGCTTGAGTTCAAATAGGAGTTCAAAGCAAGGAGCCGCCTTGACAGAACACCCAGCGATAATGATGTGAATGTTCGGAGTCTGCCCGGTGGTGCTGAAACGATACTCTTCTGGTTTTAGACGTATTGAATTTACAAGCCAGTCCTTTTCCCCATTAAACTACCTTAGCTTTTTCAAAGGAGGACCGGTTATCCCTTTTACGTCGTTAAGAATTTGAAAGTGCACCGATAAACTGTTGTATCATCCGCATAGACATCCACTAAGGATCGGAGTATGCTCTTAGGACGACCATTAATATACAATAGAAATAGGGTAGGACCGAAGAGGGGACTCTGAGGGGCACCGGCATTGACCTCATGGGCTTGCAATGACTGATCGTTAACAACGACCTTCAGAGACCTACTTATCAGGAAGGACTTGGTAATTGAGAAAGCTTCTCCACAGATTCCATTATAGGAGAGTTGATGCAGCTGACCCCGATGTGGCACCTTGTCAAAGGCGTTGGATTTATTTGAGACAATTACTCTCATGATAACTCTATTGTCTAGTGCTTCGCTGATTCTGTTAGTAATAACAGTTAAGACATCAGCTGTGGATCCAGCAAAACGAAATCGATACTGGTTATCGCTCAGGAGGTTGCTGCTGATGAGGTGTTACAGATTCAAAGAATTTTCTGGTGGCAAGAAGAAGGATAATGAGCCATTATTGCGACAGGCATAAGCGTTCACCGGCATTCTTAAAAACAGGACACACACGCTCATATTGTAAAAATATAGTTTTAAGGTATGCTCTATTTATCGATAAAAGTACTGAATATCAGGTGTAAATATAAATGTATACAATGAGGTTAACACCAAGTCGCAAAAGATACAGCGTATGTAAATATATGAGAGAACATTAAAGTCAACACTCAGCGGCGACAGTCTGTTTCATGTTTCAACGACATCCTCAGGACTGATGGCTTGAACATTGCTTTCTGAAACAGACTTTTGACATGAAACAGACTGTCGCTGCTCAGTTTTGAGCTTAATTTCCACTTATATATATATATATATATATATATATATATATATATATATATATATATATATATATATGTATGTATATAATTATTTAATCGAAAATTATAACATAAATATGTTATAAAATCCCTACAAAAATAGCCATTTCGTTTTCAACACTTGTGGTGTCTTATCAAGTTATGATGTGGAATCAATACCATCAATTGATGAGACACCAGAAGTGTTGAAACAAAATGGCTATTTTTGTAGGGATTTTATAACATATTTATGTTATAATTTTCGATTAAATAATTATATTATTTGCTGTACTCTGTACTGAACACTCTTTTGGTTATTGGAATTTATTTCCCTATACACCAATCCTATACTTGGATATATATATATATATATATATATATATATATATATATATATATATATATATATGTGAAAATATTGTAGAAAATAGGAAAGAAACTGGTTTGATAAATGATCCAAAGTTCCTTAGTATTTTTGTAATTATTTTTTAAAAATAGTGCTCGATACGAAAGTAGAGCATAAATATAATTATTTATTTAAAAATATGATTCCAACGCGCTACATAAGAGGTCTCATGTTTCAAAACAAGAGCCGAAAACTTCAAAATAATATTTGAATTAACTTGAGTTAAAGTGAGCTCTGTTCCATCTTCAAGCGAAATTTTTTGGGAATGAACTTATTTCTGAAATTTACGAGTTTTAATAGTATGGTCAGAATTGAAAAGAAAAATTTCCATGGTAACATCAAGGGCGGATTGTTTAGAATCGGCAGGGGTGGGGTGTTAATAATTTGTATCAGTATAGAGTTACTTTCATAGATGCCGGGTCACGGTAAGGTGGGGGTGGCTAAATTAACGACGGAGGAAGTTTTCGCATAGTCTGGCTTGAGCGTCTACGGAGATTTATTTATTTATTTATTTTTATTTTATTCATTTTTTATATCTCTTTGTGAAAGGGATTTGTGTATATGAAAAGGCCGTAACGTTTGTTGTTTGACGACTTCATAAAGGGTTATCAATTTTTGTAGGTTATTAAAACTATGTATATGGGCTATGGATTTTAAAATTTATTTTTTTGTATGCGTGTTTTTAGCTAGTTATTCAGAGCGTAAGTTCGGTTGTGTCGGCAGAAAACCGTTAATTCTTGCCGGTTGTTTAATAGGTTTTTATTGTTTAGAAGCTTAATAATGTGTAGTTTCTCATGGAGGCACAAAGGGCATGGGTCATCCCAAGTTTTGCAAGTTCTAGTCCTGTTAATGATTTTCCATTTTACTTTAGGTGTCCTATTTTTTTCTTTCAGGTGCCAAAAATATTTAGATAGAGAGGTCTGATGTCTAAAGTTTATGTTGTTGAAGGAGCATTTATGCTGCCTCCATCTGGTTTTAAAGGCATTTTTCGTGGACCCAATGTATATCATATTGTTAGGGTTCTCCGTGGATGATATAGTGCATTGGTATACCACAGATTTGATGCAGCACTTATTTTCTAATGGGCAGTCTACCGGGTTTCTACAATCGCATAGTTTTTCCCTATCATTATCTGATTTAAGTGTAGAGATATAACTATTCAGGTAAGGGGTTTTGTTCAGGATATTATTATTGTGTCTTCTTATTATACCTTCTAGATTTTCAGTGCAGCAATAACTCAATTTTAGTGTGTTCTTATTGAATATATTACTAAGCCTACTTTTGGTGGGAAAGTGTTTATCTATTAGAGTTAAGAACTTCTGTCCTAGTTTAATATTAACCATTTGGTTGAACGGACGTGTATACCAAATGATGTTTCTTTTCCTGTTTTTTTTCTTTTGGTTATTGCAATTGTCCCTATATTTAATGTTAGCATTTTTATAACCACTACTTTTTAGGGCAGTGTTGTAGAAGTCATTATGTTGGTGGAATATTACTTTGTTAGCTGAGTTACTGCTAATTCTATTTTCTATTGATGAGGGTATATGTTTAATTGTGGATGGAGGGTGGTTTGATATATATAGGTACCTCCACTTTTTCGGCATAAATTATCGATACCT
>OZ010584.1:15776444-15791444 GCA_963932145.1 Acanthosepion lycidas
TTTCACGCATTAATCGTAAACTGACGCTGGTGTCTAGTCTGTATTGTACCATGGGGATTCTGATCCGCCCATAAATATTGGTTGTGAAAATTTGTTGTTTCATCTCTTTCAAATATTACCTCATCCATAAACAAGAATGAAGAGACGAAAAAAGCATCAGCAGTTTTCTCAATAAACCATCAGCAAAGATTTTCTTGTGGTGAGTGATCAGAGGCCAAAAGACCCTGCACACGCTGCAAATGGTACGGATGCAAGAGCTGCTTTTGAAGTACCCTCCATGCGATACTATGAGATGTATGACATGCTAGGACCACTTGACGTGTGCTGATATCTGGGTCATCTCCGGCAGCCTGTAGATTGTGTTCTTCCTGGTCAGACGTACGAGCGAATCTCCATCTTCATCGATCCATTGTTTGTGTTACCACGAATTCTGTCTTAGCAACGCGACGATAAACAACAACTAAAGTTGGATGATTCGGCTGCCTTCAGTCTAGAAACACAACCTGATACAAACGTGCAATTAACATTCGCGTGGCCGGATGTAAAAATCATATCTGCTTGCTCACGATAGGAATATCCTGCCATTGTTAAATGGAACACTTCTCAGTTGACTCACTAAACGTTGAAGACAGACTAGCCACAAACATACACGAATGACAAATGTAACCTAGTCTACATGACAACACAGTGCCACCAACTGTAAACTTTCTTTAAACTTAATAACTCAAAAACAAAGTATTTGTGGACATATGTTTATAAGGACTTTTTGTCCTTGCTCTGGTGTGTGGACTCCACCAAATTTAAAGAAAAAATTCTGATACATCTATATATATATATATATATATATATATATATATATATATATATATATACAGGCATCCTTCGATTAATGTACATTCGATTAATGCGTTTTCGATTAGTGTACCGAAATTCGATTAGTGCATACATAAAACTAGATTGGTGCGGTAAAACATTCTTCAGTTTAACCATGGTAATTGAAAATTGAATTTTTATAGTTACCGATGTACATATTAGCCGCACTAATCGAGAAATTCCTGCATATATATATATATATATATATATATATATATATATATATATATATATATATATATATATATAGGCAGCATCTCTTCATTCAGGCATGTTTAGTTGAATAATCTGGCATATTATGTCTATTTTTATTTTAATCCTCTTCTTGATGTTGGTATTAAATTCATTAAGGAATGCGCCATAGTTTTTTCATTTATTTTATTTCCCAAGTACTTTGAATCTCATCCAAGATCATCTTCTGGGGTAAATTGCTAAGATATAAAATTAATGTAATTTATAGTTGTGTATTTTTTTTTGTAAATATGCATGAAACGCGCTCTGTTATAATTATTTTAAAAATTCACTCTTAAAGCTATTTTGTCATGTTTAACTGAGGGAGGTAAATTTAATTTATATAATTGTAATTTCTTATAATTACAATTGAAGTATTTTAAAAACATTGCGAGAGTGAAAAATAATCTGATTTAGTGCTGTTTGTATTTTTCTTATATAGAGCGCCTCAAGAATTTGAAGAAGTTGTTTTGTTTATTTTCATGGTGGAGTATACTGGTATTGTCAATTAATATTTCTCTAAATTGTGAATATGAACAGGAATGCTATTTTAAATGCTGTAAGATAGATCTTGAATCCGACATATGTACTGTAAGTCTCCGTAACAATTCACCCTTGAAGATGATCTAAGATGAGGTTGAAAGTACCCCTTCAACATTAAGAAGTCAATCAGGAAGCCTTGCTGAACGCATCAGCTGCCTAATCGATCGAGCTAAGAGAACTTTACAGATGATAGCAGCTTGTATTGAGGAATCGGAGAGCCTAATTCGAATCCCAGTCGAGTTCATTAGATGTTAATAGCATTTCGAAAGGCATGAATCCATCGCTTGTATGGGTAAATAGCTGAACAGACCGGGTTTTATAGCCTTGATTGGCGACTAGTCGATGTGAAGGAAAACTCTGAATTTAAATCAGATGGTTGAGCTCCATCAAGCCATCTTTCCCAGAAAAAATATTTCTACTGTATTTGTCATGGGAAAACTGAAGCCTGTAGGCTACACGCTGCCCGTTTGCCATTTTTGAATGCCACGTTTAATTTCATAAGCAAAATAACGTTTCTTAAAATTTTAACACACTTGTTCACTCACACACTCTCTCATACATAAGCACATACGTAAACAATGATTACGTACAATGTTTCTTGATTTTTGTAAACTTTCAAGGAACTAACGTTGTCAGTATTTTAGGCCATTGTCAATTTTAACTAAGGGAGATTATACGTGTATACATCTTTTGCTTTTGAAACAGGTTTTCTTGTTGTTCCAAAAAAGATTTTTTTCTTTAAAGGAGAATTGTTTATATTTTCAAATGAATAAAGTAGAAATATATCCTACTTAGCGACATCAGATAATCACATTGTCATTAAATTTTTAATTATAAAAAAATATTTACTGAAAAATAAAACATTCCTAAGGTATATACTTACGCATAGGTTTTTCTCTAGCTGAGGTACCGTCTACGAAAAATGGCCTTGGATCTCTTTTATACTGTGGTCCGCCTTGTGGTGAGCCATAGACCACGTGGCCCACCGCTCAAAAAAGGTTGTTCATGCCTGATCTAAACGATCACCTAAGATTTTAATCCATAACATTTCTCAAAGCAGTATATATATTATTTAATTTTAAACTAGTTCTATCCTTAATTTGTTGTTAGGAGGCATTTTTATTCATTGTAGACGAGTACTGGGAGAAGCCCTCTCTGCATACGGAGAGAAAATGAATTAAATAGCTATACATAAAATAGAAATGGGCGTCAGACAAGGATGCGTCTTCTCGCCAGACTTAGTCAATCTTTACAGCGACGTTATCCTAAGGGAGCAGGAGACTCTACTAAAATTTATTATCGATAGGCGTAATATTAACAATATAAGATGACATTGTGTCATTATGGCTGACTCGGAAAGAAAACTTCAGGGCCTCCTAGATAGGGTAGTAGAAGAAAACGAGAAAAAATTTTGCACATTTACAAATCTACCATTCGTCTGTGTATTGAATAGTGCTGCCATATCTGTTCTGGTGCACTTGCTGTTCATCTAGAGGTCCTTGACAAAATCCAAAGATGGATATGTAATGTAATTGATCCTGATTTGGCATCTCAACTTCAGTCTCTCTCTCTCTCTCTCACAGGTATGACACGGCTTACCTGTCTTTTCTACAAATATTTTCATGGCAACTGCTTACCACGAGCTTCTTCCCCCTGGTGGCTGGACTACATAAATTTAAGCGTGCTACTAGATTGACATCAATGTTTCTACTTCTGCTGTATGTGACGAGATTCTTGACGAAATACAAAGGAGTGTCTTGCAATCTAATCGATCCTGACCAGACATCCCAGGTTTGAATGTGATTTCATAAATTTAAAAGGGGATAGATGTCCGATTCCACTCAGGAAGCATATTTTCTTTAATAAGTCATTCAATATCTAGGCCGGTGGACATTAATTTCAAGGTTTATAAAAAAAAATCCCACAGGCCTCAATATAAAGTTCGTAAGAAATAAAATCGGATTAAAGAACCCATTAATTGTTTAGAAAATACATTGTTTTTATTTCGAGTACGGACATAAATTTATCAGATAGAGTTTCAAAGGCCCCCAAAAAAAGATAGCTATATCTTTGATTGTATTGTTCATGTAAGCACTAATGTCGGAATCCGATCCCCAAATTGGTAGTTCTTGAGAAAAATCTCTCTAATTGGAACTTTATTCTTATATTTGGAACACGGGGGTAATTTTCGGTGATTTGACTCCATAGAAGGTTTTTCTCTTCAGAGTCCATCTTGCACATTTACAAATCTACCATTTTGTCCGTGCATTGAATATTGCTGCCATATTTGGTATGATGCTTCTGTTATTCATCGCGAGGTTCCTGACAAAATCCAAAGAAGGATCTGTAATGTAATCGGTCCCGGCTTGGCATCTCGACTTCAGTCACTTTCTCACCGATGTGACGTGACTTCGCACTGTCTTCTCTACAAATATTTGACGGGTTTTATTCCCTGGTGCCCTGACTACATGGATTTAAGCGTGTTACTAGATTGGCATCTAGGTCCCACCAGTTTACTGCTGAAATAGCTAAATGCAACCGCCACTTCTACTTCAACAGTTTCTTTTCTGGCACTTCCCGTCTGTGTAACTCCCTTCCGTTTACTCGCTTCCCTGACAAACACATTCTTCAAAAATTTAAATGGAATGTCAATCTCCATGTTCTACCTTCTTGAATTCCGTTCATCTTTTCTCCTTTCCTAAATCCCACCTATCCTTAGTCTTTTCTCTCACTTTCACTCTCTGTAACCCCACACCCCCCACACCTGAGTACTAGTGGCATTTCCACCTTGGTTGAGGTGAAATGATTAAAAAAAAAAGAAAGAAAGAAAATGGACTAACCATCAACTGGAAAAAGACAGGTAAATGGGTCATTATAGGCAGTACGATTAAGTATTTTCAATTTTATGTATTATTTTACTTGCTTTTTTTTAAAGCATTTCACCCAAAGCGAGGTGGGAGTGTCACTATCACGCAATGGGTTACAGAAAGTGAAAATAAAAGTAAAGAGGAGTGTTTAAAGAAAGGCTAAAGGACTGAGATCAAGATCAAGGCATCAGAAGATGCCGATTGACATTACATTTAAATTTTTGAAGATTATAGTTATCGGGGAAGCAACTAAGAGGAAGGGAGTTCCACTGTCGGGAAGTGCGAGCGAAGAAGCTGTTGGAGTAGAAGAGGCGGTTTTATTTAACTATTTCGACAGTAAAAGGATGGGACCGAAATGCCAACCTAGTAGCACGTTTAAATTCATGCAGTTGAGGTACCGGTGAAAATAGCTTCTCAGAACAGTTACCATGAAAATATTTGTAGAAAAGGCAGAGGGAAGCCACAGCACGTCTGTGAGAGAGTGACTGTAGAAGAGATGTCAGTATTCAATACATGGGAAAATGGTCGATTTGTATCTTTGGAAGAAGGACTCAGACGAGCAAAAGCTCTTGGCGCAACACAGCGAACTAACGTTTTATGTCAAATTATTCTAAAAGCCATCCAATTGTGGGTTAGAATGCAATTATTTGCAGCCAATTTATAAGGTTGTTTGTTAACTTTTAACTCATCATTCCATATTGGTTATTTTGCATTTATTCCTAATATATCTATTTATTATTTTATTTTACTTTGACTTTTTTTTAGGGGAAGGGTTAATTATTTTATTTCCTTAGTTTTAAGTACTGGCTTTGTCTAAAATATGTTACATTAAAATATGCTACATTAAAATATGTTACATTAAAATATATTTCATTGAAATATGTCGCATTAAAATATGTTATATTAAAATAAGTCACATTAAAACATATTACTTTAAAACGTTACATTAAAATATAGATTAAAATATATTATATTAAAATATGTTACATTAATATATATCACATTAAAATATGTTAAATTAAAACATGTTATATTAAAACATGTTACATTAAAATGTATTACATTATAATATGTTATATTAAAATATATTATATTAAAATATGTTATATTAAAATATGTTACATTAAAATATGTTACGTTATAATATGTTACTTTAAAATATACTTCATTAAAATATGTTACATTAAAAATATGTTACATTATCTGCATTGTGATTTCTTGTTGATCTTTTACAAAGTAATTCATTTTAGTTTTCGATTTTTAAGTAACCTCGTACAAACTAAATGGCGTCTTAGACAGATTATTAGAAGAAAGCGGGAAAAAAAAAAAATGATTAACCATGAAGTACAAGTAGACGAAAAGTTGGGTCATCAGCAAGAGAAAAAATCCCAAGATGCAAGTTAAAAATTGGAGATATAAAAATCAAGTAGGTGTAGAAGTTCAAATATCTGGGAAGTGTTTTAACGGAACGTGTCAAAATGCGACACCGATATGCGATGCGATCACACACTGGACAAACGAAAAAAATAATTTCGAAAGCTGGGCTTTAAAAACAAAGAAAAAGTGCTGGATTCCTATGAAATATCGATCCACTTAAAAAAAAAAAACTAGAGGTAACAGAATGTGGCGCTACAAAAGAATACTGAGAATTCTATGGACGGAGCGATTAAGCAGCAAGGAAGTGTTAAGAAAGAACACTTAAACTCAGAATCAGGAAACAAAAACAGCTAAAATTCCTTGGGCGACTATTGAGGAAAGAGGGCTTGGAAAACTGGCGGGGTCATATTGAGGGCAAAGATACAGGAAATAAATGATCCATATGCCTGACGAAATTTTGTGAATGAATGATGAAATGGTGACGGGAGCCTTAGTAAAGAGAGAAAATTGGTAAGAGATATACAAGATAGGAAATTGTGGGGAGTTATGATCGCCTATGTTTTGAAGGGACGCGGCTCATACAAGAAGAAGAATATTTACTTTCATCTTCATTTTTATTAGACGAATTGTTGTCAGCCATTATTATTAATTTCTGACTAGTATTTACTTTCATCTTCATTTTTTATTAGATGAATCATTGTCAACTATTATTATTAATTTTTGACTAGTATTTACTTTCATCTTCATTTTTTATTAGATCAAGCATTGTCAACTATTATTATTAATTTTTGACTAGTATTTACTTTCATCTTCATTTTTTATTAGATGAATCATTGTCAACTATTATTATTAATTTTTGACTAGTATTTACTTTCATCTTCATTATTATTGCATGAAGTATTGTCAGCCATTATTCATTTTTGACTAGAATTTATTTTCATCTTTTTTAGATGAAGCATTGTCAGCCATTATTATTAATTTTTGACTAGGGTTAACTTTCATCTTCATTTTTTATTAGATGAAGTGTTGTCAGCCATTATATTTAATTTTTGACTAGCATTTACTTTCATTTACTAGATGTAAATTTGTCGAGTCGTAAATTGTGGCTATCAGTACCACTAATTTCATTTTTATTGAAGTATTGTCAGTCATTGCTCTTAATTCTTGACTAGTATTTACTTCCATCGTCATTTTCATTAGGTGAAACATTGTCAACCATTATTATTCATATTTAACGAGTATTTACTATCATCTTCAGTTTTCTTAGATGAAGTATTGTCAGCCATTATTATTAAGTTTTCACTAGTATTTACTTTCATCTTCATTTTTTATTAGGTGAAGTGTTGTCAGCCATTATATTTAATTTTTGACTAGCATTTACTTTCATTTACTAGATGTAAATTTGTCGAGTCGTAAATTGTGGCTATCAGTACCACTAATTTCATTTTTATTGAAGTATTGTCAGTCATTGCTCTTAATTCTTGACTAGTATTTACTTCCATCGTCATTTTCATTAGGTGAAACATTGTCAACCATTATTATTCATATTTAACGAGTATTTACTATCATCTTCAGTTTTCTTAGATGAAGTATTGTCAGCCATTATTATTAAGTTTTCACTAGTATTTACTTTCATCTTCATTTTTTATTAGGTGAAACAATTTCAACCATTAGAAGAGGTCCTTAAATTTTTTAATAAAAAATAATAAATTTATTAAGAAGAATTTTGGTTAGTAGATGTGATCTCTGCGAAACTCAGAATGGTGAGTGATAAGTGAATATTTAATTTTATTTATGACTAAATATATTTTTTTTACAAAATGTGTTTCTTAGTAATTGAATTTTCATTTTTTAATCCGGCATACGGGGTTCGAGGGATAAATTGAAGCCTAAATATATCGTTGCAGTTTCTATAACTAGCTCATTAAGTTTTTAAGTGATCAGGTTTTGAATTCAGAGTTGTTCTTCTCCTAGACCAGTTGCCAGTCAAGGCTATAGAATCCGGTCTGTCCTACCCATAGCTGGAGGGAGAAGAAGAGAATTCATACCTTTTTCAAGAGTATTAGGACGTCAGTGAGTCATGTGCAATGCGTGATACACGCGTAGGCGATCATGTAACTTTCGATACAGACGAGGCAGATTTTTTCCCGCAGTAGGTTTGCGGTAGACCAGTCAAGGGTATAGAACCCGGTCTGCCATGCCATTAACCTTTAGGAAAGTAGAAGATGATTTATACTTTTCCCAAGGCTATTAGCACGTAAGAGAATGTAATGGATTCGTCTGGAATTCGAACTCGGCTCTCCGATTCCTCAATCCGAGCCGCTATCCATTAATTCCAACTAAATTTAGAACTGCCTACATAGCTGGTGGGAGAAGAAGATGATTCATACCTTTCCCAAGGGTATTAGCATGTAAGTGAATGTAATGGATTCGACTGTAATTCGAACTCGGCTCTCCGATTCCTCAATCCGAGCCGCCCAACCGATTAATACGATATACTGCTTAATAAACAGAACATTTATTAAAATACGAATATCAACTAAAAAAAAAGGTTTAACTAAAAAAAAAAAAAAAAACGACGGAGAAAATAAATGAAAAATATCCTTTAAAAAAATCCTTTGTTTACGTTAAGATCAGAGATGCATATTTTGAGAATCGAGAAAAAATTTATACAGTAAAATTCGGGCTTTACGGGGTCGCAGTTTTTTTTATAGACGAGATCTCATGACGGTCTTTTTCTGGGAGGACGCAGGTTCCTTTCGTAGAACGCATATTTTTCTAAGTTCGTTCGAATATTCAGGCCGGTGGATGAAAATAAATGAATAAACTGTTTACAAAATGTGTATGTATCAATGAAAACATGTCTGTGTATTTTCTTTACATTTTGCCACTCTCAAACAGTTGGAGTTTATCGCACTTACACGGAAGAAGTTTGACCACCTCAGCATTGTAGTAACTCTACAGCAGGCACCTCGGTTCCTGTATTACTTAATGAGCACGTTTTGTAACTGTTTTCTGATTTCTTATGTATCTGTGTGCGGTAGAGTGTGTGTCGGCGCGTGCTTGAATAGGTCGCCGCCAAAGCTTCCTTGCCGCCTGTCCGTACACGTGTTTAAAAGACTGGTCGGCAAAAGACAGAAAGCGAACATTGAAAAGCAAGTTCAGGCCGACCAAACGAGTAAGAATCAGAGAAGAAAAGAGTTGGGGACATTGTGCCGTCGGGTATTTGGCCGGACCTAGCGTTCTTGGCTGGTTGTTGGATCAAATCTGTCCAGCGTACTGGGGAAATCAGTGAAGCGTAACGGTAGACGCGCTTAACATCACGTAGGAAGCGATGTGGTCGGATAAACTCCCCCAACCACGTCTCGTTCCTCATTACCACACCCAGGAACAAACTTGCACCATCTTCCAAGCCAAGCACAACCCTGGGGGAGCTGCCGTTCTGACAACACTTTAAGTAGACTTAATTACTTTGAAATAAACTGAATATTCCTGTTTATTGGTAGATAATTATGTATGGAAGACCGGTGGTGATATTATTTCGATCTCTTTGCTGCCACCTACTTGAACGCAGTCACAAACTTTATTATGAGAATTTTCCAGCATTCTACTTTTCACAGTGAACAAAGTCCTTCTGAATATTTATATTTGGTTAGTGTTTTTTCCATTTTTTACAGTAAAATCGATTTATCAATAATATAATTTTCTAGTCCGAATAACCTAAGATTAGGCCTAAAGTAGAAATTAAGATGTATTTTCAACGTGGCTCAAACTTTCATGGACGTTGCCTAATTCATTTTGGTCACCGAAGCCTATAGCTAGAGCGGGTAGAAATCTGCAGTTGAATTGCCACTTCCACATTCCATATTGTTCTATCGGATTTTTTTTTCTCCAACTTACTGATAACATGGACGTCGCCTAAATCATGTCGGCCACGCAAGCCTATAGCTAAATCGGGTACAAATCTATAGTTGAATTGCCACCTCCACAGTCTAAATTTTTCTATCGAATTGTTTTTTTTTTGTTTTTTAAACTTACTGATCATCTTAAATTATTTGTGTTCTGAGATAAATATAAAAATTCAAATGCAGATATAATTTAAAAAATTCAAGGTTCACAAGTCTAGCAGCTTCGATGGCTCGGAACTGTGATTCTATACATGAAATAAAATCTCTCTACCATTAGTTATAAAATGGAAGATATCAATTTATGTTTAGTTGGAGAATCGGACAAAGTATGTTTACGTTGATGCGACTACGCATGCGCACGAACGGAAGATGCTGGGAAATTTGAATTTAAAGATGATTTTTTAATATGCGTTTTGGATATATAATCTAGCCATTTAGATTCTTTTTCTTTTTGTTTGTTTTTGTCGCTTTTCCCACATTGTGTCAATAGAAAATCTGCTATGAAAGATGAAACATTGCAAGAAGCTAGACGCAAATTTACTTTGGATGGTCTAGCGATTAAAGCACTTTCTGTACACTTTCGTCTTAGTAAACTGTTTTCTCTTTTAATTCAAAATTTAAAATCAAAATTGTGATCAGTCTCTGTTACAGTAACTAATGCATTTAAATGTGTTGTTTTGTAAAATATGTCTTTTGTATTCATATAATCTTTTATTTAAATTCCTCAAGTTTTCAATTATAAAGGGTGTTCCAATAACTTGGAACCGATTTTAAATGGGAATTAAGTTTGAGCGTCTAATGTTTTTTTCTTTTTTCTTTCAGATTTAACAACTTAAGTCTTTGACAACTTCAATCATGGAAAGATTAACAATCAAACAACGTGTTAAAGTTATCGAAACTTATTACGAAAATGGACGTTCAAACATAAATTCAATAAGTTCCCAGGTTACATTATCTCTCGAAACAGCGAAGTCAATTGTTCACCACGATCGTGCGACTTGACGCCTTTAAATTTCTTCCTTTGCGATCATCTCAAAAGTAAGGTTTGTGCCAACAAACCAACAACAATTCAACAGCTGAATGATGAGATAATAAGGCATATTGGTGAGATCGAGTAGCAACTATGCAGAGATGTCATCAAAAATTTTGACCATCGAGTGGAGGTGTGCCACCGAAGCCATGGCGGACATTTGAGTGATATTATTTTTCACACATAATTGCTATGACTTAAATAACATGATCCAATAGAGAAATAAATAAATTTTCACCAATAACACTGATTTATTTTTACTGTGGACTTTGATCCGTCTTAATGAAACACCCTTTATATTCCTTGTGGCAATTATTACAGGTGATAGAGTAAATTTCTCCTTCAAGTTTTAGCTTATTATTTTGTTTTGTATTTATTAGGTATTTTATTGTTTTAGACGCAAATGTGATAAATGTTATCTTGTGTTCAATTGTTTGTGGTCTTTAAGGTGCATCATGTCAAGTGGCTGAAGCATTTTAATGTTACTGATGTTGTTGGTATTCAAACTTGCAATTTTTCCGTTGCACCGTCTCTTAGGCAAACCTGGAATTTCCCTACTCATTTCCCTAAAAAATCTGATCAACATGTTACTCCCTTCCCGCCCCATGCTTTCCGAGTGAAAATTCAATGTCAATCGTTATCTAATGACTTCCTGATTACTCTTCTATTTTTCTAGCTCTTTCATAATGTTTTCTGTTTTCTAATTCTTTCACATCCAGTTATCCCTTCTGTCTTAGTGGCTTTACTGCCTTGCTTGGAGTAAAATTTTGTAATAGAGTTAGTGGGTAGAACAATGTATTGTTTGACTCTTTGGGTTTGTCAAGAAGGATCGTTTTCTATTTTGGAATATTTCATGAATCTTTTGAAAATTTGTTCCTTTTCACTTTGGCATATTTCTTTCCCGTAAAAGGGTTCTTGATATATAAAATAATTTATATATCATTATCTCATATATATATATATATATATATATATATATATATATATATATATAGATTGAGGCTTCACACTCATACACACACCGATAGTAATATACACGCTTACACACATCATATTCACTCACTCCCTAAGAACCAAATAACACACACACACACTTAACAGAGACACATCCCCTTTCCAGGAACCAATAAAACTGTCAAAACGACAAAGGGAATTCAGAGCAGTATGAATCCATCCAGCTCTTATCTCAAATAACAACTTAAAAGAGACTGTTTGACCAACACAAGAATTGACCAAAATTCATGTTAAAAAAATTAAAAAAAACAAATTAAAACTGCAGACAAAAGTTCATTTTCTCCATCAAGACATCCATTTCTGTAATTTACTGCTACCAGCAAGCAGAAAATCTTTTTCTACTGATGATGGCCATGTTGGCCTAAACTAGTCGAGAAATCTAATTTTTAATTTTAATTTTTAAATATTTTTTATTGTTCAATATATATATATATATATATATATATATATATATATATATATATATATATATATATATACTTTTCAAAATTCAGTTTGATCTCTAAAAAATTTCGAAACACCGATCTTTCCTTTATCACGGTTTCTACTAGCGTAAAGTTCGATGTTTCGAATTTTTTATATCATATATATATATATATATATCGGGTGTCACAGCAAAATTGTACAAATCGTGTAAAAGCATAATTATCCATCCCCATTTTCAGCTTTTCAGATAAGAGGTTTAACCATCTTGATACCATTTGTCGTAAGAATCACTGAAAAAAACCTTTTGATTTATTCAGCTAGAAAGAGAACAGGTTAAAATCATTTTTATGTCAGCCCCACTGTCTTTCCAAACTGAGCAATGGTGAGAGGAAAACATCATTCGGGTCTTCAGTAATATGTACTAACATTCATAATCTGGCTTCCATCTTCAAAGTCTATTCAAGAACCATCAAGAGAATGATGAATAAGTTTTTAAAAGAGGAAACAGTAGAGAGGAAAACTGGATCAGGAGGTTACAACAGCAAGAAGGACCATTATTTGATCTTAGTGTAAAAGAGATCAACTAGAAAAGATCCAACTCAATCCACAAGACCTTTGGCACATGAGAGAGGAGTTTCAGCTATGACAGTCCAAAGAGCAGTGAAAAAAATATTTGAAAATGAAATCGTACATGAAACGTGTGAAGCAACTTATTACTCCAGAACAGAAAGTGAGAAGGTTAGAGTGGGCGAAGATCATCTTGAATAAGTTGGAAAATTATATTGGAGTAATATATATATATATATATATATATGAACTTAATTTCAATCCTTCATGAGCTTCCGATCCTTAGCTATGATTAATTAATGATGAACATGTCATTTTCGTTTATGATCGATTTCATCACAATTCTTCTATTAAGCTGATACATTCTTATTGCTCAAAGTAGAGCCCACTAGTGTTATAAAAACTTGGGACAACTCCAGTAAAAAATCTTTAATCATTTCTAAGATACAACAGTTCAAATCTTAATCTAACAAATGGACAATTTTGCTTTCAAACGATTTGGACAATTTTGCTGTTACACATGTTATATATATATATATATATATATATATATATATATATATATACTAGCAATCGCTGTCACTTGACTTAAAATATTTTTGCCTTTCCTTGCTTTTAAAGGAGTGCCCTTTGCCGTGCTGATGTTGCTATATGCCTTACTTATTTACTCACACTGCGAATTTTTTCGAAGCTCTATACTAAACATTAAATCTGTTACGAAAAAAGAGCTAAACAAAATGAACACAAAACGATCAGCTTTAACAAAGGACTCGTAACTGGAAAAACCGAATGAAAAAAGAATGTTAACAACAAATACTTTTTCACACCCAACCCAGTTCTGCGGAATCAGAATCAACGTTGAGTTTAAGCAAGCGAATGAGCCAATTGGAGTAAAGTGCCATGCAGATTTAAATTTGTCCCACTTGTGACGAATGCAGGTATAATTTTTTTTGGCATGGTAGCATGCTAGTTAACATTTTTGTCAGTCAGCTGTTGGCTCTCACGCTGGCCAATAGAATCTTCCTGCCTATTCGTGGCAGCCAGCTATAGGCTCTCACTCTGGCCGGTAGAAAATGGCCACAAACTAAATGAAAATTGCCGTAGAAGCATGAAAAAATCGATTATTTCTACTATCGATGGGAGTTGGGAAATGCACAGTCGGTCTTGGCCTTTCAACTAACTTGGAGCATGTGCATGTAAATTTTCGTGCAAATCTGTCGAAAATTGCGGCCGTGCATTCGTTACACACACACACACACACACATCCTGCCTTATATATATATATATATATATATATATATATAAATTATACATACATATATATATATATATATATGTATAATTTTTTTAAAATATGTAATCTCCCAACACCGGATTTCCTATGTTGCAAAATTGAAATACAAAGTTCCGTTCCATTATCAAGCGATACGAAGAAAACTTTTTAGAAATTTATTCTTAGCATCGCTTGATAATGGAACAGAACTTTTATTTTAAGTTTAAATTTTATGATTGAATTTGAATTGAAGTTTCAGTCTTGAAATATGGGAATTCCGATGTTTCGACGATTATATATTTAAAAAAAAACAACAATTATGATATTATACTCTATGGTTATATCAAACAATGTTTTAAATGCTAAGAATTCTGAATTATAAATCTCATTGATCTTTCCTATTATTTTAAATATACATATATATATATATATATATATATATATATATATATATATATAATCCCTTAACTTGTAAGTAATCATTTTTAGGTATTAGCTGTGATTCGTTCTTTTCCTGGAATATTTGCATGCAAATATTCCTACAAGAACAATCCGTAAACCTTTCTATTATGTTGGTGCAAAAATAATGACGTAAAATGTCGTTTTTTGACGTATTTTTTAACGTCAAAAAACGGCATTATTGCGTCATTATTTTTGCACCAACCTAATATATCTGCATGAAATCTTCACGAAGAGAAAATGTTGAAAAATGACTATGTCTTGGTGCAAAGAATGTACAAATTCAGTTCATTTAACATGAAATATTTCATGGATTATCATACTTTCCAAAAATATTAAATTTAGGTACCTCAGTTTTTTTTGTTTTTTTTTTATTCCGCGGTTTGCATTTCTCTAAATTAAAATTTTAAAACTACTAAAAATATGCAAAGC
>OZ010584.1:15796444-15806444 GCA_963932145.1 Acanthosepion lycidas
GATAGCTTATATGCCACCCGATATATACTCAGCATTAAAATAATTGTCGGATTAGTCCATTTAATATGTCATCATTTGTTTAAGTTAAGATACGATTCGAGCAGATATGAGCGCACGAGAATGATCGTGGGAAATTTGTTGTTTAAAAACAGTAATTTGGACTTTGCTAACCAGACGCTTACTCTGTAGCTAAATGTTATAGTACGTCAGGACAAATGACGGTTCCTTGTAGAATACAGGTCCGATTCCTCTTGGAAATCACATATTTTCTACAAAGTTTCTCGGACATTCAGGGCGGTAAAGTTGTTAATAACGTTTATTATTAACAGAACATAAATATTTGTATCAAAATAAAAATAACGTAGACAGAGAATATATTAAAATAATTGTCGGAGTTAGTCCATTTCATAATATATATATATATATATATATATATATATATATATATTAGGAAATAGACTATATATATATATATATATATATATATATATATATATATATATATATATAAATTAGCAATATTAACGGGATTAATGCCGAAATCATTTCGCTAACAAGACTTAATGAGACATTAACTTAATAGCACTTCCTTGAATAATAAGACCCTTATATTCGAGTTGCTGTCAGATGGAAGACACATGCCTAATACTTTCGAGAATTTCAAATTGTCATCATCAGGGCGTAATGTTCCCATACATAGGCAAACCCTAAGACGAAATATGTATAGACCGGAACATTTCGGTGTTAATCACATTAACATTGCTAATTAATTCTTTGTGTAAATTGTTTCTTTATGATATAAAATATAAGCTGCACACTCTAATATATATATATATATATATATAGTAATGAAAAGTTTGGTAATCCGTATGGATAATCCCAAAGATGATGTAATCCAGAGAGCTCAAGGTCAAATCAGAGCAATTATTAATTCAATTTAAATAGAAGACAGAAAACCTTAAGGGTTCATTGGTTATAATTTATTTCCCCAGGTATGTCGTTTTTTACCTGGTTCATCAGACCACACTTCCAATGTTAAAAAATGTTTTAAATTTACATATAATTTTTATACACATTTGAGGGGTAGTTTTAAGTTGATATATATATATATATATATATATATATATATATATATATATATATATATATATATATATATATAATCAAATACCAATCACGAAAGGAAATCGACCGCAGACGTGATCACAGAGGTATTGTGAATTCTATGATCCTGTTGATGGTTTCATAGTATGTGCTTCGGCAGAGTTACATATGGTTTTTGAATACAAAGTTATCCTTCTCCTAGAGTGGCGGGCAAATTAGACACAAATTAGAGATGAATTCATACCTTCCCAAAGGATGTTTCTGCGAAATTGAAGAAACGAAGTTGTGTTCGCCGATTTTGTTTTCCCAGATAAAATACCAACTTCACATACAAATCCGAATAAAATACCTTCAGCGTGTTTCTGTATATTGAAAGTACGCAGTTATATCAATAAGTCCGTATCTTAATGACGAAAAAACAAAACAAACATTTGTTTAAAACAACAAATATTCATTTTTTCCAACATAATCTCCTTCCTTGACAATGCACTTATAGCAAATTATAATCAAATAGATTGAATATTATTGCAGCAAACATCTCAGACACTTCTTGTCATGATACAGATTAATTGATCCAGTCCCTAAACTGGTTAAAAACACTATAAATAATTACAAAGAATATCTGCTTTAGCATATTGGTTGATTAGAACAAGGGTCGGAAAACCCCAGCCCACGGTCCAGACTTAATATTCCCGCCAACCCGGTAGACTCTTCAGAACGTGAGCAATCAAAACCTCCTGATCAGAGGCCTTGCTGTTGGACGTAGTTTATCGTCTTACCCAGAACGCGGATATTGTTTATCGTCTTATCCAGGACGATGTAATGATTGAATGAGCTCATGACGAGATGTACGACAATAAAGAAATTCCTCCATCGTCTCGTTAAATATTTGAATTTAACAACAAAATATTGCAATAACAATCAAAAATATGAATGCCGGTTGTTATATCTATTTCTCGTAATATTTTTTAAAAATTAAAATTTAATTTTGATATTTCACATTAATTTTTTTTTAAAGTTTTCGTAGTCTTTGGAGAATCTTAATTTTTAAGAACTATTTATTTATAAATTTATTTTTCAAACATAGATGTTTATTTTTAAGACATTTTTATGTTTATACATTCTTTTTATAGATACAAACGTGGACTGGGGTTTTCCGACCCTTGTGGGTACAAATGAAAAGATTGACAACTTTTCCATTTCACTAAAACAGACATTAAACACTTCTAGTTCTCCTTCCTTCCTTCCTTCCTTCCTTCCTTTCTTTCTTTCTTTCTTTCTTTCTTTCTTTCTTTCTTCTCACCGAAACAAAATGGCGCCTCTGATTTGTCTTTGGTGTTTTTTCTCCACATTCAAAACGGAATAGTTCATTATCTATGAAGTGCTGGCAGGAGACGTTAAACACTTCTTTCTTTCTTTTTTCTTTCTCTTTCATTCTTTCTTTCTTCCTTCCTTTCTTTCTTTCTTTCTTTCTTTCTTTCTTTCTTTCTTTCTTTCTTTCTCCCTTTTTTCTTTCTCTTTCATTCTTTCTTTCTTTTTTTCTTTCTTCCTTTTTTCTTTCTCTTTCATTCTTTCTTTCTTTCTTTCTTTCTTTCTTTCTTTCTTCCTTTTTTCTTTCTCTTTCTTTCTTTCTTTCTTTCTTTCTCTTTCATTCTTTCTTCCTTCCTTTCTTTCTTTCTTTCTTTCTTTCTTTCTTTTTTCTTTCTCTTTCATTCTTTCTTTCTTTTTCATTCTTTCTTTCTTCCTTTCTTTCTTTCTTTCTTTCTTTCTTTCTTTCTTTCTTTCATTTTCTCACTGAAATCAAGTAGAGTGCCTTTTCCCCTCTTTCCACGCGTATGACGGGTCCTAAAGTGTGATGTTCTGAACTGGTGGAACCAAGGAATGTAGTTCGCCGAAACATTTGACATTAAAATAGCGATAGAACAGCAAGAGACAAGCAACTTTTCGACTGTGGGAAAGGTGTTGTAGGATGGAAAACGTGGAAACACCTCTTAATTACTAGTGTTCCCAGGTCCACTAAGACTCGGAATGGTAGCATCTGTCAGGGTCCCAGCTATGGGCAAATAGTTAACCCCCAATAAACTTGGCTCAAAACGGGTGAAAATAGGTTTTAATACCACTTTGAAAAAAACAATATTACCAGCAAAACACTTTTGAAAAAATAAATATTACCAGAAATAAATTTTTGAAAAAAATATTACCAGAAATAAATTTTTGCAGAAAAACATATTACCGGAAATAGATTTAAAAAAAAAATATTACCAACAATAAACAATTTTGTCACCATTAAATAACCCATTGAGGTTGATTTGCGTAAACCAAAGCAAAGCAAAGCAAACCAAACGAAACCAAAAAATCAATCATTAACTGAAGAATTTAGACTCATCAAAAATGAAAATATGAAAACCGATTAAGTTTAACGCTGCTTTTGGAAATGATGGCTTTAAAAAAAAAAATTTTAAAATGTTTTTTTTAGATATTTGATAAGTAATTGATATCTTGTATTTTGATGCTTCCGTCTTCGATGCAGGATGTAGGGACAAAATGATAACGATAAAAAAAAAAAAAACATTTTTTAAGAAAATAGTTTTCTCAACTCCAGTAGCTGTTATCGCTCTTTCCAGTATTGATGGAAGTTTCCTTTCTAACCTTTTGTTTGAAGTAGTGTGGAGTATCAACATCTTGATTTTGTCATTATTTTCTCTTTTGGTTGAAATTTATAAAATCTCTCTTTTCAGTGATTGAGTGTTTAGCTTTGTCTTGTTCATGATCATATCGTTAGGCAACAAAATGGTGGGCTATGTGTACAGGCAAAATGGACAAAGAGACTCATTGGAAACAAGGCGAACAACGACAGAGTGGTAAAATATAAGAACTACACGAGATATCTCTAGACATGGGCAGTGAAATGAGGACAATATTAAATAAAGGGTTCAGTTCAAAATTCCCAGAAGTTTACCCGGATCGATATACACCTGATGAAGACTGTAAGGCACAACGGCCGAAACGTTGTGACAACAACAAAGATGAAGACAACAGTCCAAATTTAAATGTCTGGAATGCATACATACATACCTATGTAGGGATACAGGAGGCGATCATCACCCTTTGTTGGAGATGTCATATGGGTAATGTGAGGTATCGCTTAGTGACGTCACTTCATACAGTAACGAGAGCAGCAGTCAATTTCAGTTTGCTTAGAGCAGCTAAACCGTAAAGGTTGTTTTTCCATGGCCTCGGCAGGGGTTAAATCTATCTCCCCATTTGTTTAAAAGCGAATGGTGGCGTTTTCATTTAGGAATATGTTTCCCAGATATAGAATGAATTCAGCTCGCAGTCCTCAATTTGGGAAGATACAAGGCTCGCTGTTTCCCGTTAGTAGAATATATCCTCGCCTGGGACATAGATAAATCCGGACCCTTTAAATCTAGAGTCCTAAGCATGTCTTCTCCAGACACAGGAGTATCTCCATATTATATGTAAGTCCTTTACTTTACACTCCATTGTGCTTTGTAGACATATTATCCTCCACATGTGACATGTGTATATATGTATGTATAGTTTTGTGCATGTCTTAGTAGTATAAAAATCTCTCTGAGAAGAAGGCGTGTTTGTTATTCTTTTTCCTTTCAGCCGTTACGTTCCGTCCGTGAACTACGGTGTTATTATAGGCGGATATAATAATGTCCATACAGGTGGAAATACAAACAAGAGAATAAATCTTTCTTAGATGGCTCTCTCTCGTTGCACATACATAAATAATAGCCGACACATCGTTGTCTAGTATGAGAATCACAAGATATTGTAAAACCGAGTTGTGCTTTGAACGAATATGGAGCTTTAAATTGGACAAATAAAATCAATGACACAAAGTTGTCAGACATTAGAAACGAGTATTTTGTCGTCATTAAATCTATTTTGGAGACTGCACATCTTTTCAGGCGACCACCATATTTGAAGATCCTAATGACAGCAACATACATCAAACAATTAACGAGAAACAAACTAGTTAACCGCAGGTTGAGACGCGTCCTAAGGTCGACAGAACTAGATATCGTTTTAATTATTTCAGTTTTTACTCACTAAACTTGGCTTATCTTTCACACACGGCTTCAGTTATAGAACACCCAGTGAGGACTCACTGCTCATTAAAAATAGTGAACCATATAACTATTATCCAACGCCGATTGGGACACTTCAGCGTGGTGTAATGGTTAGCAAGCTTCGCTCGCTAGATTAAATATGACTGAATAGTGGGTTCGATTCTCACTGGTTACCCCATACTGTCGGACTTGTGCCACATCTAAGCTACGCTTAGAAGACAGCCATTATCCAACACCAATTGTTACAACGTGCCAAAACTTGATATTAATATATAGTCGTTTCCTTATAAGGAAACGTTCAACATTCATTGACGAAGGGGCCAACCCTATGGTGAGATGAAATTTATACAATCTTTCGGTTAAAACCATTTTTCAAGAAAATAGTTTTCTCAAGTTTAGTAACTGTTATCGCTCTTTCCGGTATTGATGGAAGTTTCCTTCCTAACCTTTTGTTTGAAGTATTGTGGAATGGCAACATCTTGATTATGTCTTTATTTTCTCTCTCGATTGAAATTTATAAAATTTCTTCCTTAAAAGACTTTTTTAGGAAAACAGTTTTCTCAAGTCCAGTAGCTGTTATTGCTCTTTCCAGTATTGATGGGAGTTTTCTTCCTAACCTTTTGTTTCAATTAGTGTGGAATGTCAACATCTAGATTATGTCATTATTTTCTCTTTAGGTTGAAATTTATAAAATTTCTTTCTTAAAAGACTTTTTTAGGAAAACAGTTTTCTCAAGTCCAGTAGCTGTTATTGCTCTTTCCAGTATTGGTGGAAGTTTCCTTCCTAACCTTTTGTTTGAAGTAGTGTGGAATGTCAACATCGTTATTATGTCATCATTTTCTCTTCAAGTTACTTGTGGTATCCATTTTAGTTGTTCCAGCTGTTGAAAGTCCCTAAGTGATGTGTTTCCTATTATTTGGCACAGTTCTTTGCTTGTGATCATGTAGCGCCAGTCCACGAGGTTCGAAGAAGAATGGTTCGAAACCATTACCATTGATATGAGAAAGTGGTTCTATACAGCTGACAATTTTGATATTTCTAAATGAGTTTGGCGCCATAAATGACATTCATATGAAAGTTTTGATTTCTTTTCAAGAACATGATTCAAGTTTTAAGTTTTGATTTTGTAACGGTGTTGGGTAATTTTAATTTTGTATTGGGTATCACGTGAGGATCGAGCTCACAACTCTATCGTATAGGTCAACTAGAGTAGACTCGCTAACCATTATCACACTCGTAGGCTTCCTTTACTTATTAAGCTTAGATTGGTTCTGGTAAAAGGCCACGGGCACTCAGTGAGGATCGAACTGAATATTTATCGGTAAATGTTAACTAAACTAATTCACACACTATTACCACACGTTGAGTCGGATTCTTTTTGTAAGATAAGCACATTTGATCTGATGACAAAGCCTTTACATAAATACAGCATTAAACATTTGTATCGGTTATTTTCCCAATTTATAAAAAAAATATGTAGAGAAAAAGGCAGATGCGCAGTATGAAACCCGGAAAAAAATTAGAGTTTTCGTTTTTTGTTTTGTTTTTGTCTTGTTTTTTCTTTATTTTCTTTTTATAGATTTTTATTATTTTTTTTTTCTTTATTTTAATCATTTTACCCCAAGCAAGGCAACAAAGCCACTTATACGCAAGGACTCACTGAGTGTGAGAGAATAAGAAAACAATATTAAAGAGAGAGAGAGAGAGAGAGAGAGAGCAATGAAAGAAAAAGAATTTAAATTTTTGAAGAACTAAGTTGACAGGGAAGCAAGAAACCGAAAGATAATTCCACAAGCGAGAAGTGCGAGAAGCGAGAAGTGTGTAAGAAGAAACTGTTAGCGTAGAACTTACGGTTGCATCTTGCCATTTCAACTGAAAAATGATGGGACCTTTTTGCCAGTCTAGTACTGCGTTTAAATCCAGCTACCAAAGAGGAAATCTGTATGTGAAAGAATTAGAAGACAGAAAAGTTTAGGAAGGAGCGAGAACGATAGAAGAGTAATCAGGAAGACGGTTGATTACGACAGACATTGCATTTAAATTTCTGAAGAGCAAAATTGTCTGGAAAGCAAGAAGCCAGAAGAGAATTCAACAAGCGAGAACTACGAGATAAGAGACTGTTAGGAGAGAAGTTACGGTTACATCGGGCCATTGCCACTGTAATATGATGAGACCTAGTCGCCAATCTAGTATTGTGCTTAAATTCATTTAATTAAAATCATTGTTTAATTCTCGAAACAATTTAAAGAGCCTTGTGAAGAAGTCACTTTTGTCATTTGGGATTTGTTTTTAGTATTGTCATATTTTCGACGTTTTTTTTAACTTTATTTTTGTAATTAATAAGATCGATTGCAGTGCGAAGGAAAGTAGTCATTAAATATTTTCGGAAAATCTCTGCCATTGTTACTAAATAAAAAGACTTATCGGGCTTATATTAGACGAGGCTCTGCCGAAGGGCAATGTCTCGTCTCGGAAAACTGAATCCGATTTTACGTGGTCTATAGGGAATTTATGCCCGAGCCTACGGGCTCTGATAAACTTGGCCTTGTGCCACATTTTGCTGCTTAGGGCAGCGGGTTAATTTTAGTGCGTAACTTACTCTTTTTGAGTAGTTACACGTTTACTTATCATCTCTCAGTTGCGTCTCTGACTTTGGGCAGAGTGCGCTCAGGGGCTTCTCTCTCAAAGGACAGAGGGTAACTGAGAAAATAATACTGAGAGGTGCCCAGCTCTGGGGAACAGTTACCAGGGGCCGCGCCCTCCCATTGCACCAGAGGGAGGGATCGGTGCTCGTACCGAGGCCAGTGCAACCGACGGTTGCGGGGGCTGAGGGGAATTTTTGTTCATGTCCCGAGTGTACGCGCTCGGGTCCCCACCTAAAAATAGACCTTGTGTCACATCTCGTCCTAGTGGGGGAGGGGAACAGAGTAAAATAATCACTAAATAAAAACACAGGACTTTAAATGCTAGGTTACCTTTCTTTCTGATCGCATTCGTAATTTATTTTCTTAAACGTTTCGAAAATAGAATGAACTTTATGTACGCTATTTACATTATTCGGACTATTGTCCTCATCTTTGTCGCCATATATATTACAACGTTTCGGACGTTGTACGCCCCGGCCTTCTTCAGGTGGTTGGAATGTCGAACGTTGTAATAAATATTTCGACGAAGATGAGGACAATAGTCCAATAATGTAAATAGTGTACATAATACCTCTTCTCAGAAATATAGACAGATACTTAGAAATTGAGTAGAGCACTTCTACGTGATGTAATAGCAAGCCTGTTTCGCTAGATCAATTACGACTGAATAGTGAGTTCGATCCTCACTGGGTGCTCCAAACTTTAGGACTTGTGCCACATCTATGCTACGGTTAGAAATTACGTTGATCACTTCCGCGTGGTGTAAGAGTTAGCAAGCCTGTTAAGGCAGTGGAGAACTTGGAGAGGGGAATTAACAGAAGATAACTGATAACTGACATCCATTAAAACATGGCACGTGGGACTAGAACAGTGTACCCCAGTGAGCGAAATAAAGGGTTCAGTTCAACATTCCAACCACCTGAAGAAGGCTAGAGCGTACAACTGCCGAAACGTTGTAATAAATATTGCGACAAAGATGTGGACAATAGTCCGAATAATGTAAATAGCGTACCTAATACCTCATCTCAGAAATATAGACAGATACTGAAACGCCGAAACGTTGTAATAAATATGGCGACAAAGATGAGGACAATAGTCCGAATAATGTAAATAGTGTACATATTACCTCATTTCAGGAATATAGACAGATACTGAAGGGCTGAAACGTTGTAATAAATATGGCGGCAAAGATGAGGACAATAGTCCGAATAATGTAAATAGTGTACATAATACCTCATCTCAGAGATATAGACAGATACTGAAAGGCCGAAACGTTGTAATAAATATGGCGACAAAGATGAGGACAATAGTCCGAATAATGTAAATAGTGTACATAATACCTCATTTCAGGAATATAGACAGATACTGAAGGGCCGAAACATTGTAACAAATATGGCGACAAAGATGAGGACAATAGTCCGAATCATGTAAATAGTGTACATAATACCTCATCTCAGAAATAAGAACTTTATGCAAAAGTAGGTATACAGTAATGAAAAGCAAAACGTGCGTGCAAGAAGTATTGTATTGATTATACAAACATATTAATAAATAGCATATCAATCACTCAAATCATTCACGCAATGCTCTTTACCTGCAAAACATTTATTATTATTTATTAAAGAATAAAAAATGATAATATATGTATTATAATAAAAATTATGAATAACTTTATTGAATTGAATGAATTCTAGTCTTAAATGAATTCTATTATAATAATGTTAATACTTGTATAACACTTACTGTATACCTACTTTTATATATATAATAGCATCACCTACATGCAAACAAAGGCTAAAAATAATGGAAGCCTTATTAATATTTTATAAAAAAAACAACACTTAATAATATTAACTATGAACATGGACATAATATCATGACCGTGTTTTGAAAAATGAAGACACTATATAAATACATACATGCAACACACTATTTCTTATTTAACAGTTGAAATATTAAATTCTTGAAAATGGCTAAATGTATAGCCGAAAAGGCTCGGAATTACATAACATTTGGACAGATTCTACATAGTCTGTGTCCAGAAAAGAAAACATTAGCATAATCGCACTATTTTGTGTGTCGTCTTTAATGAAACATGTATAAATGAAGAGCTGCTACCTAAATACACAATATAAGAACATTCGGACA
>OZ010584.1:15808944-15841444 GCA_963932145.1 Acanthosepion lycidas
AGCAATAAAGGACATCATCATCAGAGGTTTGGATGCAACTGGGTTCCCTTCCCAAATCGAACCCGTAGGCCTCGACTGCGGTGATGGAAAGCGGCCGAATGGCAATACCATTTTCCCTTTTAAAATGTGGAAGTCATTGATTTGGGATGCTACCTGTGCGGATACATTTTCGATCTGTAATTTGATCAGATCCGCGGTTGAGCCGGGATCCGTCGCCCGGGACGCAGAGATAAAAAAAAAAAAATAGTTAAATATTCTCTTGCTGATAGATTTTTTTTTTACTCATGTGTCAGTCGAGACTTCTGGGGTTATCAGCCCTCGTTCGATGGGATTCCTTCGGAGGATTGGCGCGATCGCGTCTCGATTAAGGGATGAGCCTCACGAAACGGAGTGGCTCTTGCAGCGTGTCTTACTGGCGATGGTTCGAAGTAATGCTTTCTCCATTATTGCAGCTGGCAGAGGATAGAAAATTGTTTATAGTTACTTTGTTTAAACTTTTTTTTTTTCAATAAATAAGATTCCTTTTGTTTTGCTTTTGTTTCTAGAATGTCTAGCTTAATGAAACATTCAATTATTCTGTCAGGAAAACCCTTCAAACTTTTAGCCTTTTACCAGAATCGACTCTTAATAAATATCTAAAACTCTCAACATAATGCCTTTGAGAGATGTATTAGGTTGGTGCAAAAATAATGACGTAATAATGTCGTTTTTTGACGTATTTTTTTAACGTCAAAAAACGACATTATTACGTCATTATTTTTGCACCAACCTAATATAAATCATTTAGTAGTGTTATTTGGTCATTCGCATTATCACTGCTATACCAGTGTAAGGCATAGAAATGCCTGGGTGATTACGTACATCAGCAAACCCTATACCCACAGTTACCTCGCTTATAAAACAGCAACTTATCAAACCACTTATAGTTAAGCATAATTATACTTAAGTATATATACAGTTATACTTAGGCATAGTTACAGTTAATCAAATAAGGTATAGTTGGGCATGGTAACAACTTATCAAACACGTTATGCTTAGGTACAGATACAGTTATAGTTAAGCATAGTTGCACTTTATCAAACCAGTGATAGGTAGGCATAGTTATAGTTATATTTCCCCATAAAAACAGTTATAGTTATAGGCATAGTTAAAGTTTATAAACCAGCTATAATTAAGCATAGTTGCAGTTTATCAAACCAGGTATAGTTAGGCATAGTTACAGGTTTAGTTAGGCATAGTTACAATTCATCGAAGCAAGTATAGTTATGAACAGGTACCATTATATTTAAACATAGTTAGAGTTTATGAAAGCAGTTATAGGTAGACATATTTACAGCTTATCAAAACGGTTATAGTTCTGTATAGTTACAAATATAGTTAGGCATATTTACAGTTTTTCAAATCAGTTATAGTTAGGCATAGTTATAGTTTATTGAATCAGGTATAGCTAGGCATAGTTACCGTTATATTTAGGCCTAGTTACAGTTTATCGAATCAGGTACAGTTAGGCATAGTTACCATTATATTTAGGCATAGTTACAGTTTATCGAATCAGGTATAGTTAGGTATATATACAGTTATAGTTAGGCGAAGTTACAGTTTATCGAATCAGGTATAGATAGACATAGTTACAGTTTATTAAATCATTTATAGGTAGGCATGTTTATAGGTTATCAAACCAGTTATAGTTAGCCATACTTACAACTAATGAAATTAGTTATAGTTAGGCATATTTACAGCTTATCAAACCTGTTAAAGTCAAGAATAGTTGCAGTTTATCAAACCAGTTATAGTTAGGCATATTTACAGATAAAGTTAGGCATAGTTACAGTTATAGTTAGGCATACGTAGTGTTATAATTAGATCTAGTTTCTATTCATTTCTCATTAGTCATTCCTTCATTCTAGTGTTCTTTTTCTTATTAAGATTTCTCAGCCACATTCACTGTGATTTTGGCACTTTAAATTAGTATGGCATAGGCATAAAGACGGGTTCCGTACCAGATTACAAATGAATCGACTAATTAGCAACAACGCTCTTGTTCTCCTGTCCCAGAGGCCAGTGTACTGATGATGAGGATAAACTGCTGATGGCATAGGTATTCATAATTGGCATAAGAATGATCTTGAACAAAAAATATCAACATTCTTTAAAATGTTTCAAGAAGTAGGGCTTAAGTTAAACCTTTCTAAAACTGAAACTCTGACCTGTAATTGGAATGAGATTATTCATGGTACATACCCTGAATCCATCATAAAAATTCAGGATGTGAAATTAATCAATTCTAAAAACACCAGATGTTGCGGTGTATGGATCAGCTATAAGAAACTTAATATAAGAAATAAGGAAACTGGACATAGAATAGGCTGCACTAGGGGTAGTTTCAGCCAACACCGCAAGATGTTACAAAGCCAAAATATTAGCTTAAGAACACGGGTCATATCCTGAAATGGCCTGAAAAAAAAACAAGCAGGAAGTAGGACATAAAATATACAAAGTGTCCCAGGAAATAGGACATAAGATATACAAAGTGTCCCAAGAAATAGGACATAAGATATACAAAGTGTCCCAGGAAATAGGACATAAAATATACAAAGTGTCCCAGGAAATAGGACATAAGATATACAAAGTGTCCCAGGAAATAGGACATAAGATATACAAAGTGTCCCAGGAAATAGGACATAAGATATACAAAGTGTCCCAAGAAATAGGACATAAGATATACAAAGTGTTCCAGGAAGTAGAACATAAGATATACAACGTGTCACAGAGAGTAGGACATAAGATATACAACGTGTCCCAGATAGTAGGACATAGGACATACAAAGTGTCTCAGGAAGTAGGACATAAGTTATACCAAGTGTCCCAGAGAGTAGGACATCAGATATACAACGTGTCCCAGGGAGTAGGACATAAGATATACAAAGTGTTCCAGAGAGTAGAACATAAGATATACAAAGTGTCCCAGGAAGTAGGACATAAGGTATACCATGTTTCGCAATATAACATCCACAATATTTTAAAAGAGATTTTAACTTTAGAAAAAGCTAGGGATCATATTTGGACTGTAGATGAGACATGAGGCTGATGCCAAGTTTTACCAAAGTAAGTTGTTGTATGACGCTTTAGAAATTAACTTACTCAGTCATTATACCACGGTTACGCGGTAAAGAACATTAATATGCCTTCACAGGTGAGTGTCTGCTCACGCATGCACAGTATGAATCTTCTGGTCACCAAGTTATATGAACATGGCGGAGCTTGTCAAAATATTAAAAATGGCTGGATATGTGACAAGACTCCGTAAAGAAAATCGGCATCGAAATTCCGACATTTATTTCATGCTAAAAATTAACAACTTTTTATTGGAGATTTTTTTATAGGACACTTATTTTTATAGGGTATTTTTTTAATATAGCACTTTTTTATAGGGTACTTTTTTTTAATAGGGCACTTTCGTTTACCCGATCAAGATTCTTGTAATAAACGTTGACAGTGACGTTCTTTTCATTAGTTCGTAATGAATCTATTATATTACTATGAACCCGTGGCCGAGTGGTTAGCACGTTCGCCTTTCGACCATGCCACCTGGTTTCTAATCTCACTAGGGTCGATTTGCCAGGAAGGTGATATAGATGTTATCGGCAGGTTGACCCAGGCCTTGTGAGTGAAAATTGGTTAGACGTAACTACTTTAGAGCCATCGATGGTTGAGCTAGCACGACGTCACAAGTCAGCGTAGCAGAGTGTTTTCAGCGTACTGGCCTTGTTGATCACGTCAGACAATACGTTCTCGCAAAGAAAACTGTAACTAAGATCCAATGAGCATAGTTTCAGGAGGGCTCCGCAGGAAGTTGAAGAAAACAGAAATGTGCCTGAGCAGGCGTCTGCAATAGGGATTGATTAGCGGCCCTAGCAGACAGGCATACTCAGATACAATAGGCCAGACCTTATGTATTATTATTATATTCCACTTCAAGAAACATGCCAAAATGAGAGATAAAATCCTGAGGATTCCAAATCTAGTCTACAGTAATAAACCGTAGTTCTTTGACCGAACCTGATATATACGCTCGCCTTACTTACCCCATAAAGTGAATGAAGATGATGGATAGAACAATGTATTAACTATTATCACGGATAGAATCAGTGAAGCTGATTATAATAAAAAATCACTGGAGATAGATCGCCCTAGATTTCCCGAAACCCTTTGATAATGTGTAGCACGGGGAAGTTCTATTATGAAATCTCTTCTAATTAAAGAACAGGTATTCATTTTTGATCGACGTTCGTACTACGAATTTGAAGGAAAGACTATGTCGAGGGCTGAATTTAGAAGCCTAAGATTGTCGTATTTATTTTGGTATGTCTTCTGTGTTACTACTATAAAATCTGTTGAAATTAAAGAAGAATAAACATTACTTTTTGACTAACATTTAGACTAAAAATTTGAAGGAAAGACTATGTCGAGGGCTGAATTTAGAAGCCTAAGATTGTCGTATTCATTTTGGTATGTCTTCTGTGCTAAGATTGTCGTATTCATTTTGGTACGTCTTCTGGGCTTCTACAATAAATTCTGTTGCAATTAAAGAAGAATAAACTTTAGTAATAGACCAATATTTAGACTACGAATTTGAAGGAAAGACTACATCGAGAGTTGAATTTAGTATCCTTCATACTTGTTTCACTGGTATGTTCTGTTTGTTTTTTCTATTAAATCTGTTGTGTTCTTAAAAAAAAAACAGGAATTATTTTTTGACCAAATCTCGTACCCAGGTTTTCAGACAAAGATTACGTTTAGGAATAAGTTCGGAATACTGTTGTAATTAATGTAAAACGGGCATTACTTTCCGATCGACTCTCGTCGTCCTCATGATGTGGGTGGTGGTTGATTATTGTAAACCACGTACTGGCTATCGAAGCTCGGACAACTGGCGTTCCATTACAACTTAATTGGATGACCTTGCCTAATGACGGTCTCAGCCCTGAAAATGCACGCCTCGACGTGAAAGCAGGATCCTGGATAAATCTATTTCTTTCCCACCGACGAATATCTGTCACCGTGGCCCTGCCACTTCACGCAAAAACGCCAACCAGCTTCGTGCGGATTCAACACCTACCCTCCAGATCCCCCTTCCCCCACCCCGACACTAGTCGCGCTGCATATTCGCCTTGTCTCTCCGCTCCTCCTCGCCTCGTTTTGCTTCCCTGCCGCCTCCTCCACACCCTTTTTTTTCTATTCGGAATTCCCACTAACTTCATACACCCACACTATTCATCGAACCCCACTTTTTCTTTTCTCTCTCTCTTTTTTTTTATTCCTTTCGAGATGAATGACGCTGCTCGCAACCTCTTCAACATCTCAAGAATCGTGTGAAGCAACATCTGATCGTCTGAAGACGCCCCAGAAGATGGCTGTGCCATTTGAAAGATTGCTAATAACGATGTCTCGCTTCATCTGCAGTTGATCCTTGAAAAGAAATTCTTTCCATAAATGACAATGACAGTGACTATACCATTATTATTATTATTATTGTGATTACTATTGGTATTATTATTGTTGTAATTATTAATTTTATTATTTTTACTGACATTATTATTATTATTATTATTATTATTATTATTATTATTATCTTTCTTTTGGTTTGCTTTTTGATACAAACATTTATCATGTCTTTCATCAGCGCCATAATATATATAACGGTTTTACTTACGATGTTATTGAGAATATTGTATTGAAAGAGGTTATCTAAAAATTTTAGAAAATGAGAAGCACGTATTAAAACTCTTTTTGCATTGCAGATAAAAATAGAATTCCTGATACCAGGATACTTCTTACGCATCCCTAGTAACAATGCTGAAGTTTGTGAATTATTTATTTTGACGATATGATCAGATAGAGAAGATAAATAAAAGAAAATTCAGTAAATTTGATAAGCTTTCCAAATATAAGGACATTAACCGCAACCGTTATGCCGGTAGTAGTACAAGCACTCGGCTAGAAACGACTGAGAAGAATCCTGAAGTACAACGATTTGAATATCTGGGAAGTGTTTTTAACAGGGGACGGAATGTGAAACACCGAAATCTAAAGGTGAATTGGGATAGCGAAAGATGTCTTCCAAAAGCTATGCAAAGTATTAAGAAACAGGGAAATTTAAATATCTGGGAAGTGTTTTAACAAAGGACGGGAAGTGTGACACTGAAATCCGAAGGTGCATTGGGATAGCGAAAGATGCCTTCCAAAAGCTAAGCAAAGTATTAAGAAACAGGGAAATTTAAATATCTGGGAAGTGTTTTAACAAAGGACAGAAAGTGTGACACTGAAATCTGAAGGTGAATTGGGATAGCGAAAGATGCCTTTCAAAGGCTAAGCAAAGTATTAAGAAACAATAAAAATTTCGCTAGAAACAAAGAAAAGAACACTGAACAGTTATGTAATAACAACTCTACTATATAGCAGTGAATGCTGGGCAATCTCCTCAGAAATGAAGAAGAGACTTGAAGCAATAGACATGTGGGGATACAAAAGGATGCTGAGAATGACATGGACCGAACATTTGAGGAACGAAGAAGTTTTAGAGATAATGGTAATAAAAAAAAAACACCAGGAACATAATGCCGACATCTCTAGGAGAAGGAAACTAGGCTTAGAAAATTTTGTATACACATGGGAGTTTTAAGACAAGAAGACGAGAAAATGGAAATCAAAAAAACAAAAAAGCTTATTCTTAACATCAGGAAAAGTGAGTTGGGGTTTCTAGGGAACATAATGAGGAAAAGAGCTTGAAAAATTTGATACTCACAGGTGAGATTGAAGGCAAGAGAGAAAGAGGGAAAGAACGCATAACCTACCTAGAGAGTTTGAGTAAGTAAATGGTGGATCAAGCTTTAGGAGAGATAACAAAAAGAAAAAAATATTATAAGAGTTAGAAAGGAGAGGAAATTGTCGAGGGACGTGATCATCAACGCGCCGAAGACAAATGGCGCATAGAAGATGATCAAACCGAGAAGATAGCATTTGGGTGTTTCTTTATGACCGTAAGAACTGGCGCTGCAGAATCACAAAGAACTGTACCAAATAACAGAAAACGCATCACTTGAGGATTACCAACAGCGGCAACAACTAAAATGTATTGCACATGTACCTCGAAGAGAAAATGATGACATAACAAATGTGTTAATATTCCATAACACCTACGACGAGAAGAGATACAACACTTTCATTCTAGATTGATGTCTAGGGACGGAAGAAATACGTAACTCGAGTAGTACTGGCTGTTCGGTCAGTGAATGGGGAATGTTTCCGCATCAGGAAGGAGATGATAATACCATTACCGTGAGAGACGAGAAGAGCAGATACTACACTTTCATCCCAGCTTGGTGCCCAGTCATTGAAGAAACACGTAAATCGAGTAGTACTGGCTGATCGGTCAGTGAATGGGGATTGTTACCGCATCAAGAAGGAGATAATAATACCATTACCATGAGAGACGATGAGAGCAGATACTACACTTTAATCCCAGCTTGATGCCCAGTCAGTGAAGAAACACGTAACTCGACTAGTACTGGCTGATCGGTCAGTGAATGGGGATTGTTTCCGAGTCAGGAAGCAGATAATAATACCATTACCATGAGAGACGAGGAGAGCAGATACTACACTTTCATCCCAGCTTGATGCCCAGTCATTGAAGAAACACGAAACTCGAGTAGTACTGGCTGATCGGTCAGTGAATGGGGATTGTTTCCGAATCAGGAAGCAGATAATAATACCATTACCATGAGAGACGAGGAGAGCAGATACTACACTTTAATCCCAGCTTGATGACCAGTCAGTGAAGAAACACGTAACTCGAGTAGTACTGGCTGATCGGTCAGTGAATGGGGATTGTTTCCGAATCAGGAAGCAGATAATAATACCATTACCATGAGAGACGAGGAGAGCAGATACTACACTTTAATCCCAGCTTGATGTCCAGCCAGTGAAGAAACACGTAACTCGAGTACTACTGGCTGATCGGTCAGTGAATGGGGATTGTTTCCGAATCAGAAAGCAGATAATAATACCATTACCATGAGAGACGAGGAGAGCAGATACTACACTTTAATCCCAGCTTGATGTCCAGCCAGTGAAGAAACACGTAACTCGAGTACTACTGGCTGATCGGTCAGTGAATGGGGATTGTTTCCGAATCAGGAAGCAGATAATAATACCATTACCATGAGAGACGAGGAGAGCAGATACTACACTTTAATCCCAGCTTGATGTCCAGCCAGTGAAGAAACACGTAACTCGAGTACTACTGGCTGATCGGTCAGTGAATGGGGATTGTTTCCGAATCAGGAAGCAGATAATAATACCATTACCATGAGAGACGAGGAGATCAGATACTACACTTTAATCCCAGCTTGATGCCCAGTCAGTGAAGAAACACCTAACCCGAGTCAAACTGGCTCATCGGTCAGTGAATGTGGATTGTTTCTGTATTAGAAAGCAGATAATAATACCATTATCATGAGAGACGAGGAGAGCAGATACTACACTTTCATTCCACCTTGATGCCCAGTCAGTGGAGAAACACGTAACTCGAGTAGTACTGGCTGATCTGTCAGTGAATGGGGATTCTTTCCGCATCAGGACGCAGATAATAATACCATTATCATGAGAGATGAAGAGAACAGATACTACACTTTCATTCCAGCTTGATGCCCAGTCAGTGAAGATAAACGTAACTCGAGTATTAATGGCTGATCGGTCAGTGAATGGGGATTGTTTCCGCATCAAGAAGCAGATAATAATATCATTATCATGAGAGAGGAGGAGAGCAGATACTACACTTTCATGCCAGCTTGATGCCCAGTCAGTGAAGAAATACGTAAGTCGAGTAGTACTGGCTGATCGGTTAGTGAATGGTGATTGTGTCTGTATAAGAAATTATATAATAAAACCATTACCATGAGAGACGAGGAGAGCAGATACTACACTTTAATCCCAGGTTGATGCCCAGTCAGTGAAGAAATACCTAAGTCGAGTAGTACTGGCTGATCGGTCAGTGAATGCTGACTGTTTCTATATAAGAAAGTAGATAATAATACCATTACCTTGAGAGACGAGGAGCGCAGATACTACATTTTCTTCCCAGCTTGATGTCCAGTCAGTGAAGATATAAATAACTCGAGTAGTACTGTCTGATCGGTCAGTGAATGCTGATTGTTTCTGCATGAGAATGCAGATAATAATATCATTACCATGAGAGACGAGGAGAGCAGATACTACACTTTCATCGCAGGTTGATGCCCAGTTAGTGAAGAAATACGTAACCCGTGTAGTATTGTCTGATCGGTCAGTGAATGCTGATTGTTTCTGTATAAGGGAGAAGATAATAATACCATTACCATGCGAGACGAGGAGAGCAGATACTACACTTTCATCCCAGCTTGATGCCCAGCCAGTGAAGAAACACGTAACTCAAGTAGTACTGGCTTATCGGTCAGTGAATGCTGATTGTTTCTGTATAAGAAAGTATATAATAAAGCCATTACCATGAGAGACGAGGAGAGCAGATACTACACTTTAATCCCAGCTTGATGCCCAGCCAGTGAAGAAACACGTAACTCGTGTCGAACTGGCTGATCGTCAGTGAATGACAAACGTTCTAATGTTAATACTAATGTTACCATTATCATATATTTTTGAGTTTCACTTCGGAGTTTCAAGTTGTGCTAATGTTAGTTTATGTACGTCATGAAATGAAAATTGATGTAATGAATATGCATACACATGTGTTTCCCCTCACAGTAATATGATTGGCTGGTGTCAGCCATAAATACAGACTGATGTGGAGGTACAGGAGCTACACCTATTTTCTACGCCTTTTTCCTACCAGTACGACGAGGACCAGTCCCTTACGGTTACCTCCTAGATTGTCCTACTCGGTTACAGTAGTGAACAACCACTTTACTTCTTCGAATACATATATTCCTTTCCAGGACATTCAAAAAATTAAGATTTCTTTAATAAATACGTAATTCTATTTATTTGTTTTATTCACATATATAACGTGAAAGAAATCCTAAAATTATATGCAGATACTAATTACACAAAAACTTTCATAGTATATATAAATCGTCAACTTTTATACATTCAAAACATTTTTTAGCACGAGTCGAATAACTGTTCTACGAAGAGAAAAAAACTTATATTCTCATAGAAATTATTCTACCTCTCTAAAATTTCTGTATAAACGACATTTTCAGCAGGACGTCATTTTTCTAAAGTCCGCTTGTATTTCTTATTCTGAACTACTTAGAACTGATTATGAGAAAAACATTTGAAAATTTTTCTGTTGATATTTTTTATTATTTTCTTGGATTTCTGTTCTTTATTCCTTTTCTTCCGGGTCCCAACAAGTGATATAAGGTCAGAAATGGCATCATGACATTTTCTACTGATTATTTTTGTAAAAAAAGAAAAAAAATCATATACATTTTACAGAGATAAATCTCCTCAGAAGGTGTGTGCTGTACTTGTGAGTACATTTTTTTTTTTTTTGTATTTCTTGGTCCTATCTGGAATTCCTTCATCGAGTCTATTGAAATCTTTTCTAATCAATACGAACGTTCTTAATTACAACTAGAATTGTTGATGTCCTCCTGTGGTACATTTTTGAGGTTTCCACTTCAAGATTCTTGTACTTTGATAGATTTTGGAAGATCTTCAAAGATACATTACAATCTGCAGGGACTGACATGTCTTCCGTTCTTGTGGTCATTGATCACGACATCTGGGCGATTAACTTCGATTTTTCTGTCTGCGTGTATTGTAAAGTCCCATAGTATTGTTACAGATTCTATATCGGTAATCGGGTCTATGCCATGTTCAAGAAGGCCGGAGTGTACAACGGTCGAATCGTTGTGAACATGGCAATGAAGAAGAGGATAACAGTCCGAATAATATAAATAATATAAGTAATCATAATACCGCATCTCAGAGATCCAGTCACCTGAAGAAGGCCGGAGTGTACAACGGCCGAAACATTGTGAATATGGCAATGAAGATGCGGTCAACAGTCCGAATAATGTAAATAATGCAAGTAGTATATTATTTCCTCTATCGACTTGGACATTCGAGAAATATTTTTTCTCTAATCGGATTTCTCGGATGCTCAGACCAGTAGACGAAATAAAATACTATTTAAAAAATAAACGGAACGTCTACTCAAATATGGGTATCCATTAACAATAACGTTTAAAGTAATAAAAATTTACAAGTTAATAAAAAAATGTGAACCAAATCCAGAGTAATGTTTATTATTACCCATTTTATAAGGAAATAAATATAAAAGCCCTGATCTAGCGTCTCGTCTGCAGTCACTATCTCACAGACGCGCCGTCGCCTCTCTCTGTCTCTTCGACAAATACTTTCATGGTAATTGCTCCGATGAGCTGCTTTCCCTGGTCCCCAGTCTCCATGAATTCAAGCGCCCTACGAGGCTGGCACCCCGCTTTCACCCTTACACTGTAGAAACTTTTAAATGTAGCCGTCTCTTCTACTCCAATAGCTTCATACCTCGCACCTCTCGCCTGTGGAACACCCTTCCCAATTACTGTTTCCCTGATAGCTATGATCTCCAACTATTCAAATGTAATGTCAATCGACATCTCCAGTTACCTTGATCTACCCACTATCCTTCCCTTCATCCTTTCTTGTATCACTGTTATCTGCTCTTGCTCCAAATCTTCTGCAACCCCCCTGCATCCTAGTGGCTTCACGCCTTGCTCGGGGCGCAATGCTTAAAAAAAATAAATAAAAAATAAAAACAATTTTTCCATTCACATATTTATGAAAATGTCTGTGAACAAGAAAATCTACATAAACACCAAACTACGAGTGACTCTAATTATAAATTTTGAAAAGAAAAGTAATTTCCGGGTATTTCTTTCATTTGTGTGGACCATATAAATTCTGGAATTTTTTTTTTTTTTTTTTGTCGAGAATTAGCAACGAAAAATGTTAAAACATTATTTATATAAGACGGATTAATTATAATTTATTAATTATTTTTAATTATTAATTTAACAATTTTCTTGTCAATTGTCGAAAAACAAGAGAATATATAAACCAAGTCTCATATGTTTGGGTTTTACTAAAATTCTAAAAATAACGTTTTTCAGAACAATGAAGATTGCCGAGGAAGTTTGCAACAATTTCGGTGTCATGTGAACAACTGTCCTTTTGTCACTCCATTTGTTTTTTTCTTTTGGCGATTACGTATGTTAAACTTTGTCCAGATTTTTTTTAACACAGCCTTATTAAGCATGTTACAGAATATAAGTAAAATTTCTAACTCACGTGTGTTCAGTGTATGATGATAAACTACATCCAACTGCAAGGCCTCTGATCAGCAGGCTTTGACCACTTAATTGCTGGTGTTCCCAAGTCCACCCTGACCTGGGGTAGTAGTTAGGGTCCCAACTATGGGCATATAGTTAACCCCCAAACTGGGATCAAAACACTATGAAAATGTAAAAATAGGTTTTAATACTAGCAATACATTTTGTAGAAGAATTGTTGCCAGCAATGGTTTTTGAAGAAAAAATTATTACTAGCAATACATTATTACAGCAATAAATTTTTGAAGGAAAAAATATTACTAGCAATATATCTTTGAAGGAAAAATATTACCAGCAATATATTTTTGAAGAAAAATGATATTAGCAGTAATACATTTTTTGGGAAAAAATATTACCAGCAATATAAAACTTGTCGGCATTAAATAACCTATTGAGTTTGATATATCGTAAAACAAAACAAACAAAATCTAACTCCCCTTAGGGTCATATTTTAAGTGTAAAACACTCATTATACGGCAAAAGCAGCAGTTTGATGTGGCAAGTACTGACATCGACAATTCATAGCTTTTACCAATGTTTGAGCAATTACTTTTAAAATCGTCTCAAGAAGATGTATAGAAATATTTAATTTCTATCACTTTTTGCTTACAAACTGACTTCTAAATTTTGCTATTTTAAGAATAAATCCAAATAAAGTCTATATTTTACGCATTAGATAAATTGTATCGAAAATATATTAAAACCAGAATTCTAATTATGAATCACCACAAGCAAAGTATGCAATTTCTTTTTACTGTATTCAATAAGGGACAACAGAGTAAAAATTGTAAAAGATTACTTATAAAAAGGCGAATTAAGAAATAAGATCTTATGCCATTTGTTAGGTTATCTATATAATAAATGCCAATATCAGTGTGTCACACTTTTTCAATTAAAAGGACATAGCGCTCAATAGCTCATCTCTTTCTTCTATATAATAAATGCTAATGTCAGTGTGTCACACTTTTTCAATTAAAGGAACACAACTCAAAATAGCTCATCTCCTTTGTTGAACTTTTATAAGGTAAGATGAAATATTAATGGTATACTTAAATGCAGCGATCAATTTTGAGTTCTTCTGTAGCTTATTGTTGCCTATCACATCGACTCCTATTGTGATGAAATCCTAATATAAGAGCTCTTCGCAGGAGCTAGCTTAAATTCCGCCCGATATGGCGGATTTTAAGCTAGTAATTAATAAAAACAAAACATTGATTAAAGTGTATATCATATAATACTGTTGGGTACAAATTATAAGGCAAAATGTTTTAAATTTGCATTTTTATTGAAAATCACTCTAAAACTAATTAACTGTCTATATTTCTGAGATGAGGTATTATGTACATTATTTACATTATTCGGACTATTGTCCTCATCTTTGTCGCCATATTTATTACAACGTTTCTGCTTTTGTACGCTCCGGCCTTCTTCAGTTGGTTGGAATGTCGAACTGAACCCTTTATTTCGTTCACTGGGTTAGACTGTTCTAGTTCCACGTGCTATGTCTAATGGATATCAGTTATACTTGAAGACACATGGCACAGTGTGATAAATATGGCGACAAAGATGAAGACAATGATCCGAATAATGTAAATAGTCAACTAATTAACTGTATAACAGATTACTTCATAATATAGCTAAAGTATTCAGTATAATTTCGCTTTGAAGTAAATGAAGGTCTTCTTTGATGGGACAATGATTTAGTAATAATGTGCTTGTGTACAATTTGTGAAGCTTTAGTAGTTAATTTAGTTGATTTTTCCCACCTTGCGAATTGCGGGAAATCCAACATTGTTTCATTTATTAGATCCTCTTGAAGTTCATTATTGGAAAACAAAAAACAAAAAAAAGAACTTAGATGATAGCACAATCTACTGATCCCTCTTTCGCGCAGAGATCTTATAGCACACCCAGACTCGTTACTCTGCAGAGACACTTCGTATTTCAACTAAAGAATTTATAAGGCCGTGCTATAAAGCTTTCACTGATTACCAGAATTAAATTTCAACGCTATGAAGCTTGGCTATTAGATCTCGTCTTATTACTGTTGAAATAGCTAGATAACTTCTATAGTAACAATTTCTCTTTTCGCACTTCTCGCTGGTGGAACTCACTTCTGGTTTCTTGCTTTCCAACCAACCTTGATCTTTAAAGATGTGCAATGTCAATGCAATGCAATGTCAATCGTCATATTCTGTATTCTTAATTTCTGTTCTTCTGTTTTCTCTCTCTCCTTAATGATGTTTTCTTGTTCTTATATTCTTTTCCAGTCAGTAACTCTCTGCGTCTTAGTGGCTTTATTGCCTTGCTTGCGATGAAATGATTATAACAAAACAAAACAGTAAAGCTCTGAATTGGTGAGACTAAAGCATGGGTCTAATCTGAATATTTGACTCGTGGGAAAGTGGATGCATATTAGAAAATACCTACAACGCCGCGTAATTGATTTTGAATTCTACCAAAGCCGGAAGTCGATGATTGAGCAGCCCCAGTCTAGATATGGCAGCAATCCAATCACATTGGACACTGTCTATGCCTTTTTTTCATAGTTAAATAGGACAAACTGAATTCTACATCCTTGGTTGGCAACCAGTATAGTAGAAGTCCTACTTTGAATTTAGAATTTTATGTGACCCTTGCAGGGTGCATACTTGAACTGTAACAAAGAACTTACATCCACATCACGTTAAAACGTGTAAGAGCAAGTTAAGCAACGTCGAGCCTGCTCAATACCTAGATGAGTGACTGTTTAGGAATACCAGGTACTGTAAGCAGCTGGTGTAATGGATAATGGCACAGAATTGTTAATCGGAGAGCCGAGTTCCAATTCCTGTTGGGTTCGTTATATTCACTTACGAGCAAATACCATTGGGAAAGCTATGAGCCCGTCTCTGCACCCAGCTATGGGTTACTTAGTAAGACTTTTATCACTAAACAATTATTATTTGAAACAGTTATTAGAATCATAGTCTTTAAATAACCAGCAAAGGATTGATAAGCCGTAGAAAATATGAATAAACCTCCTCCCTTCTGCATTGAATTAGATTGTAGGGTAGCCAATATTGTAGAAGGACAACTTTGAATTCTGAACCGTATGCGACCCTTGCCGGGCGCGTATATGAGGTAGTTGGGCCAAATGACTCTCGCCCAAATGTCCGTCAGCCAATTATCGCTTCGGCCAAATGTCTTTCACCCAAATGTCCGTCGGCCAAATGTCTGTCACCCAAATGTCCATCGGCCAAATATCCGTCGTTCAAATATCCGTCGGCCAAATATCCGGCCACATGGAAGTTTGCTTGTGCTGGTTGTCTAGTTCTCTAAATCCTAACCATCCTAATCATCAACCGATGAGGATCCAATTCTGGGCTTTATTTCAGAGACTAGCAATTCCTCTTAAAGCGCTTAAGGCAGTTTTGATCAGCAGGATTTGGCATTGTTTCATTTGATCTTCATAAGAGCTCAAGAATGGAACATTACTACCACATCTACACTAAAGCCTCGATAGGCTTCACAACCGTTTACGTGGCCTTGTGGATAATGAATTATTCGCCGTCCTGCTACCTTTATTCCACAGACGAAACGTCACCAGCAATTAACTTCTATTTCGTTATTGCTATGGCAGATGCTCGGACGAGTTACATTTCTTAGGGCCAACAAACTCGGACCTTCACAGCTAGGATACCCCAACATGCCGTGTTTACGGTGCCAATGCCTAACTCTGTTGACCATGTTTGCCGTAGTTTCTGAATATGGAATCCAGTGAAGTCCGTAATGTGTTCAATATCAGAGATTGGCAGTGAAAATTCGGAGAAAGTAGCGGCTGTTAATTCTTTAAGTCTTCGATATCAGGTTGGTAGTGAAGATATTTTGGGAGAAAAAACAAAATGGCTGCCTTTATACACGTCGGATTGAATATTTTGAGCTTCCTGATTTGTTAACCTTTCTCTTGGTGGACTATAAAATAAGTCAGCTCATTTTGGCTAGCTCACTAGTACAAAAACTATAACCCATTTTCTTTATCTTCCTTTGATGACAAAATAGTTCCACTCAAACAACTTTCTCCCCAGTTGTAGAACAAACTCCCGTGATAATGCTTCCTTGGCAACTACAATCTTGTTCCCTTTAACTACAGGATCAGTCCTCATAATACGCTTACTTTCCACTTCTTCAACTTAGAATCTACCACAGTAAACATCTACCTTGAATGGCTCTTGTGCCTTGTATTGAGTGAACGGTCAATTTATTTTTTACAATGATATTCACCCTGTACGAGCCACTCGAGGTAGAGTGTTGCAGAGCAAGAAGCACAGTTTATGAAGATATAATAACATTCAGCCCTAGATTTGAACAGGTTAACAGTAGTGATCGAGGGAGCATCGTTTTGGGAGTCGGTTCCACAACGCAGTGATTCTTGAGAAGATGCTGCTCGAGTGGGACACACATCTGGAACACGAAGTGAAGGAGGGGGGCTCGCTACAGGGTGCGTAGAATGGCGGTTCTTAGCCGTGAAGGTTAGAACTGGTGGAACTAAGGAATGTAGTTCGTCTGAACACTTTCCATGGGAATAGCGATAGAGCAGCGAGAGTCCTGCGACGTTTGGTCGGTGAGAAAAAGGATTGTCGGGTGGGAAAATAATTCATCACCCACAAGGACGCGGACACTCTGTTGGATGTTATCGAGACTGGAAAGTGAAGACTTGTAAAGGTATAGGGTAGCAGGAAGAGTTAGGTGCAGAGAACAGTGCATTCTTTCAGCATCTTTAGCAGTGAATCAGATGCACGCGTTCCACTTAAGGTCTGGGTTGAATTTAAACAGCAATAGTCGTTCACGTCACGTGCCGTCCCTGAGAGAACGACAGCTTTTCGCGATAGGTGAAAATTCGGGGTCCGCGAATAAAATAAAAAAAAAAAAAATTCCCGAATTATGCAGGGGAGGGGGGGTCAATGGTTCTGTGGGCCACATTAATACAATCCCTCAAAATTGCCAGAATATATATATATATATATATATATATATATATATTGTTGTGGACCCAGAATAGGTCCGAAAGAAAACTCGAACTCAGCAATTTAGTGAAAACAGATTATTAAACAAAAAGAACGAATACAAAAGTGTTGCACGTCCGACTGACGGCAAAGTACAGTAGTCAACTCATCAACTATACACAGCGATATTTAGTTGCCCCCACGAGGGTTACATGTGGCACAAGGCCGGTTTAACTTGGGATCTCCGAGCCCGTAGGCTCGGCCAAAAATAATCCCTCTTTAAACCTGCATAAACGGGTTCAGGGGCAGTCAACCTCCCGAACGAGACTCTGCTTTTCGGCGAAGCCTCGTCCGGGTCCTCTCTGCTCAGAAGCAGAGTGTTCGACTGTTTAGCTATAACAGGGCAATTGTAGACAGCAATATTTAAGACGCCCCACGAGGAATCTATGTGACACAAGGCCGAGTTTAATGTGGGTTTCTCCGAGCCCGTAGGCTCGGCCAAAAATATACCCTTTGAACCCGCCTAGACGGGTTCAGGGCCTGTCTACCTCCCCGGACGAAACCTTGCCCTTCGGCAAAGCTTCGTCCGGGTTCCTCTCTGCCAAAGCAGAGAGTTTGACAGAAGTCGTACACAGTCAGAGACTGCGTGTCAACTGTAGACAGCGATATTTAGTTACCCCCGACGAGGCTTACATGTGGCACAAGGCCAGTTTAACGTATGATCTCCGAGCCCGTAGGCTCGGCCAAAAATAATCCCTCTTTGAACCAGCGTAAACGGTTTCAGGGGCAGTCAACCTCCCCGAACCAGACTCTACCCTTCGGCGGAGCCTCGTCCGTGTTCCTCTCTGCCCGAAGGCAGAGAGTTCGACTGTTTAGCTGTAACAGGCCAACTATAGACAGCTCTCTTGAGAAGCATAATACCCCGTATATATAGTAATAGGACGAGTCCATTTAGTCCATAAAGGTAGGTCCCATGACACAGACACAGACACACACACACACACACACACACACACACACACACACACACACACACACATATATATATATATATATATATATATATATATATATATATATTTACAATTATTATATTACTGTATGGTGTTATATGAGCTTAAGAAAGAGCAAGAAGTGAAGATTGTGGGGTTATACAGGAAAAATAACGGTTAACCCTAGACTTGAAGAGGTCAAGATTGTAGTGATCGGAAAACGGCTATGTTTTTGAATTAATTCAGCCCAAGCAAGGAGATAATTCCGCTAAAACGAAAGGGGCTACTAGAAATGAAAGAAGAGGAAAAGACGCAAAAACTAAAAGAGAATGTCATAAGGACTTTTTTTCCCTTGACACCGCTATTATTTTAACTACCTTCACTCCTCGGCAATGTTTATTCTTTTAAAAAGCAATGATTAGAATTGTAATAAAACCTAGACATATGATGAAAGGGAATTTTTAAATTTCTTTTGATCTTGAGATCTGACAACAAAAATAATAAAACTTATTAGATTTTGTTCATTTGCCCTATTTATTAGGTTAGTTCAAAAATAATGTCATTATATGAGAAAACGAAATTATTTTTGCACCAACCTAATATTTATTATATTATTTATTGAAATGATTGGCAAAACATTGGCTAATTGCCAGGTTATTCAAACTTTATAAAAGGGTAAATAATAAGGATTTCCTTTTATTTGTCGCATATATTTTAATAATTTAGTAAATGTTCATAAATTTATGAATAAATTTATGAATAAAAAATTGTTTGCATACTTATTTATAAATTGGTAAATTATTGAATATCGCTAATTTTAATTGTATTAGTTTTTAGAATGTTATAAATATATAAATCATTCTTGTAAATAAACAATCTTATAAATAAATAGTGTTTAATAATTTTGTTGTAAATTCTCAAGAAGAAAAAATGTATAAATTTACTTTCACATGGTTAGGCATGATTAAAATTCAAATCATCGTTTTTTTTTAAGCCAATAAATTAGTGAAGATAGTTAAAAAATAATAGCGGTGTCAATGGAAAAACTGCTTTATTGACACACTATTTTTTTGCGGACACGAAGGTCTAATTTTCCCGAAAAGAGAACCGAATCCGAAAAACTAAACAGAGAATAAGGGACGCACTTTTACTCTTGTTCAAAATACCTGGGAGGAGTGTGAAACGGATGATAGACAAACCTATCTACTCCTGTTAGGGGCGGAGAAAAATAAATAAGGCCGAAACATAGTTTGAATTGTAAGAATAATTATATGAATATTGCTTAACAATTTTTTAAGAATAACAATGATTTTTCTGGATACATCTCTTACTATTTAATCCATAGCTGGGCGAGATGGGTTCATACCTTTCCAATGGTATTTGTACTTAAGAAGGTGTCAGTCAGTCAGTTATGTGCCATGCGTGATACACGCTCAGGCGATCATGTATCTTTCGATACATGACTGACGAGGAAGATTTTTTCCCGCAGTAGGTTGCCATTTTTTTTTGCGGTAGACCAGTTGCCATCCAAGGCTATAGAAGCCGGTCTGTCCTGCTATTTACCCATAGCTGAGGGGTAGAAGAAGAGGATTCATTCCTTTTCCCAAGGGTATCAGCACGTAAGTGAATGTAATGGATTCAACTGGAAAGTCAGTCAGTCAATTATGTTCTATGCGTGATACTCTCTTAGGCGATCATATATCTTTCGATACATGACTGACGAGGCAGATTTTTTCCCGCAGTAGGTTGCCATTTCTTTCTGCGGTAGACCAGTTGGCATCCACGGCTATAGAACCCGGTCTGTGGTCAGTTATGTTCCATGCGTGATACACGCTCGAGCGCCCATGTATCTTTCGATACATGACTGACGAGGAAGATTTTTTTCCTGAGGTAGGTTGCCATTTCTTTCTGCGGTAGACCAGTTGCCATCCAAGGCTATAGAACCCGGTTTGTGTTCAGTTATGTTCCATGCGTGATACATGCTCAGGCAATCATGAATTTTTCGATACATGACTGATGAGGAAGATTTTTTCCCGCAGTAGGTTGCTATTTCTTTCTGCGGTAGACCAGTTGCCATCCAAGGCTATAGAACCCGTTCTGTCCTGCTATTTACCTATAGCTGGGAGCAGAAGAAGAGGAGGATTCATACCTTTTCCAAGGGTATTAAGCACGTAAGTGCATGTCATGGATTCGACTGGAATTCGTACTTAGCCTTTCGATTCCGCAATCCGAGCCGCCATTCATTAGTCCACCGTAACGATCCCAATTAGAATTCGAACTCGGATCTTTGATTTCCCATGCCAAGCCGCTATCCATTACAACACCCGCACATTCAAACTGGCTGTGCTAAAGTTCTTCTTTTGTACGTCACCAACAAAGATAATAATCAGGAAAACAGTGGGCGTCGAACTGACTGCAGAAGTCTTCTTCTTTAGATCACAAACCCTAGCTCCATAGCATAAAATATGAGATAATAATCGGACACATTGTTAGTCGCTTGCGGAACTTAAACTCTGCCCTTGGTTAGAGTAATTTCGAAAATGGTGTTCAATTTAATTAAATCTTCCGTCAATTTATCTCTGATTAAATAACTAAATAAAATGCTTATATTGTAAACGGATAATTAATATAACTCGATTAGGTATAAATCGTTCAAGTATTCTTTCTTGTATGAACGAATCTGACAAATTTAAACGTTTTATGGTCGGTATCAATTAATATCATTTCCGTGTGCGCGCGCCAGGGTTAACATCTATAATAATTTTGCCTTAAATAAATGTCTGGGGAAATATTTAAAAAAAAATATTCTTGTCCTTACAGCAAGAGAAACATACAAAAAGAATGGGAGATATTTCGTTTTTCGTTTTGAAAGATGAGAGTATTTTTTTTTATATATCTCTCATTATGTGATACCCTTATTACGTTTTAACCAAACGACTTTCTATATGTTTCTCTCTGTATATATATTTACCTTTTTTTTGTATCTCTCTCTCTCTCTCTCTCTCTCTCTCTCTCTCTCTCTCTCTTTCTGTCATGTTTTTTTTTTTGCCGTTTCCGACGTTCGATTATGTCGACCACCATTTTTAACGTTTTAAAACCTCTTTCAATATTTTTTGCAGTTCAATATTTTAAATTCCAATCAAAAAATTTTTTTTTCTCTCTCTCTCTCTCTTTTTTCATTTTCCATCTCTTTCTCTTGCTCCTTTCGGGCCCTTAATGATAAAACCCTAATGGGCTCGAATCAGTTAAGCCAAAATTTACAAATTCTTCCAAATTATTTTTTCTTTTAACCAAATTTTATTCCAATAGATGAGGGCCTCTAATTCTTCAGGGATTCATCTCTTTATTATCATACAATGAGCCTCTTCAAGGCTTTTTTTTTTGTAAGGAAAAAAAAAGAAGATAAGAATAAAAAGAATCAATTTTTTCATTTGAATCTTTACTTTCCGAAACTTTCTACCAATTAGAAATCAAACTTCACAAAATCGTTAAAAAATATTTTCCATTATTAGAACGTAGAAAATAAACGCAATACAAATAAATTAGAAATATTTAAAATGGCCAAGCTAATCTCAAAAAATATCTAATCACTTTCAACTTTACCCTTTACACTTTACATCAAAAACTGAAGGCCGTATTAAAGTAAGTTTGCAATCGCATTTGTTATATTTTCCGTGAGAATAATATTCAAGAAATAGATTTGAAAGTTTTACAGTTTTCCTATTTGAATTTTTGATGAATCTTAATTCTTAATTTAATGACAGAAAAATCCCCTTGCAAATTCTACGACTATAAAATACTCGTGGGGATTATTTACCCTTAACAACTTTAACAAAATAAAAAGTAAAAAATGAATATTAATGCAGGTTATTATCTAAAGAATTAAGGGGGTACAAAAAGAAAAGATTCGAAGTTGACAATTTTTTACATTTCACTGAAGCAGACGTTAAACACACGACAGTGTCATCGCCGCCTCAATCTTATCTTCTCCCTATTTATTTTCCTTGTGATCATTTTAAATTTCTTTTTCTACTGTTCCTTCCTCAACCACCTCCTTTTTACCGCCTTTCAATCTCTCGCTTTTTTAGAGTTTTTTTTTCCTTTTTTTTATCCTTTCCTTTGTCCTTTCTTTTCTACTTCCTACATTTTTCTTCCCTATGATTGATATCTTTCTTTCTTTCTTTCTTTCTTTCTTTCTTTCTTTCTTTCTTTCTTTCTTTCTTTTAAGACCTTCCTCCTATCCAGTTTCATTCGAGTCAGTTTTCTTTTCTTCTACTATAACTCCTCCAAAACCCGCCTTATTACCACCGGCTTTCAATCTTCTTCTTCTTCTTGTGATTTTCTTTTTTTATACATTTTATTTGTCGTTTTTCTCTCTATGTTCGACTTCATTCTTTCTTTCTTTTTGTACGACCTTCTTCCTATCTAGTTTCATTCGGATCAGTTTTCTTTTCTTCTATTATCGCTCTCTAAAAATCGTTTTTCTTTTTTACCGTCTTTCAATACCCTTCTTCTTCTTCTTCGTATTATTATTATTATTATTATTATTATTATTATTCTCGTCTTCTTAGCGTGTTTTTCTTTTTTATTCATTTTATTTATCATTTTTCTTTGTTCAAATTCTTTCTTTCTCTCTTTCTTACTTTCTTTCTTTCTTTCTTTCTTTCTCGTTCTTTCTTTCTTTCTTTTTCTAAGACTTTTTCCCTATCTACTTTTTTCGGATCATTTTTCTTTTTTACCGTCTTTTTTTTATTATTATTATTGCTTTTTTTTTTTTTCGTTTTTATCGCTTATTTTGCTTTTTGTTTCTTCTTTCCCTCTCCTTCGTCTTTCCTACTTTATTCTTTTCTTTCTTTCTTTCTTTCTTTCTTTTTCCAAGTCCTTCTTCAAATATTCAGATTGCAACATCCACTCAGACTAGAATCGATCGATCTGCCTTACGAGTCGAGCGATCGCATTTTATCCAAATTAAGCGCCCGTCCTCGGCTAATTACTGCTTAATTAAGAGGCCCTCGTTTGCTACGACGAAGGTCAACTAGTGCTGAGCAAGAGCGACTCTCTTTCAATGGTACGCGAATCACTAACTGCCACAACCGATTCCCGTAACCAAAAGGACGACCCAGCGGCTGGTGGGAGGTGGGTGCCAGGTGGGGGAGAGGGATTAACGAACGAACGAACGAATGAAAGTAGTAGTCCCTTCTCGAATACTTCAAAATACACCCAAACCCAAACCATTTTACAACCGTCACCCCCACAACCTCGTACTTCTTACTGGCTCTTGAGTCAATAGTAGCTACAACGGAGAACCTCGCCATTACCTTGCCAATACTTGTCCAATGAATAAGTATCTGAAATCAAATTATATAAATGCTATCACTGTCAGCGACATTCAAGTCTTCGGTGTTGTGTCAAAGAATACCGTTTTCTTTCAAGGATAAAAGTCTTGTATATATCATAGACCAGCAATGATGATATCAAATAGGCTAAGATAAGGCATAAGGCTATGAGTCTCTCTTAAAATATCAACAATAGAGGTAAGATGGATAAACTGTCATTATATTTTTAATTTCGCGCATGCGCGTTGTTTGCTCTTTAATTGCCGACTTCACCGTATACTAGAGTCAGCTGGGCATCGTCTATGATAAAAGGAGCATCATAACACAATTCACGCCACCAGAAATTTGGAAGAGGCATGGTGTACTGCTTGGCAATCGCACCGGAAGCTCCAATGCAAACATTTCAGAATGTTTGGGTGTAATTCTGAGGACAATGTAGAGGATTTGAAAGAGTTGGATGAGTCTAATGGTGATTTCGAAGGTACAGCAGCTCGGTAATCTCACTCTGATCGTTCTAATAAGAAAAGAACTCCCGAATTTGTTAGTGAAGGCCTAAGACCGAACACGGAGACCTACATTAAGTACTTTGAGGAAGTAGCGCTGTCATGGGTCAAGAGGATGGCTATTGGAAGACCCTATATCTGGTACAGGACTATACACCATGCCACACAAACAGGAAAACCCAGTCATGGCTGCCTAACACATCACCTCTTACATCTGGCCACCTAACTCTCTAGACTGCAACCTCGCTTGATTATTATGTGTGGGGCGCAGTTGAGGGAGAGACCATGAAAATTCCTTGTAACACCAAAGATAAACTGAAGTCAAGAATGGCAACATTCCCCAGCTTAAACAAAGAGACCGTCCAGAATAGATGCAGGAGATTCCGAAGTCGTCTGGAGACCGTGGTTGAAGCCAATGGCGATTTTATTGAATAAATTTTCTGTTTAGTATTTCAAGATATTTTTGTGTAATTTTGGTAAATATATCTGTTAAAAGATGTCTGTGTTATTTTCATTTTGGCGTAATTAAGACGACAATTTATCCATCGCACCCCTCTTATAGTTCTTGCTACAATACTTATTTTTTTATGGATACACGCCCTATTTCTAATATGCCCAGTTAGCTCAGTTTGGTCAGCTATTTGTTCGTTTTTCGCGTACGTACCGTTCACACTATTGTGGCCAGCCGCTGTGGCCATTAACGAAACAAAGCCAAATTTACTGAATCCTAATATGCACCCCAAGTCAGCGTCTCCATATATTTATTCAATGCGTAAGAGAGTTGATATAAAAAGCGAAATAGCTCTGGAAATCAAACAATGTAAGTGTTATCATTGTCAGCGACTTTCATGTCGTCCTCGTATTTCAACAAAAATAATAGTACCAACTGCTAATATTAAATGCTGTAATATAAGGTAAAGGGACATGAGGCGCTCTTAAAATATCAATATATATATATATATGTATGTATGTATGTATGTATGTATGTATTTAAGTGTGAATATAAACTAAATAACGAGATATTAGCAACTCTATTTACTTGCGATAGCGTGCATACCCAGATAAACAAAGAAATATTTATTTAATTTAAATTATGGTGTAGACAAAACTTGATCAATGTAGTTAAACAGAGCTACGAAGTATATATTAATAAATACATATATACCTACGTTTGTAGTACAACTTAAAGTTTCATGGTTTTCCAAGTCGTCAGGCACATATGGTGACTAAACCGCTTATTACAGTTGTTTTTTTTAAATACTGGGACTCGTGGAAGGAAATCTAAATTATACTCAGATTCAAAGCTCAAAGTTAATATAATGAGATGTAAATTCAAAATATAGAGTATATGGAGGGAGTTATTGGGAAAAACAAAGAAAAAAATGTTACAAGCTTAAAGTTTATATGGTACAGTATTTTTAAAAAACAACTGTAATAAGCGGTTCAATCGCCATATCTGCCTGACGAATTAGGAAACCATGAAACTTTAAGTTGCACTAAAAAAGTAGGTATACGTGTATTTATTAATATATATATATATATATATATATATATTGATAAATTAAGCTCCATGTCCCTTTACCATATATTACCGTATTTGATATTACCATATATATATATATATGTATGCATAATTAGGCAGCATATTTTCATTGAAGTATGTTTGGTTAAATAGTTCAGACGCGTTATGTCTATTTATTTTAGTTTTAATCACTTCAAGTCCTTGAATTAATTTCTTGGTGGCTGTAGAAATTTGATTGAGAAAAATTCCAAAATTTTCTTTCAAATAATTTTTATTTTCACAAAAACTTTCTATCACATTTGAGGCCATCTACAGGGGGTTAAAATATCAATGGATGTAGATACAGCAGCTTCGTAATTTCAAAATGTTTTTTCACTGTTGATTTACAGCGTTCCAAATTCGAATATGCAAGGGGGAGTTATTTCGTGATTTTTATTTTAATATTTAAAATTGAACAAGATTTTTAGTATTGTATTTATAATATTTCAATTTAGTATTTTATATAAAACTTTGCTGCTACAAACATTTAAGACCTTCGTTACTATACTCATACTGACTATTTAGTTTTGACCGCAATTCTCTCATGTAAAGGGCTTCCAGAATTTTAAGTCTTTGCTTATTATTATTTTGATGAAGTACTAATGTATTTTTAACTTCAAATTTTCTGAGGTCGAACTATCCTTATTCTAATAAATTATTCACTAAAATAAATAGGCATAATACGTCAAAATTATTTAACAAAACATTCTTGAATATATATATATATATATATATATATATATATATATATATATATATATATATATATATATATTCATATATATATATATTCATATATATATATTCATATATATTATAAATTAATTGATTTAAAAGATGTTTTTTTCGCTACACAGTTCTAACCATGTTTCAAAAATGGAAGCTAAAAGCCCCGAATTTAATTTTGAATTAAATTAAAGACATTAGTTACAGTTCATCCTCAAGCGAATTTTGGAGTGGGTACCCACTACCAAAACGTAACAAGAACTGATACATTAAAATATAGACATATTGAACACCCAGACATCTCTAGTCTAGCAAAATAGATTTATCTCTAACCTTGGAAACATGAATTTTGTTTTAGCTGTGTATTTAAAACCCAGTAATTTTAAAAGTTACTCCAAAATTCGCTTGAGGATGAAATGGAACTAATGTCTTTAATTTAATTACAAAATTAAATTCGGGGCTTTTAGCTTCCATTTTTGAAACATGGTTAGAACTGTGTAGCGAAAAAAACATATTTTAAATCAATTAATTCATAATATTAATGCTCTGTATATTTTCATTGAGCACTATTTTGTAAAAATAAAAATATCTATAAGAACACCGGATTATATATCTTACTGTTCTTTCTTTTTATTTATATACATATATTCATATATATATATTTATAGAGGTAGTCGCTTGGAAAAACCTTGGATATTTCGACTTGTAGTAGAACAAACCAGTACCCAAGTAAAAATGAGGAATAAAAGCGTATCCAAATGTAAACAAGAGAGATTCATGGAAGATTGTAGTTTAAAAACAGCAAAATCGACCTTGCTAACCAAACGCTCCTCTGTGGCCGAAACAGTTAAGGAAAGTCAGGCTAAATGACAGTTCTATATAGGATACGGGTTCGGTTCCTGTCGGAGGACGAAAATTTTCTATGAAAATTTCTCGGACATTCAGGCATGGTAAATGATTTTTTATACTGTTTATTATAAAACAGAGCATTTACTTAAATATTTGTATCTATAAAAAGAATGTATAAACATAAAAAATGTCTTAAAATAATTGTCGGACTTTGTCCATTTCATAATATATATATATATATATATATATATATATATATATATATATATATAATTATTTATTTAAAAAATTTATAACATAAATATGTTATAAAATCACTACAAAAATAGCCATTTTGTTTCAACACCCTCGGTGTCTTATCAAGTGATGATGTTGAATGTAAAATAAATGGTTTTAAAAGTTTCAAATATATATTCAGTGTATTCAGTAAGATATGTTATTTATTGGCAGTTACATAATTTTGTAACATGCAATGTCACAACGCTACAGTTATTAGTTAACTATTTCAAGTGAGAAGTTTTGTATGAATTTTGTAATGTGGTAAATCCACGAATTTTTGTTGTATAGATTTTTCAGTTAAGGTGACACAGACTAAAAGTGTAGTCCAAAATATAAATGTAAAATGTCTTACTATCTATTTTACTTCACAGATTTTTCCAAGTCCTGCGAATCGATTTTCTTAAATATATTAAATTCTGCAGTATATATATATATATATATATATATATATATATATATATATATATATATATATATATATATATATATATATAATAAAGAGGTAATTATACAAAGAGTTAATTCGCAATGTTAATATAACTAATAGAGAAATTTCTTCATTAACAAGACTTAATAAAGCATCAACTTACTATTAATTAATTGAATAACGCGATACTTATGTTTAAATTGTTGTCAGATTAGATGTTACGAGTTTGAATAATTCCAAAAATTTCACATATTCATCCTCAGGGCGTAATTTTTCCATTCCGGGTAAACTCCAAAACAAAGTAAATGAAGATGTTATTTTTAAAAATATGTTATTTATTGGTAGTTACATAATTTTGGAAAGTGCCTTGTGGCAATTCTAGAGTTATGAATCAAATATATCAAGTGAGAATTTTTGTATGAATTTAGTAATATGGAAAATCCAAGAGTTGTATTTTTTTATCAGTTACAGTGTCATAGACTAAAAGTATAGTCCAAATAATAGAGTAAAATGTCGTAGTAGTTTTTTCCTTTAAAGAATTTCATATATATATATATATATATATATATAATATATATATATATATATATATATATATATATATATATATAGAAAGATAGATAATATTAGTGGTAAATATACACATACATATGCAAAATATATATACATAGATGCATACACATAGATATATATATTTTTTGAATATATATATATATATATATATATATATATATATGTGTGTGTGTGTGTGTGTGTGTGTGTGTGTGTGTGTGTGTTGGCTATAATGTGGATTTTTTAAATTATATTTTTATTTTTCATATTTTTGGTATAATAACCACTCTTTGCCCGATGCAGGTTGTGAGACCGGAAACACGTCTAACAAAAATATTGAAAATAAAATATAATATATATATATATATATATATATATATATATATATATATATATATATATATATATATTCAAAAATCCACATTACAGCAAAAAACGTTTGCGGTTTATCCCTTCTTTATAAAACATACAATTTTCTCTCGTTGGAACAACTATAACCTCTTCTCTTTCTCTTTCTTTCTCTCTCTCTCTCTCTCTCTCTCTCTCTCTCTCTCTCTATATATATATATATATATATATATATATATGTGTGTGTGTGTGTGTGAGTGTGTGTGTGTAAAGAATTAATGGAATTTATTTTTTAATCTGGTATATTTTTATTACTTCAAACGCTATTTTGAGTGGATACCCGTGTTTGAATAAAAGCTTCTTTTATTTATTAAACAGCATTTATTTCTTTTACTGGTCTGCGTTCTCAAGAAGAGATCACTTACTTTATTAAGTTTCTTCGTGTGTGTAGGCCGGTAGAAAAAAAAATTCTGTTTATCATAAACATAGTATCTACTCAAATTCGGTTATCCACTAAAAATGTATATCGTGTTAAATTAATTTATTTCTTTATTATAAACGTTATTTTCATTAGATACACGTATTTGAATTGCTATTTGTGTTTTGTTTTTTTTCAAAATTCTTAAATGACAAACGGAGTAGATTGAGAAGACTCATTAACGAAAATTTGCACATCTGATAGAAACGAACTTGTATCCACCTTTTTCATCAGAAAGACTGTTTCTATAGTCGAAACGTGCCTTTATCAATTCGCCCACGGAGACTGCGTTAATAGAGCAAGATTTGTATTGTGAGGCTCGCCCCTTGTACACAAGATGGACTCATCCAAAGTATACTTTTACTACGGAGAGATAGCGTGAGAAAAACAGAGACAGAGTGTTCACCCAGAGTTATACGAGAGTTCTTAAAAAGAATTACGGCTTCACTTACAGAGAATTGTACATATACTTTTCTACTAACCCGCATTCCTGGACTACTAATCTTCATTTCAAGTTTTTATTCTTACGTTTCATACACATATTTTTCTATTTCAATTACTAGCGTAGTTTATTTATTTGTGCAGGATTCCATCCCCGGAATCCACAACAATTTGAATTACGTATTTAAGGAATGGCCAATTTTTCTCATTTGCACTTCTTTATATACCGTGTTCCTTCAGGGCGTGGGCGATAATGACCCTTGACCTCTTACTGTCCCTTGTAACTCATAATAAATTTTGTCTTTTTGCTATTTCTCCTAAATTTTGTTCTACCTTGCAGTTACTGAAGTTCATCAAGTCTGTTACACGCTGTTTTCCTCTGTACCTCTTGCCTTCAATCTGTCCTGTGAGCATCAAATTTTCCAAACCGTCCTTCCTCATTACGTGCCCCAGAAATATCAACTACCTCTTCGTGAAGTTTAGTATTAGTTTACATTTTTACCATTTTTGCTCACATTTTTGGTCCAGGGTATCTTAAACATTTTTCTGCAGAACCATATGTCTGTTGCTTCGAGTCTTTTCTTCATCTTTGAGAATATTGTCCAGCATTCGCTGCCATACAGGAGGACGTTTCAGTACAGTACTCTTTTCTTTGTTTCTAACGAAATATTTCTCTCTGTTAATACTCTGCTTAGCTTTTGAAATGAATCTTTGGCCATCCAAATAAATCTTTAGATCTAAGTGGCTATAAGGAGATTGTCCAGCATTCTCTGCTATACAGAAGGATAGATATCACGTAACAGTTCTGTACTCTTTTCTTTGTTTCTAACAAAATATTTCTCTCTCTTAATACTCTGCTTAGCTTTTGAATTGCAACTTTGGCCATCCTAATAAGTCTTTAGATCTAAGTGGCTATAAGGAGATTGTCCAGCATTCTCTGCTATACAGAAGGATAGATATCACGTAACAGTTCTGTACTCTTTTCTTTGTTTCTAACGAAATATTTCTATCTCTTAATACTCTGCTTAGCTTTTGAAATGCATCTTTGGCCATCCTAATAAGTCTTTAGATCTAAATGGCTATAAGGAGATTTGTTTCCAACGAAATGCTCTGCTTAACTTTTGGAACGTGTCTTTGGCTATCCTAATACGTCTTTGGATCTCAGTGTCGCCTTTTCCGTCCGCTGTTAGAATACATCTGTCCTCCTTTACTTCAGAGAATGTTGAACGGTCTCCTCAAAGATGAAGTGACTCAAGGCAACGGAGGTATGCTTCTAGAGAAGGATGCTAAGGATATCATGAACCAAGCGTGTGAGGAACGATGAGGCTTTGAAGAAGATGCGAACAAGGAGTAAGCTTATACTTAACATCAGGAAGAGACAGCTGAAATTTCTGGGACACTTAATGAGAAAGGAGGGCTTGGAGAATCTGATAGACACAGGACGAATATAGCGAAAGAGAGACAAGGCAAACACATGACATACCAACAAGCTTAAGCAAGTGGATGACAGAACATGGCCTGGGAGAGGTGGCAGAGCGACGAAACTTACTGAGAGCTACAAGGGATAAGGGGAAGTGGAGAGCTATGATCGCCTACCTCTTGAAGGGACACAGCACATAAAGGGAAAGAGAGACATGGGAAAGCAACGCATGACATACCTAGCGGGCTTAAGCAAGTTGACGACAGAACCTGGTCTGGGGGAAGTAGTAAAGGGACAAAACTTATTGAGAGCTACAAAAGATAGGAGGAAGTGGAGCGCCATGATCGCCTACGTCCTAAATGGACACGGCACGCAAAAAGAAAAGAAAGAGCCCCGTTACAATTCTTGTTGGCTTTTTATATTCACTTAATCGCAAATACTCTTTAGAAAGGTATAGATCCATTACTTCCCCTAGCTATGGGTTAATTAGTAAGACATATCACTAAACTATTTTCTCCCTTCCTGCAGAAAATCTTCCAAAATGAAAATATTTTCTGGCTTTAATTAACCAGCTTTTCAAACAGTAAAAAACTTTTTTTTTTGGTCGCTACAAAACGTTTTACTGGAGTGGGTGGGGCTTTCTCTACTTAAACTCAGATTCAAGAGTTTGTAGAAAACCTTTTGACATCAAAAGCTGCGGAATTTATTTGACTCTTTTGAGTAAAATAAATTTAGTAATCTCGGTACTGCCTGATGAGAGGAAAAAAGTTATTGTAGGTAATGGGGAAAATATCACTGCATAAAATGTCATAGCATTATTTTTTTTTTAAAGATTAAAGTTGATAAATAAAACCGAAAATTACTTATGACTCGAACTAAAATGTCCTCCATATATCGAAACAGTATTGTATTGGAAGAAAATTGGAAATCTTTTACAATGATGCTTGGAGTATTTGTAATTTATATTTTATTCTCGAAAGCAATACGAAAGAGCAACAAAAATAAAAAATACCCAATAATACGAGGAAGCAAAAAAAAGAAAATATATTTAGATTCAAAGATGAGAAAGATGAGCAAAAACCCAGCCTTATGTGTGTGTGTATATATATATATATATATATATATATATATATATATATATATAAACGGTTTGAATTGTTTCTTTATTCGTTTTACCTTTTGTGAAATGCTCAATAAAGGTAGATATTATA
>OZ010584.1:15843944-15848944 GCA_963932145.1 Acanthosepion lycidas
ATCTACAGGGTTAGAATGTTCTTCCACTGCCCTTTCTTGGAAAATCGTTTTCTTATTCTTATTTTCAGTATTGCTTAGTTATTGATCACTCTGTTTTCACTGATTCCACGTACACAGGGATTAAACTCACAGTTACTATGTTACCTATGAAACCTATGTTCGAGTAAATGCTGCACGTTACAATTTCAGTAACGGCCGTGTTTTGAATGTTTTTAGAATTGACTGATTGGTTTGTTTTTTACGTCTTATCAACCCTTTGTCGGTTATTTAAAGCAGAAACAATTAAGCAAGGCGTAAATTACGCTAAGACGCAGGAGAAATGCTCTAGTGAGGAGAAAGGACAATAAAAGAAGAAGGTTCAGGAAGACGTATGTAAATTTTTGAATATTGTAGTTGTCAGGGTAGCAAGAAATCGGAAAGGATTTTCACAGGTGGGACGTGATAGAAAAAAAATTTTACAATAGTAATAGCGGTTTCATTTAGGTTATTTAGCGGTCAAACGGTGAAACCTAATTACCAATCTAGTAGAACGCTTCAATTCATGTAGTTGAAACACCAATGAAGAACGCACATTAAAACAACTGACATGAAAATAACTGCAAAAAAGACAGAGGGGAGCCACGTCACGTCGGCGGGAAACAATTTCAAAACAATTTAGGATCAATCTGAATCTGTCTATATTTCTGAGATGAGGTATTATGTACATTATTTACATTATTCGGACTATTGTCCTCATCTTTGTCGCCATATTTATTACAACGTTTCGGCCCTTCAGTATCTGTCTATATTTCTGAGATGAGGTATTATGTACACTGTTAACATTATTCGAACTATTGTCCTCATCTTTGTCGCCATATTGATTACAACGTTTCGGCCTTTCGGTATCTGTCTATAGTTCTGAGATGAGGTATTATGTACATTATTTACATTATTTGGACTATTGTCCTCATCTTTTTCGCCATATTTATTACAACATTTAAACCGTAACACGAGGTGAAGTGGAAAAATCAGGCGTGGCTGACCACATATGGAGAGAGAAGGGAGATCACCACCCTCTGTGGGATCAGGTTGAGATTATAGACAAGGAACACCATTGGAAAATTCGTAAACTTAAGGAATCACCACATATGCTAGGCCACAAAAATCTCCTGAGCCGACCGAGCCTAGAAATGAATATGATATGGGAACCAGTAATAAGGAGTGGCAGAGAAAATTGATAACAACAAAAGTTGCAATATAAGCTCTGGTAAAAACATGAAATGATAACAGCAAAAGATTGCAATATGAGCACTGGTAAAAATGGTTGCTGAAAACATTAGGTTTATAATATTCAGAAATTCATACGCAGATGTCCTCAAGGACACATAGCACAGTGGATAAAGGCGTTGGTTAGATCCAGTGACAGGACCCAAGGTGTGTGAGTTCAATACCCGGTTAAGGCAGTGGAGAACTTTCAGAGGGAAATTAACAGGAGATAACTAATAACTGACATCTATTAAGCATGGCACGTGGAACTAGAACAGTCTACCCCAGTGAGCGAAATAAAGGGTTAAGTTCGACATTCTAACCACCTGAAGAAGGCCTGAGCGTAGGACGGCCGAAATAAACAAAGACGGGGACAATGGTCCAAATAATATATCAATCTAAATCCTCTTCAACCGTGTTTTGACATTCAAGGCAATGAATAACAAAATTGCTGGGATCTTTACATACGTTTTTTCCGCCGTTATTATAACTAGTCTTTATGTCGTGGTGTCCTTCCTCTAAGAGTCTATGTTAGACTCTTCCGCCTATTATAAGTTTAGTAGGAGAGAAGGAACATGGTACAGTGAATAGATCGAGTGTTAGTTCATTCGATACACTATCACTAGTTGTGTAATACTCTTTTGTTATACTTACTGTTTAATATACTTACTGTTTAATATACAAACCTGGTTTATGTTATTAGTTAACCATTCACTTGGTCATAACACTTTATTTTATAGTCTCGTGCTTGTAATTCCCACAAGAACAACTGCCATGAAACTATATATAGAAAAGACAGAGGGACTCTGCGGTGGGAAAGCGCTATAGTCGAGATCCGATAACATTACTGATCTTTCGTTGATTTTTGCTGAGAATTTCGAGATATACAACCGGCAAGAATATTCAATGCACGGACGAATAGTAGATTTATAAATAAGCAAGATAAGTTTCCTGACACGATGAAATGAGCCAACCATCTCAGCAGAAGACCTAGCATCATGTCAGTAGGAAAATGTGAGTCTAGTAAGATGCAATCATTTGGTCACCTGGAGGTTAGCTTTAGCGAAAGAGAGGGAAAATGGTTCTCTCTGACGTGTCAAAATTCTTCTTAACAATATCTTAAATCCAAAGGCCTTCGTGTAAAATCGAGCCGACTAAAATAATAAAAAACGCCATCTTTTATTAATAATTTTCTTGTTGCATCTTAATTATTGCTTCAATTTAAATGAATATTTCTGGATTGTTTCCTTATTGGATCATTCTCTGATTCGCAGCTTTTGTCGGCCATGTTTTTGATTGCTATGTCAGCCATTTTGATTACTAACATGGAGTCAGTTAACAATTAAAAAAGTTGAAATGATTTGTTCAAATTCTAATTACCTTGTGCGTATAATGATTTCGCAGACTGAAAACGTTTCTTTATGATACTTTACCCTCATCTTCATTTTAAGGTATCAATAGGAAAAACTGCGAAACGTCTTCCCCATTACACTAGCTTTAAGCTTTCTTTACAAATTCTCAATTGACCACTGGAAAACATTGACATCATTATACACGAAATATTTCTTGGCCAACTTGGATACAAATTTTGGGTCATTATCTTGGTCCACCGATGCAACATTTCAAAAAGCCCCCGAGAGTTTAAAACTCACAAGACAGATTGAAAGAAAGAAAAGCAAAGAAAGGCAGCCTATAAAAAGTTTGCACGAATCAATGGAGGAACAAGGACTGTGAGGGCTTGCGGCAAATATCACGTTGAAACACCGGTTCCCGTACGATTACCGAAGTTAAGCAACTCCGAGGCTGGTCAGTATCTATATGGGTGACCAACTGGGTATAGCAGGTGAAGTAAGATTGAATCTGCTATGGGTTAATTAGTAAGGCTCGCATCACTAAACCATTATTATCTCAAAATAAACAAATAAATTGAGCCTAGTAAGTACCACTCGCTGGGGAATAATTTGCGCAGTAAGTTTGGAAGCGCGGGTGGTGTAATAGATAATGGCTCGAAATTGTTAATCGGCGAGCCGAGTTCCAATTTCAGTTGGATTCGTTATATTCCCTTACTTGCAAATGCCCTTCGGAAAGGTAGGAATCTACCTTTTCTCTCCCTCCGCTATGGGTCAATTAGTAAGACTTGTATCATTATTATTTCTAAAAACAAAAATTAAAATAAAGAACATTTCTTACAATCTAAAAAAATATTTTCTAGCTTTAAATAGCCTGAAAAGAGTTAATAAACCGTAAAAAACGAATCAGCCAATCAAGTGCCGTGAAGAGAAAGAAAAAGCATCAGGGAGAGCAACAAAAAGGAAAATGTGGAGGGCCATGACTATCAAAGACTTGAAGAAGCGCGACACATAGTGAGAGGTGTGTAATAATCCCTAATTTTAGAAGATTGATATTTTATCTTGATTTTCTCATCTGTTTTATTAAAATAAAGCTTAGTAAACACATACACACAAATACATATATACGTGTATATATATATATATATATATATATATATATATATATATATATATATATATATATATATATATGTATGTATGTATGTATGTATGTATGTATGTATTAAAATCTTTGTAAAATGTGATTCCAGCTGCTAAGAAAACCATTGTAAAACGTCTAAAACAAGCCCAGGTTTCTGTGACAGCAGAAACTAAACTCCAGAATTTCTTTTCAACAGTCGTTTCGCGATTGGAATAAAAATACAATTAAAAAAATAATTAAAAATCGTTTGATTTAATTCTTATTTCCCGCCATTTTTTTTTTATTTTTTAAATTTTTTGTTAATTCATTTTTTTCATTTTTCTCTGCTTCGCTATTTATTCGCATTTTTTTTTTGTTTTTTTTTCATTTCTTCGACTTCGTCTTTGTATTTCTTCTTTTCTTGCTTTTTTTTTTTCCTTCTTTCTTTCATTCTTTGCTCGTTTTACCATTTCTTTATTTTCTTCTTTATTCTTTGTTTTAGATTTGATTTTTTTTCATTATCTTCTTTTAATTTGTATATTTCTCCTTATATGGAATATTTTTCTTTCTTTCTTTCTTTCTTTCTTTCTTTCAGTTCACATTCGTCTCTTTACATTTCTTTCTTTCAATCTTTCTTTCTTTCTTTCCGTCTTTCGGTCTTTCTTTCTTTCTTTCTTTCCGTCTATCGGTCTTTCTTTCTTTTAATCTTTCTTTCGTTCTCCCTTACTCTCGCTACATTTCTTTCCTTCTTTCCCCCTTACTCTCGCTACATTTCTTTCTTTCTTTTTTTCTTTCTCTCTTTCTTTTATTATTGTCTTTATATTTTAACTTTTAACGTCTTTTTACGTATTTCTTCTTCCTTTTCATTCGTTATTCTTTATTCTCTTCTTTCTTTTTATTCATTTTTTTTCCTTCTTTTTTTCCGATACTTCTGCTATCAAATGTTTGTTTTAATTTATCCTATCAATTTTTTTTTTCATATTTTTCACTTAAATCTGTCTTTCGCAAATTCAACCCTATTTCTTTTTTACACTCCACTTTTTCTTTTCATTTTTTTCTTCTGTGTTTTCTTTCGTTTTTTTTTTTTGTTTTTCTTTCAGCTTCTGATGACATTTTTGAAGTAAATGTCACTTTATATCTTTTACGTAATTTTTTCTTCCCGCTTTTATTTTATTCAATCAACAGAACATCCGCGCTTTTTTTTTTACTAATCTTATTTTTGCTTTCTTTATTATCACTGGTAAATCATCGCAGCTGACTTTTGGACTCGTCGGCGAATCAAA
>OZ010584.1:15853944-15921444 GCA_963932145.1 Acanthosepion lycidas
GGTCTCATGTTTCAAAACAAGAGCCGAAAACTTCAATATAATTATTTGAATTAAACTGAGTTAAAGTAAGCTCTGTTCCATCTTCAAGCGAAACTTTTTTTGGAATCAAAAAAAAAAAACGATTCCAAAAAGAAAAATTTCGCTTGAATATGGAACAGAGCTTACTTTAACTCAATTTAATTCAAATAATTATATTGAAGTTTTCCGCTCTTTTTTTGAAACATGCGACCTCTTATGTAGCGTGTTGGAATCATATTTTTAAATAAATAATTATATCTCTTATAATTATATTATTTATTTAAAAATATAATTATTTATTTAAAAAATAAATAATTATATTTTTAAATAAATAATTATATTTTTAAATAAATAATTATATTTTTAAATAAATAATTATATTTATGCTCTACTTTTGTATCGAGCACTATTTTTTAAAAATAATAACAAAAATACTAAAGAACTTTGGATTATTTACCAAACCAGTTCTTTCCTATTTTCTATATATTTTCACACACACACACACACACACACACACACACACACACACACACACACACACACACACACACATATACATATATATTTATATATATATATATATATATATATATATATATATGTATATATATATATAGAGAGAGAGAGAGTTGTATGTGAAAATACATATGCATATCTATAATGTATGCGTAGCTAAATTTATAAACATGCATTTATCTATAATATCTGCGTATTTTAAAAGTATATGTTTATATGTTTGCACGCGTGTGTATGTGCCCATTGTGCACGTGCATTCGTGTGTGTGTGTGCGCGTGCGTGTGTGTGTGTCTATGCGTACGCGTTCATAACACTCTAGATGCAAGAGACAGGCAGACAACGATTGGAGCCTCTTTGTCTCTTGTCTTCCATTTGTAATGGAGATCTCTTTGCATTTCCACAATAGAATGATGAATATCTTTAAAACTTCCTCTTTTCTTTTCGCCTCCGCCTCTTCCTATCCGCCGCCCTTCCACCATTTTCTTTTTCTATTTTTTACTTTTTCGACGTATTATTTTTTTATTTATTTTTATTTTTGGCAACGATTCCAACATTTCTGCTTTTCCTATATCTTGTTTTTTTTCCTTATCTATCTCGCTCATCCTTCAGTAGCCTGTCTGGAATCTCACGCGCCTCGTCGTACAACTGAACTGCTGGTACGGACGGTTGCCTACCCGCTCGCTCATTCTATCGTCCGTTTACCAGATTTCAATCGACTATCGATCGCTTTCATGAATGCGAAAGGTCCAACTTCCTTCGCCTTTCTCTGGTTCTTCGTTGCACAAATCTTGTCTTTTTTTTTAGTTTTTATCTCTTTTTTTTATTTATTCATTTTTTTCTACCTTAAGAAAAAAAAACTCCTTCCGTTTCCATTCGTTCTTTTCTTTCTTTCTCTCTCTCCCTCTCTCTTTCTCTCCTTCTCTCTACCTCGCCATCTCCCTGCTTCTCCACGCCCCCTCTCTCCCTCTCTTTTTCTCCTTCTCTCTCCCCGTCCCTCCCTTCTCTTTACCTCCCCATCTCCCTCTCTCACGCCCTTTCTCTCCCTCAATTTATCTCGCTTTCTTTCTTTCTTTCTTTCTTTCTTTCTTTCTTTCTCCCGCCTGTCTCTCATATATTCATCTATTCTCTCTTCGTGTCTTCCTCCGGAGACACTAAATCCTGCTCGCCGCAGATCAACATTAGCTATAGCGTTGATCCTATTGGTAGATTTTCATTGGATGCCCCAAAACTAATGGTCTTGTGCCAGATTAACTATAGTAAATGTTAGTAATTGGCGTCTCGCCAAGGTGCAATTATCATAAAGCTAATAAAAAAAATTACCTGTAGTGAGTTCGGCTCTCATTGTGTATCATGTACAGGTAGCGTAGCGGTTAGAGGCTTTGAAAGCGAAACTGGCGAGACGAGTTCGAATTCCAGTCGACTTTCTTAGATTCATTTTCATATAAATCTATCTCTTCCATCTCTCAGCATTGGTTAAATAACTGGGAAGACTAAGCCCTCTAGTCGTGGTTAGCAATCAGTCTAGTAGAAGGAAAACTCTGAATTTAAAATCGATGTATATATATAAAATTACTCCACCGTGCCTCTTGGATATATATATATATATATATATATATATATATATATATATATATATATATATATATATATATATATATATATATATATATATAGAGCCCAGGAGGCACGGTGGTGTAATGGATTGAGGAATCGGAGAGCAGAGTTCAAATTCCAGTCAAATCCATTACATGCTAATACTTCCTTGGGAAAGGTATGAATCCTCACCCCACACACCAGCTATGGGAATTAGCGGAACAGACCAGTTTCTATAGCCTTGGATGGTAACTGGTCTACAGCAGAAAGAAATGGCAGCCTACTGCGGTAAAAAAATCTGCCTCGTCCGTCATGTATCGAAAGATACATGATCGCCTAAGCCGTGTATCACGCATGGCTCATAACTGATATAACCCAGTCAAGACACATTCTATAAAGCCATACAAAAGATTATAGATTTCCCAATTGACTGAGGTGTGGGTGTCATGAACTGGGAATAGGACGTGTGGCCGATTCGGCGTAGCCGACTCGTCATAGGAATTTTTCGGTAGAAATACGATTAGGCGTAGGATTACTACTTCGTCGTTATAGTCACATTTGTTCTCTCTCTCTCGTTTAGTATTCAAATTAGTACTTCGTCGTTATATGCTCGAGTAGCCTAATTTAAGAAAAAGAGTAGTTGGTAGTATTTTTATGTTATATTTTATTCAATGCAGCTTCTAATTTCTTAACCTTTACCCTCATCATATTTTGCCATCCATTCGCACAAAATGACTTTCTTGCCTTTAAAATGTCGGGAATAGGCCGTTCCGGCGTAGACCATTTGGCGTCGCTGATTCGGCGTGGCCTACTGGGCGTAGCCGATTCGATATAGGAATTTTTTGCCAGAGGGACGATTAGGTGCCAGATTATTACTTTGTGTATTATAGTCAAATTTGCTCTTTCTCTCTCTCTCTCTCTCGTTTAGTAGTCAAATTAGTACTACGTCGTTATATGCTGGAATAGTCTATTTTAAGAAAAAATGTATTAGATTGGTGCAAAAGTAATGACGTAATAATGTCGTTTTTGACGTATTTTTTAACGTCATAAAACGACATTATTATTATTACGTCATTATTTTTGCACCAACCTAATACTTGAAGCCATTTTCATATTTAAGAAAAACTTGATCGCTGGATATCCACCCTCAAAAAAAAAGCTAATATATATATATATATATATATATATATATATATATATATATATATATATATATATATTAGGTTGGTGCAAGAATAATGACGTAATAATGTCGTTTTTGACGTATTTTTTAACGTCAAAAAACGACACTTGTGAGTGATCAACTATTCTGGACACCTAGCCATGGCTCAAGCCAGGTCAGTCGACCAGCAACCACCTACATTGACCAACTACAGTATATTTATTTGGCGGATATAAATTTGAGAATCCTATTGATGCAGATGACCTTCGCTCTCACAGCTAACACCATTACCAATGCTATATTTCCCCTGTATCATCTGGAAATTGCTGTTAACGATGTTGGACTTTATGTCAAAGTCTCCAGAAGTGAATTCGTAGGTTTCAACCAACAAGGTCCAATATTGTCTTAGGGGAATCAATAAAATATGTAGAATCTTTTACATACCGAAGAAGTGAAATTCTGCTGAAAAGGATATGGAAATTTGCATAGCCAAAGCCTAGGCGGCCTTGAATAAAATAGATGTAATCTGGAGATCTGATCTACCAGAAAACCTCAAGCGGAGATTCTTTCGAGCCACTGTAGAGGCGGTGTTAATGTGTGGTGCCACTTCTTGGATATTAACTAAAAGCCTACAGTCTGAGAGCTACACTTAACATCTCTCGGTGATAACATCTAACTAAATCACAGCTCTATGGACACAACCCTGATATTTCTACAATTAATTTCTACGTTAATGCAAAACACTGCTGGCATGCAAATCAACAGCTTGTGAGTGGTTTACTGCTCTGGCCACCTAGCCATGGTTGGTCGCCCAGCAACCAACTACTTTGTGCAGATATGGTATAAAACAGGATGCCACCCTAATGACCTTTCGACCTTGATGCATGACTGTGATGGTTGACCGGAAAGACTCATAAATATATGAGGTCAGTCGACCGAATAATAATAAAATAATAAGATAAATAATATAATAAAATAACTGAATATAACTGAATATTCGAGAAATTTTCTTAAAGAAAAATATGAACTCTCCGGGAGGAACGCAGGTTTGAGTGCTTTAACCGACTCGGACATGCATAATATTTGCAGATAAGCCATGTCTGAATAGTGCCTTTAAGCAAAATCCTTCTTGCAAAAGACTCTCAAAGTTTCATATCGGCTTATATATATATATATATATATATATATATATATATATATATATATATACCGGGTGTAACAGAAAATTTTTCCAAATCCCGTAACAACATCAATCGCCCAAAATGTTTAATATCTAAAAAAAAAAAAAAAAAAAAAAAAGAAAATAAATAAATAAATAAAAATCTGAGTATCCACCTTGGAAGCGAAATAAATTCTAGTGAAAACTATGTAAAAATTCGCTTTGCGAAAGCCTGGTCGCCTTGAATAAAATAGATGTAATCTGGAAATTTGATCTACCAGACAACCTCAAGCGGAAATACTTTCGAGCCACTGTAGAGGCGGTGTTAATGTATGGTGGCACTGCTTGGACATTAACTAAAAGCCTGGCGTCTAAGCTTGATGGAACCTAGACTCGGATGCTGAGAGCTATACTTAACATCTCTTGGAGATAACATCTAAATCACGGTTCTATGGACACCATCTTGGATATTTCTACTATCTCAGTGAATGCAAAACAAAAAACTCGTGAATGATCTACTGCTTCGGATCCCTAGCCATGACTCAAGACATTTTCTAAAATTTATTTCTTTTTTATATTCTACGAATACTTCTATATACTTCTTGTGTAGCATCGGTTTTAATGTATGATTGTACTCCTTAGACAATAGCTAAACCCGTTGAGTAGGTTCCATCAAGCATATTGATCGAACCTACACTTGGATGCTGGGAACTATACTTATCATGTCTTGGTGACAATATTCCGTTTGCCTTTTCTACCAATATTTTCATGTCAACTGTTCTGACGAGCTTTTTTTCCCTGTTGTCCCGACGATATGAATTAAAGCGTGCTACTAGTTTGTCATCGAGGTCCCATCGTTTACTGTTGAAATAGTTAAATGCAACCGACACTTCTACCCGAACAGTTTCTTTTCTCTCACTTACCGCCAGTGTAACTTCCTTCTGTTTCCCTGCTTCCAAGTGGAATCTTCACAAATGTAAATGCAACGTCAATCGCCATCTTCTCTCTCCTTGAATTCCGTTCATTTTTTGTCCTTTCTTCAATCCTCCCTATACACTTTTCTCTCACTATCACTCCCTGTAATTCCTTGCCTACAAGTGGCATTCCCGCCTAGCTTGGGGCGTTTAAGATTGTAGTGGCGGTGGAATCATCCACCCAGGAACCTGTTCCACAAAGTAGAGGCTCTTGGGAAGGAGTTGTTCGAATTAAACTTCTTTCTTACCAATGCAAAACGAATGGAATGGAGATAGTGTGCCCCTGTGAACATGACATGGTGGGTCTTAGATGTAAGGACCTAAACTAGTAGAAAAAATCATAGCTCTATGGACACATCCCTGATATTCCCTCAGTCCTACGTGAATGCAAAATGCTCTTTGCAGGACACTGCTTGTAAGCAAAACAAGAGCTTGCAACCGATCAAACTAATATGGACACTTAACCACGGCGCAAGATGGGCTGGTCACCGAGAAACCATCTACATTGACCGGTTGTGTTATGACAGAGTGTCACCCTGAAAATCTGGAAATCTGTTCTACTGGACAACCTAAAATGGAGATTCTTTTGAGCCACTGTAGAGATGGCGTTAGTGTATGGTTCCACTGCCTGGACATAAACAAAAGACTTCAGCCCTAAACTTAACAGAACCTGTACTCAGATAATGAGAGCTATACTTTACATCTCTTCAAGATAATATCCATTTAAATCATAGACATATGGACATATCCCTGATATTTCTAGAATCCTACGTGAATGTAAAATGCTCTTTGAAGGACACTCTGGTGAGCAAAACAAGAACTTGCAAGCTGTGGACACTTAGCCATGGCGCAAGATCGGCTGGTCACCCAGAAACCACCTACATTGACTGGCTGTGTTTTGACAGAGTGCCACCCTAGTGAACTTCCAACTGTCCTACAGGACTGTGATGGTTGGTGCAATAGATGCATTGATGTCCGAGCTAGCTCAACCGAATTAAAAAGTGTTTTGACCCCTTTTGGGGAGGAGTAACTATTTGCCCATAGCTGGGACCCTGACAGGTGCTACCACCTTGGGTCATGCCGTCGGATGTAGTTTATCGTCTTAACCAGGACGCGAATGTAGTTTATCGTCTTACACAGGACACAGATGTAGATTATTGTCTTACCCAGGAAGCGAAAGGGAGAAGAAATGACTAAACGTCAATTGAAAGACGATGGAATGCATGGTTGTTAATAAAAGGAACAGCACAATATGCAAATTACAAATTGGAAAGTTTTGTAAGAAATAAAGGAAAGAGTTCTGATCTATTACGTAATATCAGTATGGTAGTGAATGCTGGAAAATCTCCTTACAGATGAAGACTTGAGGCAACAGTAATGTGGTTCTATAGAAGGATGCTGAGAAATTTTGGCACTCACATTAGATATGGAAGACAAGAAAGGTAGAGAAAACAGTAAATAACTTGCCTAGCAAGATTGTTTAAACGGTTGGCAGGAGAGGGATTAGGAAGAAGAGATAGCAAAAAGACAATCTTTACTAAGGGCATGGAAAGCCATGATCGCTCACGTCCTGAAGGGACACGACTCATAGAAGAAGAAGAAGAAGAAGAAGAGTTATATTAAGAAAGATTGAAAGAAGAAGAAAAAGGAAAAGAAGAAGGATTGGAAGAAGGAGAAGACGAATGGAAGAAGAAGAAGAAGAAGAAAAAGAAGAAGAAGAAGGAAGATTGGAAGAAGAAGAAAATTTGAATGAAGAAGAAGACGAAGAAAGATTGGAAGAAGAAGAAAGATTGGAAGAAGAAGAAGAAGAAGAAGAAGAAGAAGAAGAAGATGAAGAATATTAAGAAAGATTGAAAGAAGAAGAAAAAGAAAAAGAAGAAGGATTGGAAGAAGGAGAAGACAAATGGAAGAAGAAGAAGAAGAAAAAGAAGAAGAAGAAGAAGAAAAAGATTAGAAGAAGAAGAAGAAGAAGAAAGATTGGAAAAAGAAGAAGAAGAAGAAGAAGTATAATATTAAGAAAGATTGGAAGAAGAAGAAGAAAAAGGAAAAGAAGAAGGATTGGAAGAAGACAAATAGAAGAAGAAGAAGAAGAAGAAGAAGAAGAAGAAGAAGAAGAAGAAGAAGGAAGATTGGAAGAAGAAGAAAATTTGAATGAAGAAGAAGAAGAAGAAAAAGAAAAAGATTGGAAGTACACTGCGAAGAATATGTAATTCACTCAGATAAGCTTTCTTTGAGGCAAGGCTAGAACATATGAGTGTTTAGTGAGCATTAAGTTCACAAAACTTGTAATAGTTCGCGATTGCAATGGAGTACATTGCTAACTGGTTGCTGGAACCTCGACGTGGGGTAATGGTTAGCAACCTTGACTCGTTAGATCAGTTACGACTGAAAGTGAGTTCGATCCACACTAGGAGCTCTATACATTCAGCCTTGTGCCACATCTAAGCTATGCTAAGAAAATAACCATTGCTAACTGATTGGCTCTTTCATACGTCGAAGAATTACATCTGGAAAGGACATGTTTGCGAAGATAGCAATTTCTATTTCAACAATCTCATGTTCTTCTGGTTACTTTTTATTTATTCCGCAGATCAATCCCTTTAGCATCTATCTCCTTCATGTATCGATTTTTGATTTGCAGTATGGATTTATCGATTATATTTACTAGTGCAGTGTTTCGTTATTTACCTTTGGATTACGATTGACGTCATTGTTCAAATGTATTTTAGTTTCTTCCTTTTAATTTTTTATTTTTTGTTTAGCAAAGGGTAGATTATAACAAGCAGTTTGTTGACACGAACCTCCCCCACATCCAACAAAAAACAAAAACACACAAGCATTGAATTGAATCGTTTACTGTCGCCGAAGACACTATTTGTCCACCCACGAAAAAAGCCTGGAAAAACTTAGCCCGCGTTTTCGAATTTTAATGTTCCATTTTATTAGGTTGGTGCAAAAATAATGACGCAATAATGTCGTTTTTTGCCGTATTTGTTAACGTCAAAAGACGACATTATTACGTCATTATTTTTGCACCAAACTAATACATGCGCGTACTCATCATGGCGACCATAAACATGAGATATTTGGCTTGAAATAATACGCTTTGTAGGCGGCATGACGGGAATCACCCCCCCCCATATATATATATATATATGAAGAAAAATATACGGGAAAAAACAAACAAAAATCCTTATATGCAATAATGCTGTTTTAATGTTAATATGTCGACGTCGGACGTTTCGGTCAATAAACCATCTTCAGAACATATTCAATATAAAATATAAATAACATTATCAAACTTAACATGACAAAAACGATGGACACAAGAACAAGACATATCCAAACAGATAACTAAAAGTTTTATGCGATCAGCGTTTCGTTTTAAACATGGTCACGTTGTCACCACGTTTGCGACGCTGTGAAAACGTATTCCTAAATTTGAATATTATGAAAGAAAAATGAAAGAAATTCTATTTGATGTAAAATTTATATGTACGCTTGTCGAGCCCACATATTTTAAGTCACAGTTTTTGTATGAGATTTGGTAGATGCAACATTAAAACAGCATTATTGCATATAAGGATTTTTGTTTGTTTTTTCTCGTATATTTTTCTTCATACTGTCGGATCTATATCCATATATTTGCTTACACACACACACACACACACACACACACACACACACACATATATATATATATATATATGTATATATATATATATATATGTGTGTGTTGAATAAATATATACCATTTACATTAGTCGAACTATTGTCCTCATCTTTGTCCCCATATTTATTACAACGTTTCGACCGTTGCACCCTCTGATCTTCTTCAGGTGGTTGGAATGCCGAAATGAACCCATAATTTCGCTTACTGGGGTAGACTGTTCTAGTTCCACGTGCCATGTTTTAATGGATGTCAGTTATCAGTTACCTCCTGTTAATTCCCCTCTCCAAGTTCCCCACTGCCTTAACCGGGTATTGAACTCACACTCTTTGGGTCCTGTCACTGGATCTAACTAACGCCTTTATCCATGCCATGTGTCCTTGTAAACAGTCTACCCCAGTGAGCGAAATAAAGAGTTCAGTTCGACATTCCAACCACCTGAAGAAGGCCGGAGCGTACAACGGCCGAAACATTGTAATAAATATGGCGCCAAAGATGAGGGCAATAGTCTGTGACACTATTTACGTCGCTAGAAAGAAAGAAGAAAAAAGAAAGACGAGAATTAAATTTAGGTGATAAGAAGCCATCACGAAAAGGACACTGAGCGGTGTTGTTTTTCTGGCGGGGAAAAGTGGTAAGATTTTTATTTCCATTGTCGAGAAGGTAAAAAACAGAATTTAATCTGATTTATGTTACGAGGCGGCGAGTAAGATATATCCAATCTGCCCATGGCAATGATAAAAAAAAAAAAAGATTTTTTCAAGTTGGACAAGAGACCTCCCGCAGAATTTTAAAGAGATAAAAATAAAAATTAATTAAGCACACACTGTCCGAGAAAAACTAAAATGTCCACTAACCACCATGAAGGAAAGATTAAGCCTTTGTCTATATGCAGAATATCATTGAGAGGAGCATCTGGTTATTATCAGGGCTAGCTATGATAGCGAAACTATTTTATCGGATTAGTGTTTGGCACCAAGAATGCAAATACGTTCAATTGACCACCCACTTGTTTGGCGAAGGCCCCGGGTGATAAAGTAAAAGTGATATTTGGCTAAGATAAAAGTCCAAGGGTTTGTGGTCGGGCAGAAGGAAAGAAAGAGAAAGAAAAGAAAAAGAAAAAGAAAAAAGAAAAAGGAAGATAATTTATTTATTTTTTTCTTTGAGCAAGATTTTTTAAACCGATGCTAGTCTGGCCACACCCACGCTGCTGAGCGCTCATTGGCTGAATGGTGGCATGAGCGTTAGGCGAAGGTAATCATCCGAAGAAGGAGGGGAGGCCAGTTGCGCCTCACCCCCTGAAAGCATAGGTGTGAGATGCCACTGTGAGAGAGAGAGGGGAAACCCGTTGACACCCTCTGAGGGTATGGTGAGATACCAATATGAAAACAGAAGAAGGTGGGAAGACGAAAGACTTCCAAAAATGGAAAATAATAAAATTTTCCTGACCGAAAACAAAGAAGTAGATTGTGGGTTTAGAATTATCAAGGAACCTCAAACCCCGACAAGCCCAACCCGTTTTTTGTCAGCGCCCATATAAGCAGAGTCGCAGCGAGTGAAAACCAGTTCGAGTTCCAGTTAAGTTCGCAGTGAAGTTCGCAGCTGAGTTGAATTGAGTTGGGCCCGCCTTGCAAAGAGTTGACCGAAGGTTCACGCAAATCACGACCTCAACTTCTAGCCAAGAACAATTTATTTTTGAAGAACGACTTAGGCTCATACCACCAAAACAAGTTTTACGAAGATAGACCAAGATCCAGTTTCTTAAAGAACAAACAACTTAAGATGTTAAGACTCGCCTAACAAACACAAAGTGTCACGAATCCATATAGCGGGTTGGGAAGAAGACGCAGTCCTGTATTCAGAAACCAGATATAAAATATTGTTATCTTTTTTTTTAACACATTTGAACTTTTCGAGTTATTATTTTCTTTTCTTTTACATATACTTACTTGTGCGGTGTTACCCTTGATCGAAGTCGGCTTGCATTACGGCCCGGCGACTGATTGATTTCGTCTGCCTAAGATCAATTCACAACGTGGGTAGGTTAGACTGGAAATCAAAACAGTTACTTCGGTAACCAGACGTTGTAGGCGAGCTGGGAACGACAAGGCTGATACCGAATCTAACCAGATTCCCATCCGAATCACCAAAAGGTTAGAAAGTCACATTTGGTGCCGCGACCAATACCAAGCCAGTTGGTCGTCCCAGGACAGGATAGCACGACGGACGCGGCTAGGCAGACGTCACATTTGGCGCAGCGACTCCGGGAGGACGTCACAGTCCGAATAATGTAAATAGTGTATATAATACCTCATCTCAGAAATATAGACAGATATATATTCTATATAGAAAAATTAAATAAAAAACTTAACCGCAATATATATATATATATATATATATATATATATATATATGTTCTGGGATATTCGGTCATTTCCTTTCTTTCAAAAATAGACATCACTGGCCGTTGGTTGAAAAGCGTTTCGCATCGCCTTCAAAAAACTATTCAACACGCGTCAAGTTGGATTTGGTCGAGATCAAAACAAGCAAATAAAATGCGCGCAACATCACGACCTAACATGCGCAAGTGAGATATTTGCGTGGTCGTCTATAACGACTTTTACGAGCGCGTCAATAACGGCAAACGCGTTCAAGAAACTTTCATTGCAGATAGATTTTACTCAAAGGAACAATTAGCTTATCTTAATATCCTGCCTGGTGGCAAACGCTGCTGGTGGCGCCAGGGGTGGCGGTCCCGCCATAGACACTGAAACCATGATATCACCCCTGGTCGGCGGCTGATGAAGACAGGGTATCGCACGTGCTAACACACGTTGTATGATATATATATATATATATATATATATATATATATATATATATATATATATATATATTCTTGTGTTGGTATAAATTTTCTGGACATAAATTATGTAGAAATTGTCCGAATGTTTGATATATCTGAGCGCTTTCGGCTGTTCTATTAGCCATTATCAAATATGATTTTATTTTTACTTTTAACTGAATGTATAGATTTTTTGTATACGTATCTAGAGTTATAGGAATGTTTTTATTTTCCAAACACTGTCAGCACATTGTGGCCGTGTTCGTAGTTGACTTTATTAAGTGTTGGCTTATTCTTTTTAAGTTTCCATGATTTTTAGCCTTTTTTTACATGTAAAATACAAGGCAAAAAAAAAAATGGACGCACCCACAAAAAGTCGATTTTTGTATTTTTACAAAGACAAGTGAATAATAGAATTTGTTTATTAATACAGGTGTATATATGTACATTATACAAGTCATTAAATGGTGTAGTATTTTGTTGGGTAACCTTTTGCTTTAATAAATACCTTAATTCTTCGTGGCATGCTTTAGACTAAATTGTTTAGTAAGTCAACGTCCTTAGCCATATTTTTCTAACATTCCATTAATTCGCGAAAAAGACCATCTTCTATGTTAACTTTTCTATTACGGGCACTCTGGTCTATTATCGCCCAACAAAGGTTTTTAATTGGATTAAGGTTCTCGAATAGTTTCGTGGACCCAATTTCGCTCAAAAAGCTTGGGTCAACCCATCATATGGTTTCCAGCCACACACACACACACACACACACACACACACACACACACACATATATATATATATATATATATATATATATATATATAGTTTTAAGGGGTGCTATATTTATGGAATAAAGTGCTCAATATCAGAGATTGTGCGTATGTAAATATAAATATAAAAGTGAACTTTGAAGTCAACACTCAGAGGCGACAGGCTGTTTCATGCTAAGCGCAATCGTCAGGCCGACCGCAATCGTCAGGCCGCCCGCAATCGTCAAGTCGCGAATGTTGGGTTTTTCCATGGCTATTTATATATATATATATGGGTCAGTGGTGCATTGTGGGTAATCTATTCTGGCGGTTATTTTTGCGTGAGCGGCTTGTTTGTTTATTTATTTATTAATTCGTTTGGGTTAATTTATTTTACTTGTTTTTCATTTTCATTTTGTATTATTTATTCTTTTCGGCTTTTGATGTTTTATTAACGTATTAAAAAAAACAAAAAAAACATTGCGCCTAGCATGAAACAAACTGTCCCCTCTGAGTGTTGACTTCAATTTTCAGTTTGAGGACTGACTTGGCTATGGCAAGACATCAACGTTACTTTCAGCTAACCATTTCCTTGTAGATCTAGCGGTATGCCTTAGGATCATTATCCACTTGGAAAATCCAATCAGGAGGTAGCCGAAGTCTCTCAATAGAACGCATTAAATTGTCATTCAGGATTTTCTGGTATCTTTCAGCATTCATCTTGTCGTCTATTATTGATATTCTGCCAACACCTTTTGCAGAAAAACAGCCCCAGATCATGATACTGCCACCACCAAACTTTACAGTTGGCAACGTGTTCTCTGGTAAGTAGGCTTCACCGTCCTTCCTCCACATATTTCGATAATTATGACCAAACAACTCTATTTTAGTTTCATCTGTCCATCGTACTTTTTGCCAAAATGAATATTCTTTATCCTTATGCTCTCTAACGAATTTTAGCCTAGCATCTCTGTGTCGTTTCAAGAGAAGTGTAGTCTTCCTTGGGATGCGTGATTTCAGACTGTTTTTGTGTAGTTCATAACTTATTGTACGCTTGGTTACTTTAATCCCTAATGCACACAGATGTTCCTGTAGCTCTTCTCGGGTAACCTGTGTATTTTGTTGGATCTGGCGTCCTAATATCCTTGCTGACTTAGAGAAATCTTCCTCGTCTTTGGTTTTCGACGCTGTTACGAGTTTTAAACCTTGCAATGAACGAAGCAATTGTAGTAAATTAGAATATTCAGGTTGTTAGAAATCTGTAACAGTTCCCATCTTTCCAAAGAGACAAAATGTGCGGTTTTTGTGAAATAGTCAATTCTTTACCTTCAGGCATTATTAGAACCTTCTCGTAAGACTAGAAATTGCAGAATGCTCTGATAATGGCTAATAGCATTAACTATAATTACTGATAACATTACTGGAACATTCTAGAAGATACTTTTTTCATAATTAATTGATTATTTTATTCTAATTATTGATTTGTACGAATACTTTTTTCACCAGTGAGAATAAAAAAATGCATTAATTTCTGTTAGAATAAGAATTAATTATGTTTATTATTATTATTTAATAGTATGTGTCTTTATACACAAAATGTGCCGAGATTTGTCTTATTTAAGGCTTTTACATTTATAAAAATACAATTTTTCAAGTGTACGAATATTTATTTACCCCCACTGCATATATATATATATATATATATATATATATATATATATGGAGGGTGCAACATATATCGTCCAAATCGTGTAAAAGCAAATTTGTCCCGTCCTTGGTATGACGATAAACTACATCCGAGTTCTGGGTAAGACGATAAACTACGTTCAACATCAAGGCCTCTGATCAGGAGGTTTTGAGGAGCGTGGAACCACCTCTTAATTGTTGGTGTTCCCAGGTCCGCCCTGACCCGGGGTGGTAACACCTGTAAGAGCCCCAGCAATGGGCAAATAGTTAACCCCGAAACTGGGGTAAAAACACTATGAAAGTGTAAAAGTAGGTTTGAATAGCAGAAATACTTTGTAAAAAATTATTACCAGCAATAAATTTTTGAAGAAAAAAACTATTACCCGCATTACATTTTTGAAAAAAAAAAAAAAAAAACTGTTACCAACAATACGTTTTTGAAAAAAATATTACCAGTAATACAATTTTGGAAAAAAATAATACTAGTTATACATTTTGGAGGAAAATCTTTTTACCAGCAACACGTTTTTGAAAAAATTATTACCAGCAATACTTTTTTGAAGGAAAAATTATTACCAGAAATAAATTTTTGACAAAACAAAATATTACCAACAATAAAGATTTTGTCGGCAAATAACCCATTGAGGTGTTGATATGTCGTAAAACAAAACAAAACAAAACAAAACAAACTAAGTTAGTAATTTAAAAAAACCTTTTTAAGAAAATAAACCCATCCAAGATTTTAAATTTCCTAAAAGAAATTGGATTGTACTCAAAAATATGAGTAATTGAAAAATGGTTCAAATATATATGTATACATACACATCTTTTTACCAAACTATCGCTATGAATCTAGTTCAAAATTTTGTTGGCATTAAATGACCCACTGAAGTTTTGTTATGCCACAAAACAAAACAACCACCCAAATTTGTTCATTTATTAGATTAAGCTTTGAACCGTTGTATCTGGGAAATGATTGAAGTGATCATAGTCGAATTCATCAAGCTTTTTTATAACGCTATTGAACTCTACTTTTGAATTTGAATAAGAATGTATAATTACACTCCAAGCTTAACAGAAGAATCGTGATGAAATCGATCATAAACGAAAATGACATGTTCATCATTAATTAATCATAGCTAAGGATCGGAAGCTCATGAAGGATTGAAATAAATTTCAAATATATATATATGTTATGGTCCAAGGTTAGGACCATGGAAGAACAACACGAAACACAACAGTAGAAATAACAAAGAATATATTACACAAGAAATAATACAAGAAGTGAAAGTGTTAGTAAGATTGTCCGACTAGTTTGACGTGACTATCAGCTCGACTCGATTCAATACCGCCCCAATACCAAATCCGTTCTAATACCGTTCGTCTCTCTTGAGAGGCGTAATATATATATATATATAGCGTTCGGCAGAGTTCATTCTATCGGTCAAGGTAGGAACCATGACATTATATTATTCCAGAATCATTTTACAACTTATTCAAGATGATCTTGGCCCTCTCTAACTTTTCTAACTTTCTGTCACAAGGTGCCTCACATGTTTCACGCACGATTTCATTTTCGTCTTTTTTCACTGCTCTTTGGACTGTCATAGGTGAAACTCGTCTCACACGTGCCAAACGTTTTATGGGTTGAGTTGGATCTTTTCTAATTGATCTCTTTAGCTCCAAGTTGAAATGATGATCCCTCTTGCTGTTGTGACTTCCTGATCCAGTTTTCCGCTCTACTGTTCTCTCTTTTTAAACTTATTCGCCGTTCTCTTGATGGTTCTTGATGGAAGTCAGAGACTGAATGCCGGTACCATTACGGAAGGCATAAATGATCTTTTCCCTCTCACCATTGATCAGTTGGGAAGACAGTGGGTCTGACACAAAACAATTTTAACCTGCTCTCTTTCTAGCTGAATAACTCAAAGGATTTCAGTGATTCTTATGAAAAATGGTGTCAATATGGCTAAACGTCGTATCTGAAAACCTGCAAAAAAGAAACTCAGTTAGTTTGGTGTTTTTTTTTTTTTTTTTTTTTAGATATTAAACATTTTGTGCTGATGGACAATTTTGCTGTTACACTCGGTATAATAATCTTGAATTTAGAATGTAGCGTAGCTCCCACGAGTCCCATAATTTTTATAAATGAAAACTGTATTGGACAGTTCATAACTTTTTGTACCTGATAAATGGGTAAGTCGTGAACATCCGAGTCGTACTGTAAACGTAGGTATATGTGTAATCATTAATATATACTTTATAGCTCTGTTTTGTCTACACCCTTGATTAAATAAAATTATTCACTTACTTGTATGTGTACGTAATCGATCACATATATAGTTGATCATATCTCTTTATTTTGTACACACACACACATATATATGTATATATATATTAGGATATTGCACCGAAAACATGTAAAAACCGCTACGCAGTTGCAGTTGTGTTCCAATGCGTAGAAAAGGTCATTCCCATCACAAACAAATGGGAATATTTCGAAAAACTGGTTTCAAAGACTGAGGATCAGATTAGAAGAATGAGATGGAAAGCCTACTTCTTCCTTCTTGATCGAGATGTTTCGAAGACAATCGCCTGATGGGAGGAATTGATACGCATTGAAACACGACTGCAATTGTGTAACGATTTTTACATGTTTTCTGTGTAATATCTTAAAATAAATAATATTGATCTACTCTGTATTGAATACTCTTTCAAATCAAATTTTACAAACGTTGGAATTGTACTCTATTCGTTCTAATCTGGATCATTGCAACACCGAAATTCCCATGTTTCAAAACTGAAATTCAATTCAAATTCAATCATAAAATTAAACTTAAATTACAAAGCTCTGTTCAATTATCAAGCGATGCTAAGAATAACTTTTTTGAAACTGATTGACTTAATTTATAAGTCCAGACAAATTTGATATTTTGAGATGTCGGGGTTAAGGAAAAGTTTAATCTTTTTTATTTTTATTTCAGCTATGATAATATATTTTAAAAAAATTATAATATTATACTCTACTGTTCTATCGAGCACTGCTTTTTAAAAAAATAAAAATAAATGCTAAGAACTCTAAATTATAAATATAATTGTTCTTTTATATATATATATATATATATAATGTCATCCACAGACATATATATATATAATGTCATCCACAGACATACTGTTTCGATGTATCACAGCTCCTCAGTGCAGCTAGACATCCGGTTGCCTCTAGCTAGGATCGAAACTCGACTGAATTGGTATCAGGGGGATATTCTACCACTAAACTGTCGGCGCACAGTCGGGATAAAGGTGGATTTTTAGCGTATTTATTTTTGGAAACACGGCCAGTGACCGACAGTGACTCAATTCGGCTTGCGAAGAGTCTCGCTATATAGCTATAATAGTCACTGTTTACAAACCCATACCTCAGCCCGAGAGTGCTCAACTGGAATTAAATTTAATTCAGGAGCTAATATAATGTCATATATATATATATATATATAAATTTAAAGAAAAACAGACCACTTTAAGGCTCCCTTTGTAATAATTTATTTCACCAGAGAATTTTATTTTTCTCTGGATCTTCAGACTTCACTTTTTCCCCCCCTTTTTTCTCTTTTTTCTTTTTCCCATATCATTTCCGTTGAGTTGAATGACTAAATAGGTAAATGTCTGACGCCTTACCCCCTCCTTCCTCAATATTAAGTATTATAATAAAAAGCTAAACTCGATCATGTCTCTCACACTATTACTCACCACCTTCTATGTCAAATTATATAAGCTTAATACTGCCTGTCAAAAGTGTAAATTTTAAATTCATTTTTCGTTCCATCTTTTGAAAGTGAAGTCTGAAGATCCAGAGAAAAATAAAATTTTCTGGTGAAATAAATTATTGCAAGTGGAGCCTTAAATTGGTTTGTTTTTCTTTAAATTAAATTATTCGCTCTGACTTAAACATTGAGCTCTCAGGATTTCATCCTCCTCGGGATTATCCATACGGATTACCAAGATTTTTGTTATATATATATATATATATATATATATATATATATATATATATATATATATATATATATGATAAAGAATTTTTGTAAGTTTAACATAATATTTGTTAAAACTACTACTAAAATAATAATGGCGTCAGTTAATACAAAACAAAATAATAATAAGCTAAGACCTGATCGAGGAATTTACTCTGTCACCTGTAATGATTGCCACAAGGGATACATAGGAGAAACGATAATTCTTTCGGATCTCATCGGACATAAGCAATGTTTTTGTTGATGGAATTATATATGTGTAGGAAGGAGAGGAGGGATATAAACTCGCTTATTTTGGTTATAATTATGCCCCAAAATAAAACGCTGAACATTTTGGACCGTTGGAATTTTAAACGGCTAAATTTAATTTTTTCAGACATGTCTGATTTCTGTCACTTTCTTTATTCTTTTGTTTTTGTTTCTATCAAAATTATTATTATTATTAAGCCTCCCACATTTCTGAGGACAGGAGATCCGTCAAGAAAGGTGACATGTTAGAAGCTTGACGTAAGTTTACCAGGGATGATGTAGTGATCAGGCCACTTTCTATTCATTTTTGTCTCATTGATTGCTTTCGCTTTTAATTAGCGCAGCATTTCTAAATCGAAATTATAGTCAGAATCATTACGGCGGGCAACTAACGTATTGTTTTGTAAAAGTTCCCTTTTCTGTTCAGTCCTAGATATGACAATAAACTACATCCTTCTGCAAGGTTTTGAGAAGCGTGAAACCGCATCTTAATTGCTGTTGTTCCCAGGTTCACCCTGACCCGCGATGGAGGCACCTGTTAGGATCCCAGTTACGGGCAAATAATTAACTTCCAAACTGGTGACAAAACACGAAGAAAGTATAAAAATAGATTTTTAGAGTAAAATACCAGAAATACATTAAATTTTTTTACTAACAATACATTTTTGAAAACAAAAACAAAAAAACTAGCAATATATTTCTGAAAGAAAAAAATACCAGCAATGCATTTTTGAAAAAAAATACCAAAAAAAAAAAAAAAAATTACTGGCAATATATTTTTTGACAAAGCTTTCGACAAAAATCCTCTTTACAAAAATACGTCAATGAAACCTGATCTGCAAACTGATTTCTTACAAGTAATACATATTCTATTCATACGAACCTACCCCAAAAAAATCTTGACATTAAATAACCCATTGAGGTTGATATGCCGTAAAACAAAATAAACCAGAAACTTTTCTGTTCATATACTCTTTTATCGTTTCTCCTATGTATCCCTTGCAGCAATCATTACAGGTGATAGAGTAAATATTCCTCGATCAGGTCTTAGCTTATTATTATTTTGTTTTGTATTAACTGACGCCATTATTTTTTTAGTAGTAGTTCTAACAAATGTTATGTTAAGCTTAGAAAATTTCTTTTCAATTGTAATTGTGATTGAGCTGGTCGGTAGAATAATATATTTTGATTTGTCGCGTTGGTCAGAATGTTGGAGTCTTCTATTTCGCAATATCAGACTTCTGCTTCTCATTGAATACGAAATAGGGTATTGGAGGAGCTTAAAAGTATTTTCAATGTATTTTTCCTGTATATATATATATTATATTGATAAGTATTGCTTTTGAATAAAATCCGATATTTATTCTGGATTTTATTTTGTTCTTATGATGAGAACAAATGGAAAAACGATAATTTTATAAAAATATTCTAAAAAAAAAAAGAATTTACGAAATAATTTCATTCATTTGTTAATAAATCCCGAAGGTTTCATTAAAATCCGACAACTACTTGATTATTGCAAGAATTTCCAAATCATTTTGTTTTGTACAGTAAAAAGACGCTAAAATATCCCAGACACCCCCTGACACTGAAAACAAGACTTATAACCAAAATGATTGACCAAACAATATTTTTAACCCAAATTTCGAAGGTTAGAAAAAAGGTTTAAAAATGATTTTTAGATGAAAAAATTCTTTCATACTTCCTCTTAATACTATACAGATTTTCCCGATAAAACTTTGTTTTTATTAACTTTGGGGCGTTTGTTTTAACAAAGATGCTCGTTATTTGCAAATCTTTGTGGGTATCTAAAGGGTGCCATGGATAAATTGTTGCCAAAATGGCGCAAAAAATGAAAATAACGCTGACATCTCATTTTAACACTTATATTTAACAAATTTACATAAAAATATCTTGAAATTCTAAAAACTAAATTTATTCTATAAAATAGCCATTGGCTTCAACCACGACCTCTAGAGGACTTCGGAATCTCCTGCAACTCTTCGGGACGGTTTTCTTGTTTAAGTTGGTGAATGCAGCTATAATCCTTGCCTTCAGTTCATCTATGGTTTAACAAAGAGTTTTATTGGTCTTTTGATCAACTGCGCCCCACACATAATAATCAAGGGGGTTGCAGTCTGGGGAGTTAGGTGACCAGATGTAAGGGGTAATGTAGTTGCTGGGTTCTCCTGGCTTGTGTGGCATGGTACAGAGTCTTGTTGCAAGATAGAGGTTCTGCCAGTAGTCACTCTATTGGCCCACGGAAGCATTACCTCCTCAAGGCACGTGATGTAGGCCTCCTTGTTGAATCTGAGGCCCTCATCAACAGATTCAGGAGTTCTTTTCTTATGAGAACGATCATAGTGATTTTTTTTTAGCTGCTTTACCTTCGTAATCATCATTATGCTCATTCAGGTCTTCGCTCTCAAATTGACACCAAAACACTGAAATGTTCGTATTGAAGCTTCCGGGGCGAATGCCAAGCAGTACAGCATGCCGTTTCCAAATTTCGAGCGGAGTAAATTGCGTCAAGGTGCTCTTTTTCTAACAGTCCTTACTATACTGTGCAGTCGACAAAAAAAAAACAAAAAAAAAACAGACAACACGCATGCACGAAATTAAAAATATAAATTGGTGATAATTTACCCATCGCAACTTATATATATATATATATATATATATATATATATATATATATATATATACGAAAATAACAGAAAAATCTGAATGATAATCATGAATATATATATATGTGAGGAAGTTTGTGCGTGTATGTGCGTGCATGCGTTATATGTATAGGCATTAAGATATATAACTTAACTTAAATATATATATATATATATATATATATATATATATATATATATATATATATATTACAGTAGCGGCCATAATATAAGAAACGGAAACAACAAAGGCATACATATTAAATATTAAATTTTATATATATATATCGCGTAATAGTGACATTTACTGTGCTATACTTTATAGAAATCATGTTAAATATTCTGTAAAAAAATAACTAATTAGATCTATATCTCTTTTATATTTATATGTGTGTATATATATTGCTAATTCTATATGAATATTATACATTTTCAGTAACATATATATAATTAAGAAAATAAATATACAAACCATATATATATATATATATATATATATATATATATGTGCGTGTGTGTGTGTGTGTGTATATATATATATATATATATATATTCGAAAATAACAGAAAAATCTGTATGATAATCATGAATATATATATATATATGTGAGGGAGTTTGTGCGTGTATGTGCGTGCATGCGTTATAGGTATAGGCATTAAGATATATAACTTAACTTAATATATATATATATATATATATATATATATATATATATATATATAAACAGATAGATATTAAAAATATGCATATGTATTTATGCTTTGAAATATATATATATATATATATATATATATATATATATATATATATGATGAGTATAGGAATATAGATGTAAAGGTTTGCGCATACATATTCATATGAAAAATGTACACACACACACACACATATATATATATATATATATTGTTATTATTTCAAAGCATAGATTCATATGCATATTTCTTAATAAATATCTGTTTATATATATATATATATGTATATATATATATATATATATATATATATATATATATATATGTGGCAAGCATCCGTGTAAAAGAGATATTGAAATAGATACTTGATGAAATGACGTCTGCTGTATTTCTGGTGTCTACTACGACACGGGAACAAGGAAATAGTTGTCGCCCTAAGCGATTGCGACTGTCCATCACCCTCTTCAGAGAACAACCAAAGATGAAGGCGAGAAACGGAAAAATACAAGTTTAACAAGAAGTGGAACCAGAAATCCTCGCCGTTTTCCATATAAAATGATATTATACAGCCCCCCCCCCCCGCCACCCGCCTTAAAAAGACGCGGGAAAATTTTCACACCACCGCTGCCCCGAGGGTATGAGAGATCCGGGAAACGATTACAAGACGCAGAGTGTTATACAAAACCATCGCTATCACTTCGGTCTCCCTGCCTTCACCCTGCGGTCATGTTGGCAAGAGGTCGAACCGGCCGGAGGGACGAGACCTGAAGAGCCGCATGTATATGTATGTATGTGTGGGAGGGCGTGAGTTTCTCTATGTGGAGCTGGTATTTTGATCATTAACTAACTTGTTTTGGCGAATCGCGATAGCTCAACGAAACCGTGTCTCGTTTCCACTTGGCCATTCTCTGAGAGTTTGCAAGTGTTTTATTACATATGGACACGTGAAAGTAGTTCTTTTATATTTCCGTTAATGGTACAATAACATTGTCTTTTTTCCTTTCTCTCTTTCCTTTCTTTCTTTCTTTCTTTTTTTTTTTTTTTTCGCGTTATGGCACTTTTTACGCATCTTGCCAGTTTCAGAATTTTCAGAATTGATTAATTGAAGGTTTCATGCATCACAGGAAATTTGTTTTTCTGAAAGGTTTGCGCGTTATAATCCTGACCGGCGATCCATTTTAAACTGAACCAAAATCATGTAAAACAAGAGAATACTGCTGTCAGTTTTTCTGAGTTTAAGAAATTTCATAATATTAATAATAATAATAATGACTTCAAAATATTATCAAAATACAAGGATGATGAAGTGGAAATCTAAAGAATCTTCTCTTTAATATATATATATATATATATATATATATATATATATATATAAACGTGGACATTGAAGTCAACACTCTGAAGCGACATCATGTTTCATGATGGACGCAATCGTCAGAACAGACGATTGCGTCTAACATGAAGCAACCTGCTGCCTCTGAATATTGACTTCATTATTCACTTTTACATTTATATTTACATACGCTCTACGCCTGATATTGAGCACTTTATCCCATAAATATACCACACCTTAAACCTATATTTCTTCATATATATATATATATATATATATATATATATTGAACAATAAAAAATATTAAAAAATTTAAATCTTCAGGTTGTATATTAATATTCCTTCGTTTTTATGATTATTTCATTTAGATTCCTCGACTAGTTTCGGTCAACATGGCCATCATCAGGAGAGAAAAAATTCTGCTTGCTGGTAGCAGTGAACTACAGAAATGAATGTCTTGATGGAGAAAATTAACTTTTGTTTGTAGTTTTCATTTGTTTTTTTCATTTTTTTAAGATGAATTTTGGTCAGTCCTTGTGCTGTTCAAACCGTCTCTTTTAAGTTGTTATTTGAGATAAGAACTGGATGGATTCATGCTGCTCTGAATTCGTTTGGTCATTTTGACAGATTTATTGGTTCCTGGAAAGGGGATGTGTCTCTGTTAAGTGTGTGTGTGTTATTTGGTTCTTAGGGAGTGAGTGAGTATGATGTGTGTAAGCGTGTGTATTGCTGTGGGCGTGTGTTATCATTTGGCTCATTAGGGACTGAGTGAGTATGATGTGTGTAAGTGTGTATATTCTAGTGGGTGTGTGCATGAGTTGTGAGGCCTCAACACCCCCGTAAGCATGTCTGTCTTGTGTGGGTGAGAAATGTGGGTAGGTCCTGATTTGTGGGGTTATATATTAATACTATCTATATTGTTAAATTTATGGTTGTGCCCGGCTGGATAGTGCGTTTTTAAACGTTGTACCCACTCATTTTCATGGAACTCTAAAATCTTTCTAATGTTATTTCCTCTGGACTTTTCTCATGATGGACGCAATCATCAGGCTGCCTGACGATTGTGTCCAGCATGAAACAGCCTGTCGCCTCTGAGTGTTGACTTCAATGTTCACTTTTATATTTATATTTATATATGCTCTATCTCTGATATTGAGCACTTTATCCCATAAATATAGCACAGCTTAAAAAGATATTTCTTCATATATATATATATATATATATATATATATATATATATATATATATATATATATATATTGTTAGGTAATGAAATGCTTGGTAATCCGTATAGATTTATCCCAACGAGGATTTTATCCAGAGAGCTCAATGTAAAAACAGAGCGAATATTAGTAAAGTTAAAAAAGAGACAACTTTAAAGGTCCATAGATTATATTTTATTTCCCCAAGAATGGGATTTTTTCCTGTTTCATCAGATCGAATTTCCAATCGTAAAAGAAAATGGTTAAAAAATGTGCATATTATTTTTATACAAGTTTTTGATGGATAGTTTTTAGATGATGTAAGGTGATAGAGAGAGGGGGAGGAGGACGACAGATATTATTGAAATCATATGTTTAAATCTATCTTTATTGTGATACGTAAGTGTGGTAGATTAAGATACCAGAGATTTTGACCTATATATATATATATATATATATATATATATATATATATATATATATATATATATATATATATATTTATGTATGTATGTATATGTTTGTGTGTCTTTGCGTGTTTATATACACTTAAATATATTCTTTAACATACATTTGTTATTCTTAAGTTATACATCTTAATGCCTATACATATAAGCTTATGGCGTGAAACACACACACACACACACACATATATATGTATATATATATATATATATATATATATATATATATATATATATGAAGAAATATAGCTTTAAGGTGCGCTATATTTATGGGACAAAGTGGTCACTATCAAATATATATATATATATATATTCAGGAATATCATACTGATTTTTCTGTTATTTGCGTATATATATATATATATATATATATATATATATATATATATATATATATATATATGTATGTATATATGATTTGTATACTTATTTTCTTAAATATATATGTTACTGAAAATGCATAGTATATATATAGAATTAGCAATATATATACACAGATATAAATATAGAAGAGATATAGATATTGTATCTCGCATAATTAGTTAATACTTCAATATCAATAATTCCAGTTGTAGTTGAAGCCCTTAATTTGATTGGAAAATGTTCCGATAGACTCATTGAAGGGATTCTTTGTAGCCAATGCCTTAAAGAGATACAAAAGATTGTACTCATATGTACAGCTTACACATAATGAAGAGCTTTATCTCTGTGAAATGTACGTGATTTTTTTTTTCAAAAAATGATCAGTGGAAGAATTCATGAATCTATTTCTGACCATTGGTCTCAGGTTGGGACCCGGATGGAAATAACAATAATAATAATATTAATAATAATAATAACTATTATTATTATTATTAATAATAATAATAAACCAGATACAGAAACAATGGCAAGATAAACCGCTTCATGGCCAATACTCTGCCCGTACCTGAGGTAGAGAAAACCCGTACCCATCAGTGGCTACGTAGTGCAGGGTTGAAAGCGGAAACTGAAGGTTTTATCCTTGCTGCACAGGACCAATGCTTGCTAACTAGGAATTATCAAGCACATATATTAAAATATTGTGTTAGCCCCAAATGCAGATTCAGTGATAAATATCCAGAAACGATTGATCATCTTGTATCAGGTTGCACGATATTGGCACTCACTGAATATAACACTCGGCATGACAGAGAGGGCCAATATCTGCACTGGAAAATTTGCAACTTCTACGGAAAGGAAACTGAAAGAAAATGGTATGAACACCACCCAGACCCAGTTACGAAGATAGGACTTGTTACAATTCTATGTGACTACACAATACACACATACATTGTTATTAAAGACCACAAACAAAAAAAGTGCCCCCTTATTGATATGGCAGTCCCTGCAGACTGCAATGTATCTTTGAAGATATTCAAAAAGCTGTCAAAATACAAGGACCTTGAAATAGAAATCTAAAAAATGTGGCATATGGGAACATCAACAAACCCTCTTGTAGTTGGAGCCCTAGGATTGATTGGAAAAGATTCCAGTAGACTAATTGAAGGGATTCCTGGAAGTCCATGCCTCAAAGAGATGCAAAAAATTGTTCTGACAAGTACAGCCCACGAAGGGATTTATCTATGTAATTTTTTTTTTGTCAGTGGAAAGTGTCATGATGCCATTTCTAACCCTAGGTCCCTGAGCGGGACCCGGAAAGAAATGTGTAAACCCCAGAAATCAAAGGAAATAAAAATAAAAATAATAATAATAACGATTAGTTGAAGCAAGAAAATATTTTATATTGTAAGAATTTTTTTAGTAGGGGGTGGATAATGATTTAGAGGTACAAGTCTTATTAATTAACCCACAGCTGCAGGGAGAAGAGATGGATTCACACCTTTCCTAAGGCTATTTATGCCTAAGTGAATATAACGAACTCAGCAGCAATTGGAACTCGGCTCTTCGATTAACAATTCCAAGCTATTATCTATTACACCACCCACACATCCAAGTTTACAGCACCTGGTATTCCCAAGTGGTCACCCATCTAAGTACTGACCAGGATCGACGTTGCTTCAGTCAATAATAATTCATACATACATACATACATACATACATACTACTCACACCTTATGGAGGTCTTAATTTATGTAAAATGTGTGTTTGTTAGGTAGTCTTTTTTATCAGTTCACTCCAAGCAAGGCAATAAAGCCACTAAGATGCAAGGTGTTACTGAGTGTGAAAGAATATAAGAAATAAAAAACAACATTATTAAGGATTCTTGTTTTTCTTCGATGTGCTGCGTCCCATAAGGACGTTGGTGATCATGGCCCTCCACAATTTTCTGTTCTTTGTTGCTCTTCATATATTTTGCTTTTTTGTATATCTTGCTCCGCCATCCATTTACTCAACCTTGCTAAGTAGGTTATGAGTTCTTTTCCTCTGCCCCTCTTGTCTTCAATCTGTCCTGTGACTATCAGATTTTATAAGCTCTCTTTCCTCGTGATGTGCACTAGAAATTTCATCTATCACTTCCTGATGTTAATTATACGTGTCCATTTCTTCCATTTTCTCTACAAGTTCACCGTTGCTCAAATGTTCGGTTCATGGTATTCTCAGCATCCTTCTGTAGTACCATACTTCTGTTGCTTCAAGTTTCTTGTTCATCTCTCTGGAGATTGTTCAGCAGGAATGATGTTATATAACAGTTCAGTACTCTTTTCTTTTTTCTAAGGAAAAGAACAATAATTAAGAAAACAGAAGATAAAGATTGCCACTGCAATTAAAATTTTGAAGATCAAACTTGACTGGGAAGCCAGAAGAAAGTTACACCAGCAAGAAGTACGAGAGGATAAACTGTTAGCATAGAATGTATGGTTACATCTAGTAATTTAATCTGTGAAATGATGAGACCTAGCTTCCAATCTAGTACTGCGCTCACATTCATAAAGTCTAGGGTACCGTAGAGGAAAGTTCATCAGAACAATTACCGTGAAGATATGTAATGTCTTCATTGCATTGAATGAAGATAACATAATCAATAAGTAAAATGCCGCTTGGAGACGATGTAGTTTTTCCCCGTAGTAGGTTGCCATTTCTTCCTGCGGTAGGCCAGTTGCCATCCAAGGCTACAGAACCCGGTCTGTCCTGCTATTTACGCATAGGTGGGAGAGAAGAAGACTTTTCCCATGGGTATTATCACGTAAGTGAATGTAGTTGATAGGACTGGAATTCGAACTCGGTTCACTGATTCCTCAATCCGAGCCGCTATCCATTACTCCACCGTGCCTTGTAGTCTTGCTGAAATCAGTAGCAAGCCGATAAACTTTAACTCTCTCCTCCTTTTGCTGATGATTCTCGGCGTCTATGTATTTGAACGAGTTCAAGTCCTGTTCTGGAGAGGTGTCTTCATCTCCTCAACTCTCCATTCCCACTTCTTTAGATATGTACTGTCTTTAGTTGATACTTTTTCTAACATGGGCCCACCTCCAACATTTGAATCAGAATACATTTTCGCATAACCTGGCGTTGCATTGCAATTTCAGTTTTAGGAATAGGTACTTCAAAAATAGCGTAAAATATACCCATAAGTGTATTAAATTGTACTGGTTACTTAGTCTGTGCATATCTAGACCTTAATTAATTTATATGTCACTTATTACGAAATCGTCCACCTTCGACAATGTTCACCATCTTACCAAGGCGCTGAATAATTTTTCCTTCCTGCCAATTTCCATTTCCAGCTTTAAAAAAGAAAACTTTATCTCCTATCCTAAATGATTCTTCTTATTTCCTGATAGTAATCAAAAATTCATCAAACTTTCCTCGCAAACATGAGCTCTGCAGGTGACATTTTCACGGTGACGCTTGCATTTGACGTTATTTGACGCTCAAAAATTCTGGTAGTGCTGTTTCTTCAGCTTCCAAACCTTTACCTTTTCTTTATACCCTTTTGAAGGTGTCAACTAACTGTTCCGCTTGACCATTCAACCTCAGATGATAAATCGGCATTGTCAAATGTTCGACCGCGTAGTTTTTGCAGAACATTTTAAATTCACTGGAGTTAAATTGTGTTCCATTATCGGATACCACACTGTCAAGTACTCTAAACCTTACAAAAAGTTTTTTGGCAAAAATTTAATCATTATTAATTATTATTCAGCATCGTTGCTTGATATCAGAGCTTTAACGAAAATTAGACAATTAAATCTGTCTGGGGATAATTCACCAAGTTTAAATTTTTCACACTCTGCGGCATATGTGAGAAAATCTTCACTTTCGCTCTTAGTAAGGCTCATGCACTGCAAACGTGTATAAAACAGTGAATTCTTTTCACCAAATATTTTTGATTATATCGACAGTTTCGTTAAATGACACTTTTTCTGGAGTATTCGGCAAAATAAAATGCACATATTTTTCATGTTCAGCGAAGCACAATAAGAGAAGACGTACCTTCTTTTCAGCCGACCATCTTTGACATTCTTCTCTGAAAATAGCCTCGTACCTTCTGAAGTACGGTAGGAATGTAATTTTTTCTTCTGGGACGTAATTAAATTCAGTAATTGTGTTAGCGACTGAGTCCGGCGAAAATGAAATTGGCACATTATTTGTTCCTTGCTTTTCCAGGATTGCTTTTATCTGTTCGTGATATTCAATACGCTTCCGTTGAATTCGTTGCAATAGTTGCTGAATAATTATCTTCAATTCTTCCATAGTGTTCGTACAAGTAGTCCTTAACTAGGAGAGAAAAAGCCTTGAAGTTCATCGACTTCCGCGTCGAGCTATGAATATACACGAACTCCTCAAAATTCTTTCCTGTGAATTTTTAATTTTCTTCGCCAGCTATTTATGCTAAGCGGGAGGGAAAAAAAAATCTTTTTCGTGTGAATTCGAATTCTCTTCGCCACTGTTATGTCTTAATTGCATTGAATGAAGATAAGACAATCGAGAAATAGAACGTCTCTTGGTGTCGACATAGTCTTGCTGAAATCGGTAGTAAGCATATAAACTAGATCTCTAACTCTCTACTTGTTTACTCCTTCTCGGCTTCCGTATTTATGCATTTTGACGAGTCCAAGTCGTCTTCTGGAGAAGCGTGTTCATCACAACAAAATATTTCTGGAAAAAGGTACTGGAAAACTAAGTTAAGGCCGTGGGTAAGTGACTGAAGCCGAGATACCAGGTCAGCAGCAATAACATTGCAGATTCTACTTTGGATTTATATCAAGAATCTCTAAATACATAGCAGAAGCACCAGGCCATACGTGACAGCAATATTCAAAACATGGAAGAATGATGGACATAAATGTAGAAGATATATTGAAACATGAATGCTATTATCTAGCGGTTTTACATATGCTCGAATGTAATATCCTATAAAAAGTATATATATATATATATATATATATATATATATATATATATATATATAAAGGTGCTGTATAGACAACTATCAAACTCCAAGCGTTCAGTTACGCTACAAAGACAAATTGAAAGGCAACTTGAAACGTCGCAATTTTGATCTGAAAACCTGGGAAGCCCAAGCATCAAACCGAAAGAAATGGCGTAAGACATGTTTCATTAAGTTGAAGGGTTTTGAAGACAGTAGAATGAAGCACCGTAATTAGCTTCGTCAAACTCTGAAGCAGAGACGTCATCAAAATCCTGCTTTAACAAATTTAATCTGACAGTGTGGTTTGTCACCCGCAGCAAGGCTGGGCTAATATCACACGTAAGAAAGCACAAATGAAATATGTCCTTCCCCTACCTGATTTTCTTCATAATAGTCCCTGCTAGCATGTATAAGTGTAAAACGAAAGGCACTATCAACTGCTGACCCTCATTTATCGTTCACGATAGGAGATTCCACTATATATATATATATATATATATATATATATATATATATATATATATTTATATATATATGTATATATATATATATATGTATGTGTGTGTGTGTGTGTGTTTAAGCAGCAAATTCTCTTTTCAGCATATCTGAGTGTATAAATTACAGACATTATGTTCATACTCACGAATAACATTCTGTGTATTGCTGTTAAAGGATGAGAGAAATATGCTATAGCTGTTTAAATTTCTTTCTTTTTTTTTCATTTCCCAAGTACTTTCGATCTTCTTCAAAGATCATCTTCAGGGGTGCAAGTAGTACAAAACTATATGTTGTTCATTGGTATAAGTATTTATACAAAGATATGTGTTGTTATTCATTGCCGTAATTTTTTCATTCTGCTTTTAAATGCAAAACGGTTGAAAATGTGCTGAGCGTTCATTAGAACGTGAAAAAAATTATCCATTATAAAATTTTTCTCTCTATGTTATAAACTCATGGTTACGCGCGTATTAAAGCCTGAAAAAAAAACTGTTACTTTACAGGCATTTCAGAACATTACTGCAGTATTCATAGCTGATTCTATCAAGTCACTTTTGGGATCACTTCAAACAAAACTTTTACCCACTGGGCCATGCGCCCTTGAGTACAAAGCCTCATATCAGAAATATAGACACATTCACATAAAACAGCTTATAATTCCCACAAATATTGGCATTAAAACAATAATTTTCTTGTAGTTATTTGGCAGAGCTACTTAGAAAGATCCCTGTTTTTCTTTAATTACGTAACATTATAGAATATGAGAATCGTGAGCGGTTATTACGCAAGTTCAAGCCATCCTTGGCCAGGAAAAATTCTTGACTCTGTTACGATGGAGGCAGTCTCAAGCAAAACATAAGAGAAACGTTTTATTCGCTTGAAATCAATGTACGCTGAAAAGGATGTCGATCAAGTGGAGAGACATAAACAGAATAGGGTATATATAAGAAGATAATGTGCTTTACGAGCCATAAACGAAGACTTGTGGTTTTATTTTGTAGTTGGCTTATGCGGAAAAAGCTGGTCTCGACTTATACACGGAACGTGTATTTAACTTGTAACCTGCTAACCAAATCTTAATGATTTAGATAAACATGCGATCAACTTATACACACGTGTTATAAACAAATATTCTTTCTTCTCCTAATTATTATTATTATTATTATTATTATTATTATTATTATTATTCATTGTCGTCTTCAAATTATTCTTCTTCCTCTAATTCTTTTTCTAAATCTAATTCTCTTTCTAACTTTTCTTCTTCTACTTCGTCATCTAATTCTCCTTCTTTTAATTTTTTTTCTAATTCTTTTACGTCTTCGAATTCTTCTTTTAATTCTTCTTCTTCTACTACAACTACAACTCCGTCTTCTAATTCTTCTTCTTCCTCGTCGACTAATTCTTCTTTAATTTTTCTTCTAATTCTTCTTCTTCGTTGTCGTTGTCTTCTTCTTCTTCTTCTTCTTCTTCCTCGTCGTCGTCGTCGTCTTCTAATTCTTCTTACTATTCTAATTTTTTTCGTATTCTTCTTCTTCTTCGTCGGCTAAATCTTCTTTTCTTTTAATTCTTCTTCTAATTCTAATTCTTCTTCTTCTAATTTTTTCGTCGTTTTCTAATTCTTCTTCTTCTTCTTCGAATTTTTCTCCTTCCTCGTCGATTAATTCTTCTTTTTCTTTTAATTCTTCTTCTTCTTCTTCTTCTTCATTTTATAATTCTTCTTCATCGTCTTCTTCTTCGAATTCTTATTCTTCTTCGAATTCTTCTTCCTCGTCGATTAATTCTTTTTCATTTAATTCTTCTTCTAATTCTAATTCTTCTTCTAATTTTTTCGTCGTTTTCTAATTCTTCTTCTTCGTCGTCGATTAATTCTTCTTTTTCTTTTAATTCTTCTTCTTTTTCTGCCTCTTCTTCTTCTTCCTCATCATCATTTTATAAGTCTTCTTCTTCTCATTAGTGACATGCCATCGATATAAACCGTGCTAACTCATCTTACCAAAATAAGTACTTATTTTGCATTTTTAATAAGTAACACTTTTTGTTTTCGTGCGATGATTGCAGATTTGGATTAAAAAGTAAAAAAAGAAGTTATACAACAAATTAATATTTTGGGTAATATAATAATTTACAACACACACAGACATAGAAACAAAATGAAAAACAAATGGTGGAATTTGATTGGCTGTATAAATGGCGGAAAACAGACGTAAAAAGTTCACCAATTCAAGTGGATTTTATTAGCAATATAACGAGACTGGTATAGGATTTAGTCAAAAATCTTTTTTCTGTACCACATATGTTTTTTAAAATTTTTATAATGAACCAGTAATTGGAAAACGAGATAATAAAAAAAAATCGGCTAAAAGAGTAAAAAGAAATTAAGCCTAAAACAAACTTGGACAGTTAAATAATGAAACGAGTTTATTAAAAGCAAATTTAGAAATACGTAAATAAATTTGGAAGATTTTTGCTTTTAATTTAAATTATTTATTCGTTTTTAGTTTTTTTTTTTCGTGTGTTTTTCTTTTTTTCGTTTTATTGATAAAATATTTATCCTTTTCTAATTTTCTCTAGAAAAAAGATTTCCCCAGAAATTTAGATTTCGAAATCATTTTATTTATTATGTATATCTAGTAGCGGTGTGAGCGCGTACAAACGCTGTTGCGTTGTGGCTTATTTTTCTTTGTTTTCGAATGTTGGAATTTGTAGACTAGGATGAGAAATCAGACATAAGAGTGCGCATGCGCATAACCGTAAATGTGGTGATGTACATTTGTTAATTAAAAAAAAAATGTATGTGTGTTTCTGCGAAGACTTTTGCAAACGAGAAGGAAGCAGCGTTCAGCGGCGACGAGTAAGCACAGATGGATAGACTATCTGTGTGTATACACATGTAGTGAGTTTAAGTTTTGTTAAGAGTCCCAATATTCTGACCATGTTTTAGAGTAAGATTAGCTGAAATAAAATAGAAATCCCGTACGCCGTAAAGTGTTACTCTATGAAATATTATAGTTTGATGAATTTTGTGTTCCAAATTTTGTGTATGTTTAATACTTTAGACGTCACTTTTAGTGGATACCACTATTCGAGTTCAACGTCCCGTTTTCTTTCTCTCTTTTTTTTTTTTAATTAGACTACTTTTAAATTTTGTCTATGTGCCTGCACATACGAGAAAACTAAATATTAGGTTGGTGCAAAAATAATATCGTTTTTTGACGTATTTTTTAACGTTAAAAAACGATATTATTTTTGCACCAACCTAATTAAAAAAAAAAAAAAAATGCCCTCCCTCCCCGGATAGATTTTAACCCGCGCCCTCTTCGTAAGAGGAACCACTGACTGAGAGAAACACTTCCATGAAAATGATCGAGAAATTGTCCAACTACAAGGACCTGGAGATCGAGATTAAAAGGATGTGGGGACTGAAGACTGAGACTGTACAAATATGAATCAGGGCTCTGGGCCTCGTGAGAAAAAAAAAAAGAATGAACAATTTTACTAACAATGTCTCATGTAACATCAACATAAAAAGTTACCCAAAAGATCGACCTACTTATAACATACCATTTACTAAAAAAAATAAAAAATAAATAAAAAAAAAGTAATATCAATTAAATGACAATTCTCCTATTTGGCCTAAGAACTATAGTTTGGACCCGGTTCTACAGGATACAAAGCAGAAAACATAACATACACAAATAATAATAATGATAATAATAATAATAATAATAATAATGTATTGTTGAGACAAGACTCCTAAAAACTCAAGAACTTTTGGGAGCATCCTCTCAGAGTAAACGATGGTAGTTTTCTGGAGTTTTATAATTTCGGTCTTAGTTCTCCTTAAACGCTTTTGCAGTTTTCTAGGTAGTGTTCTAAGCGCACCCATCACGAAAAGAATTCCTTCTACACCCATGTTCCATAGCTACTTCAGCTCCTTTGACAAATCATCGTATTTTTCTACCTTTTTCAGTTTCCTTGTTGCTTACTCTTGTATCATATGGAAGAGCAAAGTTAGTAATAACATTTTCTATTCTCCTTATCTATAATATTAAGGATGGCTTTTCATGCTGAGAAATCTCTTAATATTTTGTTGTTTTTGTTGTTGTAGTAGTAGTAGTAGCAGTAGTAGTTATTTATTTATTTATTTTTTTCTTTGATTTCTGGCGTTTACACATTTCTTTCCGGGTCCCGCCCAGGGACCTAAGGTTAGAAATGGCATCATGACACTTTCCACTGACAAAAAAAGAAAAAAGAAAAAAAGAAATTAAATAGATAAAGCCCTTCGTAAAGTGTGGGCTGTACTTGTCAGAACAATTTTTTGTATCTCCTTGAGGCATGGACTTCCAGGAATCCCTTCAATTAGTCTACTGGAATCTTTTCCAACCAGTCCTAGGGATCCAACTACAAGAGGGATTGTCGATGTTCCCATATGCCACATTTTCGAGATTTCTATTTCAAGGTCCTTGTATTTTGACAGCTTTTTGAATATCTTCAAAGATACATTGCAGTCAGCAGGGACTGCCATATCAATAAGGAGTCACCGTTTTTGTTTGTGGTCTTTAATAACAATATCTGGGCGGTTGGCCTTGATTGTTCTGTCAGTGTGAATTGTGTAGTCCCATAGAATTGTAACAGGTCCTATCTCCGTAACCGGGTCTGGGTGGTGTTCATACCAGTTTCTTTCAGTTTACTTCCCGTAGAAGTTGCACATTTTCCAGTGCAGATATTGGCCCACTCTGTCATGTCGGGTTTTATATTCAGTGGGTGCCAACATCGTGCAACCTGATACAAGATGATCAATTGTTTCTGGATATTTATCACAGAATCTGCATTTTGGGCTAACACAATATTTTAGTATATGTGCTTGATAATTCCTAGTTAGCAAGCATTGGTCCTGCGCAGCAAGGATAAAACCTTCAGTTTCCGCTTTCAACCCTGCACTGCGTAGCCACTGATGGGTACGGGTTTTGTCTACATCAGCTTGTTTGGTACGGGCAGAGTATTGGCCATGAAGTGGTTTATCTTGCCATCGCTTCTGTATCTGGTCGGTTGCATTCGTCTTTGCTGTCTTTTTTAAGTATTTTGCAGTTTCAGCCGGTGTATTGTGCTGTAGTTACATCTCTACGCCCATTTGAAACTCCATTTTGAATTTGTTAGCTTCTTTCATTACGGAGTAAAGACGCTCACTACTTTCATGTTCCTTGACGCATACCATCATCCATTCTTCTGTAGTTTCCAAGTATCTTTGGAGGCCAATTGTTGTAGTTTTGTAGGACAGTTTTAGTTGAACTAATCCTCTGCCTCCTTCGGATCTGGGCACATACAGGCGATCAACATCAGCTTTGGGATGATGCATGCGATAGCAAGTGAGAAGCTTTCTCGTTTTGGCGTCCATTCGCTTAATTTCAGCTATGGTCCAGTTAAGGACATTAAAGCTGTATTGCACCACTGGGACAGCCAATGTGTTTATAGTTGATATTCTATTTTTTGAGTTTAAATCAGTATTTAGTACCAGACGTACACGCCTGTAGTACTCTTTTCTTATTTTTTCCTTCATTTGGGGGTGTTGTATGCCATCTCCTTCGCTAATTCCTAGGTACTTATAAGCTTCATCATGCTCCAATTCCCCAATCTTTGTGACAAAATCTAAATCTATTAAGGGTGTTTCTGTAATTCTACCTTTCTTGAATGTTACTTTTGCACATTTATCTAATCCGAAGTCCATACCTATGTCGTCACTGAAGTATTTTACAATATTGAGGAGGCCTTTCAACTCATTATCACTGCAACCTGGCTGATGTCCATAAAATTTCTCTTTTACACAGAAGCTAAATTTAAGGCATATTTCCAAAGGATACTCCTACCAATCCAATCATGTCGTCGTTTATACACGTTCGGTATCATTTTGCAACATTCAGCGAGTATGTAGTTAACTGTCTCATCAGCTCCCCACACATTCTACATTTGCTTTTTGCGATTGTTATTATTATTACTATTATTTGTGTATGTCAGGTTTCCTGCTTTGTATCCTGTAGACCCCGGTTCAAACTATAGTTCTTAGGCCAAATAGGAGAATTGTCATTTAATTGATATTACTTTTCTTAGTATATAGGATGTTCCTAGTAGGGCGATCTTCTGGGCAATTTCTATGTTGATGTTACCTGGGCCACTGTTAGTAAAATTGTCCATTCCTTTTCTCACGAGGCCCAGTGCTCCAATTACTATGGCTACAGTCTCAGTCTTCATTTCCTACATCTTGTTAATCTCGATCTCCAGGTCCTTGAATTTGGACAATTTCTCCATAATTTTCATGGTGGTGTTTCTCTCAGATGGTTACTGCTATGTTAATAAGCATACGCTTCTTGAATTTCTTGTCTTTTATGATAATTTCATGTCTGTTGGCTTTTATTTCCCTGTCAGTTTGAATTGGCATATCCCAGAGGATAGTTACATCGTTATTTTGGGTAACTGTGTCTAGTTGGTGCTCATACCATCTCTCAGTGGTTTCGATTTTGTGCTTCTTGCATATCTTTAAGTGCACATATGTCGCTACCTTGTTATGTTTGTGGGTATATTCATTTTTTGCTAGTTCCGGGCATCCTGAGATAATATGGTCGACTGTTTCATCATATTTTCCGCAAATCCTGCATTTCATGTTCGTTCCATCCTTGATTATGTGACACTGATAGGATCTGGTTTGGTCCTGAGCTGCAATACTTAGCCCTTCTGTTTCAGACATGCATATTAAATATTTTAGAGACAATTCAGTATAAAGTTTTCCGCTGTGAATGATATTTTATTCAATGTAAGTTGTTTCTTTTGCATTATAATACCTTCTACGTTTGGGTAGTTTATAGTATTTTGGACATATCTATTATCTATTATTATCTATTATTATCTATTATCTACATCTTATTCTAAAATTAGAAAAATACAAAAGAAACGTAAACAGACAGACGTTGTCAGATAAATTTATCCAAACCTGTTTGCATGAACTCTTGTCTTGCAGTCGAAACATACCTTTATATATATATATATATATATATATATATATATATATATATATATATATATATATATATATGTGTGTGTGTGTGTGTGTGTGTGTGTGTGTGTGTGTGTGTTTGTGTGTATGTGTGTGTTCATGTGTATGTGTGTGTGCGGGCGCACGCGCGTGTGTGTGTGTTAGGGAAACCTCAGAAGAGTATTTATAATTCAAAGGAGATCGCTGTAGTATAGTAAACGCTATATACTCATCTGTACAAATACAAACACACGCATATGCGTATATATATATATATATATATATATATATATATGTCTGTGTGTGTATGTGTGTGTGTGTGTGTGTGTGTGTGTGTGTGTGTGTGTGTAAAAGGAAGAAGTTATAGTAGTTCCAACAAGGAAAAAGTGTGTATATTAAAAAGAAGAAAGAAACCGCAAAAGTTTTTGGTTGTAATGCGGATTTAAAAAAAAAAATATTTTACGCTTTATTTTTCACTAATTTTCCTACACGAGTTTCCGGTCTCGCGACCTTCATCAGGCAAAGAGTGGATATTTCCACATATTATTAAAAAGAATTAATTTTTCTTAGGTTTTTCGATATTAAATATTCTCGATATTAGACTTTCTCTTTTTTTGTGTTAGTGACCCAAATATCTTTCTTGAACTGGCAGTGAAAGAATTCTGCGTAAAGGGTAGTAAAACAATTAAGATTGGTCCGGAAAGGTGGAGAAAGATATCTATATTCTTATCTTTTAATGACCCCCATGTGTATATATATATATATATATATATATATATATATATATATATATATATATATATATATATATATATATATAATGCTAATTATAAGACGGAGAATTTAATTACCCATTTCGATTAAAGTCTTCGTTTAATTATTTTCATTAAAATGCTCCCTGGATTTATATTTTTCTCTGAATTATGCCTTCCAGTCACAAACTGGTAATACGTATATATATATATATATGTATATATATATATATATATATATATATATATATATATATATATTATCTGTAGTCAAACATTTTATACTGATATATAATCTCAGCTCTGGTAGCTGCGATATTTCATTTACGTCTAAAACAGAAAGCATTGTCGCCTCCTCGGAAGTTCTTCAAGATGGGAATAATTCAACTGGAAGGCACACCAAATTTTGCCAAATGTTACTGTAAATATAACACTATACATTCACAGTGGAATATTCAGGAAGTATGTATCAATCAACCTATATATATATACATTGAGTCTGATTTGCAATCTCTTCGTCACCGAGCAGTTGGTATGGTGTTCGCTTGCCAACCTAACTGTCGGGGTTTCGATTCCCTCGGTAGTGGATGCGCACTGCTGATGAGTCCCAAATATAGGACGAAACGGCCGTCCAGTGCTTCCTGAGGTTTCTATCAGACTCGATGAATCAACTAATATATATATATCTATATATAAACATATATCAATATAAATATATATATTCAGTACGATCAGACTGCCCCTGCTTACCTACAACCTTTCAAAAATTTAAAGGCAACCTTAATCGCAATTTACTGTCTTGCTGAACCCGGTTCCTGTATTGTCATCTCCACATTTCTTGTCACTAAAGTTTTGTCTTTCTGCGTCATAGTGGCATTATCGCCATGTTTGTAGTGAAATAATTAAAAACAAATTGCTTCTATCTATCTTCATCGAAATAAGCAAACACTAAATATATATTAAAATCGCACACGATAAAAAAGTGCTAAGTAAGAAAAAATCAAACCCTGTAGAGCGATTTAATATTTTAAAAAGATAACACGCGGACCGGAAGACTAACGCGGTTTCGACCGTCAAGATCTCGTCATGTGGTTTGGTCAGAGAATTAATCAGAAACAACACAAGAGCTTAAATGCCTTAATATGGCACCGGAAGTAATGGTGTGGAGTGGAAAAAATGAAATGGAGGGAAAAATCTATCTATCTAATCCTTTTCATTTTCTTTCTATCTTCATAGATCTACCTTCTCCTTTAAATATCTCAGCCTGTTCATTATCTCATATATATATATATATATATATATATATATATATATAGTTTTGAATTCAATGTTCACTTTTATATTTATATTTACATGCGCTCTATCTCTGACATTGAGCACTTTGTCCCATAAATATAGCACACCTTAAAACTATATTTATTCATATATATATATATATATATATATATATATATATATATATATATATAGATATATATATATAGAGAGAGAGAGAGAGATGAATAGATAGACAGAAAATAGCAGGCTTAAATTGATAGAAATGTCTTTCATTATCTATGTATCTATCTCAAACTTCCTTCCTCTTAGTTGCTCACCTGATAGCTATAATCTTCAAATATTCAATTGTAATGCCAATCGACATCTTCTGATGTCTTGATCCTCATCCCCGTCTTTCTCTATAACCGTTCTTCAAACACCCATCTTTACTCTTGTTCTCACTCTTTGTAACTCCTTGCGTTGTGCTAGTGGTACTACTGCCTTGTTTGAAGTGAAATGCTTAATATATATATATATATATATATATATATATATATATATATGATGCGATGAGAATGGAAGTAATATATAAATTCCAACGTTCACAGCATTAATCCAAAAGAGGGCTCGATACCGATAATAGAGCGATAATTATTTATTTATTATAATTTTATCATATAGACAAAATCATTTTACTCGCTACAAAGATGTCGAAGAGCAGTTGAAATGCACTGAAACCAAGTTGCATCTTTGTAGTGAGTAAAATGGTTTTGTTAATATGATAAAATTATAATATATATATATATATATATATATATATATATATATATATATATATATAGTCAAATGTAATGAGAACGAAACGAATATAAGTTCAAACGTTCACAGCGTTAATTTAAAAGAGGACTCAATACCAAGAGTAGAGCAATAATTATGTATATATATATATATATATATATATATATATATATATATATATATATATATATATATATATATCCGTGTTTCTGTCTATCCACATGAGCTGCCCAATCCTCTCCATCCTTTATGATGGTGAATTATTTTCACCTTGCAACCTCTTTCCTGCTAATCTCCCGCTATTTTCTTGTTAAATGTTCTCACGGGTCACATTCCTTAGATCCACCAGTTCAGACCTTCACAACAAGGAGCCGCCATGACGCGCATACAGAGTCGGCGCCTTCACATTCCTTTCGCGTTCTATTGGTAAGGAGGAAGCTTCTTCCCAAGGCCTGTTACTTTTTGAAAGAGACTCCCAGGGTTGGGGTGCTTCCACGATCACTACTACCCAAGTTCATTTAACTGATTCATATTTCCTCTTTTTGTGATGTCAATGAACACTCGTTGTCACTTTTGTGATGTCAACGAATACTCGTTGTCACTTTCGTAATGTAGTAGAGACTTTGTAATGGCAGATACAACTATAGTACGCCGTTGAACAATACTGGTGTCAGTTGCCTTCTAATATCACTCGCACTAATTGTACTTGCTCGATAATACTCGCTCGAATAGTAGCCACCGTATAGTGATTTGAATAGAAAAATAGAGTAGAGAATAGCGATCCATATAAAAATAGAGAATAGAGTAGAAATGGTGAGATATTCCCTAGCCGGCCCACGCGGTCGGATGCGGTCCAAAGCCAAGTTTATTGTGGGGTATCCGAGACCATAGGCTCTGTCAAATATTCCCCGTAGACCCTGTAAAAAATGAATTCGTGTAGCTGTCTCCCGAGACGAGACTCTGCCTTTCGGCGTAGTCTCGTCTGGGGATCCTCTTTGACCGGAAGCAGAGAGTTTGAACAGCACACTTCCGAAGTAATCCGTCTAGTGATCAGTATAGAGAAATAGTATAGTGAATAGTATAGAGAATAGCGTTCCATATAGAATAGAGGATAGACTAAAAATGGTGATCAGTTAGACGTCACGCTAATTCCTTTACTATCATGTGATCTACTTATTCAAAATGGGATCGTCAGTGTTTGCTCACTGGTGATCTGTGATCAAACTCCAGTGTCGGCAGTGACACTTTTCCCCCTATATAACATCTCTTCTCTCTTTTCTTTTAGCTGAGATAATTTCCACCTGTCTAGTCAACTGTTATCTATCTTACATATCATATGCACTTTTTACTTCCTCTTTTTACGCTCTTACGACATACTCATTCATTAAAATTTTGTATTCTGTGACTCTTGGGCCTTATACTGTATAAACAACAGGGCAAAAATCTATCTATCTATCATCGAAAAGAGAGAGGTCTTTTGATTGCCTGTGACTCACTGTTTGTTGCTACCTGTGTCTACCAATCACCCCACTCTTTCTTCTGTCGTTAGATATTTGTTGGTTACAGGTCGCCATTAAAATGAATTAACTGTCGCCATCGTATCTAGAATATTTATAAATGGTTGTTGGTTTGTTTTTCTTCTAGTTCGTCCGAGAAGATATATTGCTTTTTGACATTGATTGGAAGCATAAAACCAGTGTCCTTGATTTTCAGACAAGTCCAATCGTAAAAGATTTTTCTGTGTCTCGGCGTGTTTGCGTTTTCGAATTCTACTCCTTTGACGAGGACATTTGAAGGAAGGACAGAGAAATGGATGGATGGTAATGAGAACAGGTCGGGATTGGTGAACGTGAGTCTCGGAAACAAAAAAACCACACACAAAAAAAAAACAAACGAGATATAACCATATCGAGATGTTGGCGCGTGTTTCATGATCTTTCTAGTACACTGGCAAAGTCGTAAACGCACCGTTTGTCAACGTTTCCACGTAGCAGCTCATGTTGTCGTATGCTGGCAAGATGGCGCCACAAGTCTGTGTAATTGGTCGACAAGTGATCCTCTTCAAAATGGTGACGGTCGCGCTGGCCAACGAGGAACGTTTCCTGTGCACACCTCAACCAATTACCCCCTCATTTCCACAGCGGGTCATTTCAAAGAAAGAAAGAAAGGAGTGGAAAAAAAAACTAATGTTAAAGAAAAGCAGGAAATAAATAGAGAAAGAAATACTAAAAGAAAAATGTTTAAAGAAAAGTAAGAAAAAAAAAATGGAGGAAAGAAAAATGAAGGAGAAATAAATAAATAAAAAACGTTTAAAAAAGGCGGGGAAGAAATTAAATAAGAAAAAACGAACGAAGGAAGAAGAAAAGAAAGTGGAAAATGAACATAGGAAAAAAGAAAAGGAAGATGATTAAAGAAATAGCAGAAAAATAAAATAAAGAGGACAAAGGAAATTAAGGAGAAAAGCGTAAAAGAAGAGAAAGATAGTAAGAGAAAACATAAGGAAAACGAAAGAAAAAAAAAACTGGAAAAGTAAAAAAAAAAAAAAAAGAAAGAACGAATTAACATAGGAAAATGGAAAAGAAAACGAAAAAAATGAAGAAGTTAAAAGACAGAAAAAAGAAATCAAACTGTCAGGAAATCGAAAAAAAGACGAAAATAGAATATGATAAAAACCAAAGAAAGAAAGAAATGACGGGAAAACGAAAGAACAAAACTAGAAAATTAAGAAATAATGAACGAATTAACACAGGAAAAGAAGGAGAGACAGAAAACGAAAAAAGAAAGAACGAAGTTAAAGAAGAAAATGTGTAAGAAAACTAGAAAGAAAAATGGCAAAAAAACGAAAAAAAAGAAGAAAATAGAAAAGTAAGAAAGAAGGAATGAAAGAAAAAAGAAAGAAAGAACGGAAGATAGAAAAAGAAAAAAAAGAACGAAAGAAAAAAGAAAGAACGAAAGAATGAAAAAGAAAGAACGAAAGAAATAAAAAGGAAAGAAAGAAGTTAAAAAAAACTAGGAAGAAAAACGAAAAAAGATAAAAATAGAAAAGTAAGAAAAAAAGAACGAAAAGATAGAAGAAATAAAAGAAAAAAAGAAAGAAAGAATGGAAGATAGAAAAAAGAAAGAACGAAAGAAAAAAGAACGAAAGAAAAAAGAAAGAACGAAAGAATGAAAAAGAAAGAACGAAAGAAATAAAAAAGAAAGAAAGAAGTTAAAAAAGAAAACGTGAAAGAAAACTAGGAAGAAAAACGAAAAATAGACAAAAATAGAAAAGAAAGAAAGAACGAAAAGAAAGAAGGAATAAAAGACAAAAGAAAGAAAGAATGGAAGATAGAAAGAATGGAAGAAAGAAAGAAAGAAAGAAAGAAAAAAGAAAGAAAGAAAAAAGAAAGAAAGAACGAAAGAAAGAAAGAAAAAGAAAAAAAAGAAAGAAAGAAAAATAGAATGAAAGAAAGAAAAAACAAAGAAAGAAAAAGAAAGAAAAAACGAAAGAAAAAACAAAGAAAGAAAGAAAAAAGAAATAAAGAACGAAAGAAAGAAAAATGAAAGAACGAAAGAAAGAAAGAAAGAAAAAGAAAAAAACAAAGAAAGAAAAATAGAACGAAAGAAAGAAAAAGAAAAAACAAAGAAAGAAAAAACAAAGAAAGAAAAAAGAAAGAAAGAAAAAAGAAAGAAAGAAAGAAAAAGAAAGAAAGAACGAAAAAAGAAAGAAAGAACGAAAGAACGAAAGAAAGAAAAAAGAAAGAACGAAAGAAAGAAAGAAAAAGAAAAAAGAAAGAAAGAAAAAAGAAAGGACTAAATAAAGGAAAAGAAAGAACAAAAGAAAGAAAAAGAAAGAAATGATTAAAGAACGAAAGAAAGAAGAAAGAAAGAACGAATGGAAGAACTAGAATAAATGAAAATTATCTCAGCTAAAAGAAAAGAAAGAAAAGAAGAGAAAATATGAATGAATTCAATGAAACAAAAAACGATTGAAAAACAAAAGGTAGAAAATGAAGATAAATGGAATGAAAAGAGAATGAAAGAAAAGAAGAAAAACGAAGAAATAAAAACTAAAATTAAGGACTGAAAATGAAATTATGAAGCAAAACGAACACAAGAAACAGAAAGGAATAATTTTTTATGACTTATCAACCTCTTAATGGTTTATTTAAAGTTGGGATATATTTTAGATTTTAAGAATAATTCTTTTTTTCTCCGGTGAATATTACATCAACACTTTTTTGAAAATAATAATTTTTCCAGATACAAGTTCTACTATTTAACCCAAATAAATTAACCCATAGAACGAACATGTGAGCAACGACGATTTTAGGAAAAAATGTAAACAAAAAGAATACAGATACTTAACATCAGAAAGGGACAGTTGAAATTTCTCAGGTACATAATGAGGAAAGTGGGCTTGGAAAAGTTGATACTCACAGGACAGATTGAATGCAAAAGAGAGACATGAAAGCAATGCGTAACCTAGCTAGCGAGCTTCAGTAAATGAATGTCAGAACAGGGTTTAGGAGATATAAAAAAAAAGACTCATATATATTAAGAGCTATAAAGAAAAGGAAATTGTGGAGAGTCATGATCGCAAATGTCCTGAAGAGACACGATGCATAGAAGATGCAAAGACTTAGAAAGATGCATTGTCGGCGGATATTTTTTTTTATTTATTTTTTTCTTTTTTTTGCATTTCATCCCAAGCAAGGCGGGAGTGCCACTAGCGCGCAAAGGGTTGGAGAAAGTGAGAGCAAGAGTAAAGAGGGGTGTTTGAGGAAAGGATTATAGAGAAGGACGGGATCAGGATCAAGGCATCAGAAGATGTCGATTGACATTACATTTGAATATTCGAAGATTATAGCTATCAGGTAAGCAAGTAAGAGGAAGGGAGTTCCACTGTCGGGAAGTGCGAGATAAGAAGCTGTTGGAGTTGAACAGGCGGTTACATTTAATTGTTTCGACAGTAAATGGGTGGGACTGAGATGCCAACCTAGTAGCACGCTTAAATTCATGCAGTTGGGGTATAATATTAACAACAGCATCCACAGGTGACACTAAGGGGCCTGACTTAGGAAACTGAAAGAACTCGTGGATAAGTCAGTAAGGGAAAGGAAGATGGAAATCTAACTATTAAGTGTAAGAAGATAAATGCCTAATTGTTAGCAAAAAAGACAATATATAATGTGGACTACACGTTGGGGATATCAAAACAGGCATATACAGAAATTTAAATATCTGCTTAGTGATTTTCTAAGTCCGGCTTAGGTGTGGCACAAGGCCGAAAGTATGGGGAACCCAGTGAGGATCGAACTCACTACTCAGTCGTAATTGATCTAGCACGACAAGCTTTCTAACCATTACACCACGTCGAGGTGCCCAATACCTGCTTAGTATCGTAACACATGACAAAAAGCGTGACATAGAAATTCAAAGTTGTTTAACGAAAGGTACCTTCTAGAAATTAAGCATGGTAATAAAATATGAGCAATGACGAAAAAAATTGGAGAAAATGGAAGCGAAAGGAAATTAACATTAGGAAGCGACAGCTGAAATTTCTGGGGCACATAATGAAGAAGGAGGGCATGGAAAATCTGATACCCACGGAACAGATAGATGTCAAAAGGCACTGAGGAAGACAATGCATGACCTACTTAGTGAGCTTGAGTAAATGGATGTCGGAAGAGGACTTGGGAGACGTAACAGAATGAAAACGTTTATGTAGTTGACAGCCGAGACGAGGTCAGGTGAGGTCAGGTCAGGTCAGGTCAGGTCAGGTCAGGTCGATCCTTCTCCTTGCTCGTTGTATGCGGTTCATATTTTATTCAGGTGTTTTGACCAAGCATGCAAATTAGTGATACTTTTAAAAACACTAGAACCACGCATGGGCTTTACCTAAATTGCAAATGGCGGCTCCGATCGGGCAGACGAGACATCGAGGCCTCTTAGCCATAGGTATATTAAAATTATTTGGTCCTATTTCAACACAGAAAGGGCTACAAGGAACAGGGGATCGCTAACGTCCTGAGGTGACGACGACAACAACAATAACAACGACAACGACGACAAGAAGAAGAACTTATATCTAATCTTCAAAATAATACTGAATGCTGGATAATTTCCTCACAGACGAAGCGACGAAGATGTGTTTTTATCGACGAATGCCAAGCATGCCATGGATAGAACATGAGAGGGATCAGGAAGTTTTAATCGAAAATAGGAAAAATAAGGAAATATTTATTCTTACATTCAGAAAGATAGAATTGAAATTTCTTGGACAAATAATGAGGAAAGACGAGCTAGAGAATTCAGGATATAATGAAGTTAAAAAACTCAAACACTCCTGACCAGAGGCCTTGCTGCTGGACGTAGCTTATCGTCTTACCCAGGATGAGGATGTAGTTTATCGTCATACCCGGGACAGGCCATGATAACCCATACCCTGAAAGGATACGTCACTTAACAAAAGAATCCATATATATGGTTTCAATGAACGGTTGTCGGCTTGAATTTGTTTCCCTTCAACATATGTTTAACCCTCTGCCACCAACATAGCTCCTGGTTACTTGAGCCAGAACATCAGTATTTCACGATATATACCCTCACAACACACTCGGTTTGACTATATGGCTCGTAAACACACTGAAAATTTATACAAGTTACCCACCGGCCGAACAATAGCAGCAATATTCAACTTCCCAACACATTTTTCTCTTTATGTTCTCATTCACACGAACCGGATATTAATGTTTGCACTGATAAACAATGTCGTTGCAGCTGTTACGTGTTGGTACTGTTGCCAGGACAGAGCTTCTATCCAAATCACAGCACGCTGAATAAAGACAAGAGCACGGGACGATAGAACAAGCCAATTCGAAATATAAACTTCAATCAGTCAGGCTGTATATATTTCCTTTTCTTTTTTTATAGACCTGTACAGTAAAATTAATACCATATATATATATATATATATATATATATATATATATATATATATATATATGTAATATGAATTTATAGGTCTGATGAATTGGATCGTGATTACGATTCCAATGTAATAAATTATAACCATGGAATATTAGTGTTTCACCCTTATATATATATATATATATATATATATATATATATATACGAAGAAGATGTTTCCCACATATTCTCATGTGTTCTTAAATATTAGAAAGTATCAAAAGTATTTTCGTTTATTACAGACCATTCATATAATATAGCATATTAAATAAATATGTAGCCATAATAGAAATTATATTTTTATAAAAAAAAATATTTTTTATGTTTCCAATACTTTTGTACGCGTCTGTATGTTGGGAAAATAAAGTCGATATATATGTGTGTGTGTGTGTGTGTGTGTGTGTCTGTCTGTGTGTTCGTGTATGTCTGTATGTATATATATATATATATATATATATATATATATATATATATATATATATATATATATATATATATGCCTGTGCGTTTGAGTTTGTGTATAAAATTTAAGCAAAGTATATCTGTAAAAGGACAATATGAAAAAAGAGTAGTTAAAAAGGTTTGAAAATGTAATCGTACGTAAAACATGTGTGGCACCTTGTTACTTCAGGACAGAGAGTTAAAAGGTTAGAGAGGCCGAAGATCATCTTGAATAAGTTGGAAAATCACCCGGAATAATATACATAGCTTTGAATAATTAATGAATGAACATGTCATTTTCGTTTATCATTGATTTCATCACGTTAAGCTTAGAGAGTAATTATACATTCTTATTTCTCAAAGCAGAATCCAATAGTATTATAAAAACCTCGGAGAATTACAGTAAGATATATTTAATCATTTCTAAGATGCGACAGTTCAGAACTAAATCTGCTTTTGCTTTTACGACATTTGGACAATTTTGATGTTCCACCTCGTATATCTATCTATCTATCTATCTATCTATCTATCTATCTATCTACATACATACAAATATAAGAAAAATTCAGCGTTTCACTCTTTGATGCGCATGTCTAATCACATCGACGTAAACATCAATTTAGTCTGAGCGCGTCACACGAAAAAACGTTTACACTCTGTCATATATATATATATATATATATATATATATATATATATATAGATATATATATATATATATATATATATATATATATATAAGTTAAGTTATAAGGAACTTGGTAAACCGAACTGGTAAATCCAAAGAGGATGAAATCCTGAGAGCTCAATGTTAGGACAGAGCTAATATGTAATGAAAAACAAACCACTTTAATGTACCATTACGATAATTTATTTCACCTAAATCCTTTTTTAAGGATTCAGGATCATCAGGTAAAACTTCCAACAACGAATTGAGAAAAAAAATGGGATTAGAAATTGGTGGGTAGTGTAGTTTTTGTAATTTAATAGAGGGGGTTGAGAGTGGTAGTTAAACAGACAATATAAAGTATAGGGAGGGGTTAATTTTATATCTCTCTTAAGTATGTTTTATATTGGAGTAGGAGGAGTGACAGAAACTTGACCTCTTTAGATGGTTAATAAAACGGAAATGAATTGTAGAAAATGTATACAAGTGAGTCTTACGGTAAAGAGAGAGATAGGGGGAGGGGGAAAGAGAGATGGAGTTGTTATAATTTTGTTTTAACAAAATTATGTAAAAGATAGTTTACAATGTTTGATAGAAAATTCGATGTCTGAAAAAAATTTTGTTATTAACTTAAATGTTTAATTTTTTAAGTAAAAAGTTTCAGGAATAAATATAACTATTATTGTAATAAACATATTTATCTAGGACATAAAGAAATATTTAAAATCTTAATAGTTTATTCACCCGACTAATTGTATTTCCACAATAATAATTATTTTACAATAATAGTTATATTTAGTCCTGAAACTTTTTACTTAAAAAATTAAACATTTAAGTTAATAACAAAATTTTTTTCAGACATCGAATTTTCTATCAAACATTGTAAACTATCTTTTACATAATTTTGTTAAAACAAAATTATAACAACTCCATCTCTCTTTCCCCCTCCCCCTATCTCTCTCTTTACCATAAGACTCACTTGTATACATTTTCTACAATTCATTTCCGTTTTATTAACCATCTAAAGAGGTCAAGTTTCTGTCACTCCTCCTACTCCAATATAAAACATACTTAAGAGAGATATAAAATTAACCCCTCCCTATACTTTATATTGTCTGTTTAACTACCACTCTCAACCCCTCTATTAAATTACAAAAATTACACTACCCACCAATTTCTAATCCCATTTTTTTTCTCAATTCGTTGTTGGAAGTTTTACCTGATGATCCTGAATCCTTAAAAAAGGATTTAGGTGAAATAAATTATCGTAATGGTACATTAAAGTGGTTTGTTTTTCATTACATATATATATATATATATATATATATATATATATATATATATATATATATATATAGGTTTGTTGCAAAAATAATGTCGTTTTCTCACATAGTAACATATGTGAGAAAACGACATTATTTTTGCACCAACCTAATATATATATATATATATATATATATTATGTCTATGTATGTATGTATAAGGAATTATTTTTGTAAAGCGGTTACATTAAGTAGGTGTTTGATAATGTTTATGCTAAATGATTTTATTTTAATTTTAATGTTGAATTCTCGGACAAGTCTTTTATTTTTTTTTTATATTTCCTTTTCTTTTTGAAAACGTTCAACAGTTGTCTCCCTTTTTAACTAATTTTCGCCATTGTTTCTCATTTGTTAAGAGATTCTTTTATTCACTGGATTTCGTTTTTTTACTCCTTCATTTTTGCCTTGCCTTTTCAACCATTTCATTCGTAACACGCTCAAAATTTTCCTTTAATCATCATCATCATCATCATCATCATCATCATCATCATCATAATCATCATCTTCTTCCACTCGCTATTATTAATTTGCTTATTTTCTCAATAAATCTATTGATCGAATCATTATTTAATCTATATTTTCCTTAATTTAAAAAATGATTTTTTTTCTTTCGTATTTTTTCTTATCTCTTTTCCTAGGCAAACAATCTTGAAGGAGATTCATTATAGACAAGATAATTAAGGAATGTTTTAATCATTCAAAACGCCGATTTAAACAATTTACTCGACTTGCAAAAGCTATTTATTTATTAGCTATGAGTTTTCAAATAGGTAATTAGTTTATTTGAACGACTGACTCTTCAATGTTGAAAACGAGCAAAGATTTCAATCATGGCGAAAGTTTCACTCTATTTTCTCTTCTTTTATTTTTATCTTCTCATTAATTTCACATTCCAGCCTTTCTTTTTCTTTATTACATCTTTCTTTCTTTCTTTCTTTCTTTCTTTCTTTCTTTCTTTCTTTCTTTCTTTCTTTTCAGTTATTTCTTTTATCTGCGCTCCCTTTCTTTCTTTCTTTCTTTCTTTCTTTCTTTTCAGTTATTTCTTTTATCTGCGCTCCCTTTCCTTCTTTCTTTCTTTCTTTCTTTCTTTCTTTCTTTCTTTCTTTCTTTCTTTCTTTCTTTCTTTCTTGCTCCCTCTTTTCAGTTATTTCTTTTATCCGCGCTCCGTTTCTTTCTTTCTTTCTTTCTTTCTTTCTTTCTTTCTTTCTTTCTTTCTTTCTTTGATATCTCTCTCTTTTTTTAATTCTTTTATTCCATTTTCATTTATTCAAACTGTTTCTCTTTCATCTTTTCTTTAATTCGATATTTCTTTCTCTTCCCTTCTTTCTTTTCCAAGTCTGGCAAAATAACCTTTACCTATCTAAAACGCAACATACACTGAAGTTCAAAGGTGGCTCATGTCAGTCGAAAGCTTAGATAAAGGAAGAGGATAATAAAAAATTACCTATATATATAATATATAAAATCATATATATATATATATATATATATATATATATATATATATATATATATATATATATGTGTATGTATATTGAAACCTATATTGTTAAATCCAATATACAACGACTGTCTATCATGTATGATTACAAGCCGTTCTAAACTTCGTATGGTTGCTTTAATTTCGGGAGAAAATAAATTGTCCAACATTTGGATATTTTTTACTAAGTTGGTTCTTGATCTAAGCTTTCGGCTCACATCAGCCATCTTCAGAGTGGTTATACAGACATTGAAACAAAGATATTCACCATCAAAGATGACATTCTGTTATGTTGATATAGACGATTACTATGCGACGATAATGGTTGCAAAATAGCAGACGCAGGTCGAAAATTCATGTTGTGGTTCTATGACGTCGTACCACGTGAGAGACCGAAATATTAACAGAACCATATGTCTAGATGCAATGTAATGTGCTATAACTAGTTTGAAATGAAATCTTGTCTGTGAATTGTTTTGTTTTAATGTAGATGACCTCCAGTATCTGAAGGTTCTTTTTAGTGCAAATATTGTTGTTTTGTTTTTCTCCCGAAATTAAAGCAACAATACGAAATTTAGAAAGGCTCATGATAAACATAATAGACATTCATTGTTTGTTATACTTAACAATATGTTTGAATATATATATATATATATATATATATATATATATATATATGGTGGGTGCGTCTGTATGTGTTTGCGTGTGTGTATCGGTCTAAAAATATGTAAAAATGTGTGTGTGAATCGGTCTAAATATATGCAAAAATGTATATCTATTGCGTACTATGTAACATGAGACAGTCGATGAAGCCCTTTAAGCAAGTCTGCCACATATTTTCATAACAGCAGAATATCTCATGAATGAGTAGGAGAACCAGGCTGCCGATACGCAATAATAAAAGCCAAAACAGTAGAAAGCAGAATGAGATCGTGTGTGTGTGTGCGCGCGTGTGTGTGTATAAATAAACTGTTCCTTGATCTAACCTTTCGGCTTACATGAGCCATCTTCAGAGTGGTTATACGGACATTTAAACGAAGATATTCACCATCAAAGATGATATTCTGTTATGTTGACATAGAAGATCACTATGCGACGATAACGGTCGCGGAATACTAGACGCAGGTCGTAAATTCATGATGCTGTTCTATGACGTCGTACCATGCGAGAGACCGAAATATTAACAACAGAATCAAATGTCTCGATGCAATGTAAATCAATGTCGAATAGCAATCTTCTATGACAACAGAACAGAACATCATCTTTGATGTTGAATATCTTTGTTTAAAACTCTGTATAACCACTCTGAAGATGGCATACGATCAAACATAATAGATCTTCACTGTCTGTTATATTTAACAACTAGCAGTAGAGCCCGGCGTTGCCCGGGGATGTAATAGTAAGAGATAGATCAAGTATCGACCATCATAAAGACTGAAAAATAAAATTGACAAAGATTATTGTTTAAGGTTGACTGACACGCATGTCTTAATTAGTTTTTTTTTTTTTTTTTTAACGAATTGGTCAAACCCAAACTCAAACAAAAACATTGTTTTTAATCGTTATGAGTCTACCGATTGAATAGAATTTTATTATAAACAATTGTCTTGTAAATGGAATTTTTAAAGCATTCTGAATGTAAAAATAAAGAAAAAAGTGTGCAAGACAATAAGAAACACTACCTGCCAGAAAAAAGTGAAGTTTTGTTGAAATTGGTTGAAAAATGTAGGAAATCCGATCCCATATATAAACGAACACAGATACACACACAAACAACCTGGGTTTTATAATAAGTATAACTCGATGTGAGTTGTCCCCCTTTCATTCTCGTGACAGCAATGCCTCTTAATCGTGTTTTCAAATTGATTTCGTTCAAAAACAATTGTGTTTTTCCAATTTTTGGCACTGTCAGAACCATCGCAAGGTAATTTTACGTGGTCCTGTGAAGTTTTGTTGAAATCGGTTGAAAAATGTAGGAAATCCAATCCAATATATAAACGAACAGACACACACACACAGCCTGGGTTTTAAAATAAGTATGATATATATATATATATATATATATATATATATATATCATATTGGCTCCTGAAATAAAAATTAATTCTAGTTGGGCTCTCTAGGGAGTAGGTATGGGTTTGTAAAACAGTGACTATTATAGCTATTATAGCGAGACTCTTCGCATAGCGAATTGAGTCACTGTCAGTCACTGGGCGCGTTTCTAAAAATAAATACGCTAAAAAACAACCTACCGACGGCTTAGTGGTAGAATCTCCGACTGACACCAATTCAGTCGGGTTTCGATCCTAGCTAGAGGCAACCGGATGTCTAGCCACGCTGATGAGCTGCGAAACAGTCTGTCTGTGGATGACGTTTTATATATATATATGTGGGGGGGGGGGTTATATATGTCCAAATATTTTTAAAGTTTTTATTAAACTATATTTTCTATTCTCTTAGATGAACTTGTCTAATCTAACATTATATCATCCCACGAGGAACTATTTTCTCTCGAATATAAGTCTTATGTAAAAAATCACAATTAATTAATATCACCTCTTTGCAAAATTTCGTAACCGATTTTTATTGTTCTTAATTTCTTATCGGGCATGAATTTTTGCAATAGATTAGATATTGGTCCCGTTTAAATTATAATCAGTAAGGTAGACAGGTCTAGTTTAAATCCACTTAATACGACACCTTGCAACATTTTATAGTCAGCCAAATCAAAGATGTCATCTCCTTTCCATAAATGTATGCCAACTGACTCTCTTTTCCCCGAAAGAGATAAGCAAAGCGGCTAGAGATCAAAAGACTCATTTATAACTGAAACAGCAAGCTAATAAAGAGATACTTCCATTTTCCCTGTAGAAATTAATTATTGACATTTATTAAAATTTATGCCATTTTTTTTTATAGCAGCCACGTGTCTGTTTCTAACAATATTTTAAATAATAAGACTGTTTATGATGAAAAAGACATATCGACAAAATCAATTTAGACAGGATAAGAAATGCGAAAATCTGATTGTAAGGCTACGATTGATACATAAGTATCAATCTTTGGCAATGTTTATTGTTTCTTAAAACAATAAACATTGATAAAAAATGAAGGTTGTTAAAAAGGCGCTTTCATGGGGGAAAAAAACGTTCTTTTAACACTACGTCTTAATACAGGCACGCTTGTCCGTGTTTGCCGATTTATTTTACGTATTATCAACCCTTTGTGGGTTATTTAATGCCAAAACATATTTTTCGATTGTAAGAATAGTTTTTTTTTTTTTTTGCCAGTGAATACTTCACTAACAAATTTTTGGAGACAACAATGAGTTTTCCAAATACAAGTGCTGGTATTTAACCCATAGCTGGGGGGATAGTTCTAATTTCAGTCGGGTTCGTTATATTCACTAACGCACAAATACCCTTGGGAAAGATATGAATCCACATCTCCACCCACTAGCTATTGATTGAATAACAAAACAGACGGGGTAATTTAGCCTTGGATGGCAACTAGTCTACCGCAGAAAGAAATGGCATCTTACTGCTGGAAAAATCTTCTGTCTAGTGAGTCATGAATCGAAATCCTAAGCGTGAATCAAGTATGACACTTGACTCACTTTATCTTTTCTCCCTCCATCTATGGGTTGAATAACAGGACAGAATGCTTCATATAGCTTTGGTTGGCAACCAGCCTACTGTAGAAAGAAACAGCAAACTACGGCGGGGAAATCTTCTGCCTAGCCAGTCATGTATCGACAGATATTGATCACCCCAAGCATGTATCACGTATGGCTCTTAACTGACTGAAGAAAATGTTATTGTCATGGAAGTTTTACTTTCTGAAATTGTCGCAAAAGTTCCATTTCTGGTGAAAAAGTCTAAAAAATACGACAAATTAAACTGTTTTCGTTCGTTCATAAAAAGATTGAAAAGCTAAATAAGCCTTTGAAGACACCTACAGTCACAGGACGAATATCAGGTCATTTACAAGAATCTTTATCGAAAGCAGATCGTAGTTGAATCATTGATTATTTTTTTACGGCTTATCAACCTTTTGCAATTTATTTAATGCCAAAAAATATTTTTAGACTGCAAGAATTTTTGGAGATAATAATGATTTACTGATACAAGTCCTACTATTTAAGCCATAGCTGGGACGGGGAGAAGAAGATGGATTCATATCTTTCCTAAGGGTTTTTGCGCGTAAGTGAATATAACGAACTCGACTGGAATTGGAACTCGGCTTTCCGATTTCCAATTTCGAACCGTTATCCATTACACCACCCGCACATCCAAGTATAACAGCACTTGGTATTCCCAAGCGGTCACCCATCTCAACGTTGCTTAACTTCGGTGATCTTACGAGAACCGGTGTTTCAATGTGATGTGGCCGTATGCCCGAATGAATGATAGATAAAAAGAAAGAAAGAAAGAATGAAAGAAGGGAAGAGATAAAAAGAAAGAAAGAAAGAAGGGAAAAGATAAAAAGAAAGAAGGGAAGAGATAAAAAGAAAGAAAGAAAGAAGAGATAAAAAGAAAGAAAGAAGGGAAGAGATAAAAAGAAAGAAAGAAAGAAAGAAGGGAAGAGATAAAAAGAAAGAAAGAAAGAAGGGAAGAGATAAGAAGAAAGAAAGAAAGAAGGGAAGAGATAAAAAGAAAGAAAGAAAGAAGGGAAGAGATAAGAAGAAAGAAGGGAAGAGATAAAAAGAAAGAAAGAAAGAAGGGAAGAGATAAAAAGAAAGAAAGAAAGAAGGGAAAAGATAAAAAGAAAGAAGGGAAGAGATAAAAAGAAAGAAAGAAAGAAGAGATAAAAAGAAAGAAAGAAGGGAAGAGATAAAAAGAAAGAAAGAAAGAAAGAAGGGAAGAGATAAAAAGAAAGAAAGAAAGAAGGGAAGAGATAAGAAGAAAGAAGGGAAGAGATAAAAAGAAAGAAAGAAAGAAGGGAAGAGATAAAAAGAAAGAAAGAAAGAAGGGAAGAGATAAGAAGAAAGAAGGGAAGAGATAAAAAGAAAGAAAGAAAGAAGGGAAGAGATAAAAAGAAAGAAAGAATTAGAAAAATAAAGAAATGAATGAGCAAAAAGAAAGAAAGCAAGAAAAGAAAGAAAAAAACAAGCAAAGAATTAGAACAAATAAAGGAAAAAGAATTAGTAAAGAAAGGACGAAGGGAATAGAAAGAAAGAAAGAAAGAAAGAAAGAAAGAAAGAAAGAAAGAAAGGTAATTGTTACAAAGCAAACGAAAGAAAGGAAAGCGGGAATAAAAGAAGAATCAAAAGAAAGAAAGAAAGAAAGAAAGTAAGAAAGAATTAGAAAAAATAAAGGAAAAAGGATTAGCAAAAGAAAAAGAAAAAATATGGAAGGGAATAGAAAGAAAGAAAGTAAAAAGAAAAAGAAAGAAAGAAAAAGAAAGAATTAAAAATTAAAGAAAATTATTAGCAAATGTAAAAAAAAGAAAAGAGGAGGGAAAGAAAAAGAAAGAATTAGAAAAAATTAAAGAAAAAAGAATTAGTGCAAAAAGAAAGAAAAGAGGAAGGGAATAGAAAAAAGAAAGAAAGAATGAAAGAAAAAGAAAGAAAGAAAAAAGAAAGAATGAAAGAAAAAGAAAGAAAGAATGAAAGAAAAAGAAAGAAAGTTCGAATTTAAGAAAGAAAAAGGCGACAAGAGAGAAATAATGAAGACGTAAAAAGAATGAGAGAAAGGAAAAATAAAATGAAAGGAAGATGGGAAGAATAAAAGAGTAAAAGTAAAGAAAAAAGAAAGACAATTGATGGGAGGAAGAAAAAAAGTTGGTGGTAATGCAGAAAAAAAGAATTAGGAGAAATGAAGGAACAGGAAAAATAAATGAAAGAAGACAATCGGGGAGATGCACGGAAGAATGGATTGACGAATGAAAAAAAAAAAAGAAAGAACGGTAGCAGAAAGAAAGAAAAAAGAGATAAAGAAATAAAGAAAAAAAGAAAGAAAAAGAAGAAGAAGAAAGAAAAAAAGGGAAGAAAGAATAATAAGAAAAGGAAACTGTAGGATGAAAGAAAGGAAGAAAATAGGAAAAAAGTAAGAAATAAAGAAAGACTGGAAGAAACTAAAGAAGAAAAAAGGACAGAAAGAAGAGGAAAGTGGACATGGCGAGAAAGAAGAAACAATAAAGAAAGAAAAAGAAATGAATACACGGAAAAAAGAAGGAAAATAAATAAAGAGAAATGAAAAGAGAAAGAAGAAATGAAAGAAAATGTACATCTAAGAAAGAACGGAAGAAAAACGAAATGAAAGAAAAAATGCACCCAAGAAAGAAGAGAGCAAAATGAAAAGAAAGAAAGAAAGAAAGAAAAAAGCATCCCAAAAGAAGGAAGTAAAGCGAAAAGAAAGAAACAAAAAAAGAAAGAAAGGAAAAAACACCCAGGAAAGAAAGGTGGAAAAAAAGAAAGGAAGAAAACACCCGAGAAAGTACGGACCAAAACAAAAAGAAAGCAAAAAAAATAGAACAAAAAAAAAAAAAAGAAAGAATGAAAGGGAAAAAACGAAAAGAAAGAAAAAAAGCACCCAAAAGAAGAGAGCAAAACAAAAAAAAAAAGAAAGAAAGAAAGAAAAACACTCAAGAAAGAAAGGTCCAAAACAAAACGAAAGAAAAAAAGGAGGGCAAAAAACGCAAGAAAGAAAGGTGAAAAAACGAAAAGAAAGAAAGAAAGAAAAAAGAAAGAAAGGAAAAAAAGAAAGGAAAAGAAGAAAGAAAGGTGAAAAAACGAAAAGAAAGAAAGAAAAAAGAAAGAAAAAAAACAAGAAAGAAAGGTGAAAAAACGAAAAGAAAGAAAGAAAGAAAGAAAAAAGAAAGAAAGGAAAAAAAAAGAAAGAAAAAAAAAACAAGAAAGAAAGGTGAAAAAACGAAAAGAAAGAAAGAAAAAAAGCACCTAAAAAGATGGGAGCAAAACGAAAAGAAAGAAAAAAAAACGCCCTAGCAAAAAAGGAGGAAACGCGAAAAGAAAAAAAGAATGTGAAAAAAAATCCCAAGAATGAAAGAAGAAATGAAATCCAATAAAGAAAAAAGAAAATCCAAAAGAGAAATGAATGAAAAAATGGAGGACTAAAAGTTTGACGAGCACAGGATGATGATAGGTTATGCATAAAACAAAGATTTTCTTTTTCAAAATCTCTGTTTAAAAAAAAAAAAAATGTAAAAGGACAGTCTTGAGTAAGAAAAACAAAGCTAAAACAGGAAGAGACTGGAAGGGGTACTCATTAATTATTTTGAAACCTATTTTCTTCTTCGTTACTCTTTCAACTTCGTCCTCAAAACACGAAGACACGTGCGGCTTGTTAGTAATACGCGACGTCATCTTTCTTCCTTTATTTTCTTCCCCCTCCCCAACACTCTTGACATTTCATTTTGCAGACATCACCTCCCATTGCATTTTTTACCGATTCGAAAACTCTTTGAATTGGCAAAAGTGAAATAAATGAATAAATAAAAAATATCAACAAAATGTAATCTGATACAATCGAAAATTTTGCATATATATATATATATATATATATATATATATATATATATATATATGAAGAAGTAATTTATACAAAGAATTAATTAGAAATGTTAATAAGATTAATGGCAAAATTACTTCGCTAACTATACTTAATAAGACATTAACTTACTATCAATTCCTTTAATACGATATTTGAGTTGTATATTTGAGTTGTCAGAATTGGCGAGCCTAATACTTTTGAAAATTTCAAACTGTCATCTTCGGGGCACCATTTTTCCATATACAGACAAAACACTAAGACGAAATATGTGGATTGTTTTTTGAAATATGTTATTTATTGACAGTTATATTATTTCCTCTTAGTGTTTTGCCTGTATATGGAAAAATTGCGCCCCGAAGATAACACTTGGAAATTGTCAAAAGTACTTAACTCAGGATCTTCAATTCCATTTAACAACAACTGAAATATAAGGATCGTTTTATTCAAGGAAATGATAGCAAGTTAATGTCTCATTAAGTCTTGTTAGCGAAGTGATTTCGCCATTAATCTCATTAACATTACTAATTAATTATTTGTATAAATTACTTCTTTATGATATAATATACAAGCTGCACTCTCTCTCTCTCTCTCTCTCTCTCTATATATATATATATATATATATATATATGTAGTCTTAAGATGTGCTATATTTATGGGATAAAGTGTTCAATATCAGAGATAGAGCGTGTGTAAATACAAAAGTGAACATAGAAGTCAACACTTAGATGCGCATATAGTATGAAACAGACTGTCGCCTCTAAGTGTTGACTTCTATGTTCACTTTTGTATGTATATATATATATATATATATATATATATATTGAGACATGTTTCCTTGAATAATTTAGACAAGTTTTGGCTACTTATTTTCAATAGGATCCTTTCATATTCACGGACAAGCTTCTTAGTATCCTTATTAAAGGAAGAGAGAAAATTACCATGTTCATACATATTCATTTATTACGAATACTTTCGACATTAGCACAATGCCAATATCAAGGTGTTGTTTATTTTACGTCAAATATTGTAGTGTTCATCATTTTCAAAGACAAAATTGCTGCGTTCATCTGAAAGTTAATTTTTTTTTTACAAGTGGAGTGAAAAATGCTGAGGTGATGTACTGTACGATTAGGTTGGTGTAAAGCGTAGGGGAGTGTTGCAAAGAGTTTTTTTTTAAATAAGTATTAAAACTATTAGTACAAACTTCGATATTTTAAACTATCTACTGTAAGCATTTTAAAACATTTGTGAATTATTCATAATTAATTTTGTTAAGGTTTGTTTTTAATTTTTTAATATAGACAGCTTCAAGAATTTTTAGTTTATGCTTAATATTTTCATGAAAAAGTATACATGTATTCTCAACAAGAATTGAAAGAAACCAAATAAAAATGTGGTATTTTCAATTTTGTTTGGTTCGATTCTCATTGGTCAGTCATGTATCACTTTCATTAAAACTGTAGATAATCCTATATGTATGTAATTTTGTGAAGATTCTTGGATGTCTAAGCGGGTGTCGGATGGTAATGTGTATTCGTCATTGTGTATGACTGCATATCTAGTAGGAGTTCTAATGTTTTTACCCCTGTGCGATCAGCTGGCGCAGTGGAATGGCACTCCATTAATCTGGGTCTGTTTGTATATACGTACTTTTTGTATTAGATAGATATACCATATTTGACGGCATATAAGACACACAGGTGTATAAGACGCACACCAATTTCAGCAAGGCAAATCAAGAAAAAAATAGTAATTAGTAAAATTAGTAAAATCATTAGTAAATGGTACAGCCTAGGCTATATTTATTAGGTTTTATTTTGGTTAAACAAACCATGATTAAAAGTAAAACAAAAATAATAGGAAAAAAAGAACACGAGCCTTTATAAACTTCATTATATCCTTTATATGATCTGTACAGCCTGCGTTTTGTAAACGTCTTATTGGAATAATTAGGACATACAAATTCTGATTGCATTTATAACAATGCAGCCGGAAGTTACCACAAGAAAAATATTAATGAAACAAATATATTTTACAAAAATATAATTTGTATTTGTTGTATATAATTTTAGTGAAAGAAAGTACGAATATTAAATGTGATGAAATTAATATTAATTAAGATTGTGAAGATTCTTGGATGTCTAAGCGGGCATCGGATTTTAATGTGTATTCGTCATTGTGGATGTAAATTCTGTCATTTTGTTTATTTTCTCTCAATCTCTGATGAGGCTTTAATGAAAGTGAAACATGTTATATTGATAAACGTTTTCTATTTGTTCTTTATCGTATCAGCCTGTTGGATTTTGATCCATATTTGATCTACATTTGATTTTTAACTCAATTGTGACAACCACAACACCAACGATAATAACAATAATATTAACAAATTTGGATTTACATAAATGAAATACCTACCACAACAAAAACGACCTTATTTGCTTTTGAAAATGACTTAACAGATGCAATCAATAATTTTGAAATAAGAATATTCACCAATAATTTCCAAAAAGGCCTTTACCGCAAGATCAATTCGGTGTCATGGGACGAATATTTGCCTTAACACAATCGTCCCTAACAAATCAAATCATGTAATGAAGGTCATATGGAACGGAGACGCTTCTATATCATTTCATCAATGCAGACTTCCTCAGGGCTCTATCCTTGGACTTACACTGTTTCTGATCGTCATCAACGACCTCCCTGATGTCATCAATTCCCAACAAGGTATTTATGTAGATGACACAAATATTTACTCCTATCTAACTTTGACAGGTCAAAGTAAAACTAGTAACTACTCTCGAAAAGGACCTCCAGTCAGTGGTTAACTGGGGTAAGAAATGGCTTGTAGATTTTAACGCCACCAAAACAAAACTGCTTTCATTTAATCACCACAGAGAAGTTTTTCTGCACGACATCAGCAGGTTTATTATATATATATATTCTTGATCCCCAACATATATATATATAATTATTTATTCGAAAATTATAACAAAAATATTTTATAAAATCACTACAAAAATAGCCATTTTGTTTCAGCAGCTCCGCTGTCTTATCAAGTGATGATATCATCACTTGATAAGACACCAGAGGTGTTGAAACAAAATGGCTATTTTTGTAGTGATTTTATAAAATATTTATGTTATAATTTTCGAATAAATAATTATATTTGCTCTACTCTGTATTGAGCACTCATTTAAGAATAGTAATTGTTGGTTATTGGAATTTATTTCGTATACACCAATCCTATACGTGCATATATAAATAAATACGCACACATTTAGATAGATAGATAGATAGATACAAAGAAAGAAAGAAAGAAAATGAAGAGGATTAGATAGATAGATAGATAGATAGATAGATAGATAGATAGATATAGATAGATAGATAGATGGATAGATAGATAGATAGCGAACAGTGTGAGATAGATATTTATGCAGATGACACAACTATTTACTAATTTCTTCAAATCAGACAAAGGAAAACTAGTAACTACTATCGAAAAGAACTTTCAGTTCGTGGTTAACTGGGGCAAGAAATGGCGTGTAGATTTTAACGCTTCCAAAGCAAAACTGCTTTCTTTTAGTGAACATAGAGAAGCTTTTTTGCTTGCCATCAGCATGGTTGATGCTAACCTCGAGTTTTTCCACTGACTTGATCGAATCAATTGTTAGGTGTCCTGCTCGGAACGTTGGTTTACTGTGTGGTGCCAAAAATTTTACACGTCAAAATCCATCTTATACATTTATAAATCTACCATTCGTCCGTGCATTGAATATTGTTGCCATATCTGGTCTGGTGCTTCAACTCTGCTATGTTTTATTTTGTCGAATCTGACGAACTTACAATTAAGACAGGAGAAAACATTTGTGTCATTAGCATAAGCAAGAACTATCTGTTGGCCAAGATATAAGACACATGCTACTAAATATAAATTATAAAATCCGTATTTATTATGTTAATCTCCAAGCGACCATTCTATCAGGCACATTTCATTAAGAGGCGGGGGTTTGGGTCAGTCTCCGATGCCTAAGGTTTCCAAATCAGGATATGCAGTAAGCCACTTTTCTTTTTTGTCTCATGAACGCGTGGGGATCTCACTTTAAACTCTATCTTGTGACATATTCCTTTAGCTGAATGCAAATTTTATCGCAGTTACAATGACATATTTGTCTTTGTAATTTATGCCTGAAGGTGATCTTAGAAAAGGCCGAAAGTACTTGGGTTAAAAAAAAACAACAAAAAAAAAAAAAACTACGGCACCTTCCATGATGAATTTCATCTTAACATCGAGAAACTGATCAGACAACTGGAAAGAATCTATATAAGAATAAGTAGATACAATATGTCTAGATTATTCAATGAAACATGTTTGAATGGAGATATGCTGCCTATATCTATATCTATCTATCTATCTATCTATCTATCTATCTATCTATCTATATATATATATATATATATATATATATATATATATAGTACCAAGCACTCAGACAGTTGCAGGCGTTCGTTTTTATTACAGATTTTTGGCATGTTCAGTAAGATACGTCTTTGAGCAAATAAATGGTCACAGGGCACAAATTTTCAACGAATGTCGGTGACCATAATTCGATTCATCTATAATATAAATCTATAAATCAGATGGGAAGCGAAAAGACACGTAGGGAAATCGAACCCAATCAAGATTAATGGCGTCTGTATCGTTGGTAAATTTCGCACGGTAAATTTTATGGCGATCGGTCGGCTAAAACTTCGATTTTTCGTGCAGTTTGTGTGACCATAAAATTATGTTACTGTTTTAAGAGATTGTCGGTCAACATCAACACGTGTCTTCGTCCCCAGGGAATACGACAAGAAAGCTTGATTAAGAAAATGTCTAAGAAAAACTTTATACTTTTTTTTTTATTAACAACTGGTTTCACCGTTGTCATTAGTTTAGCACAAGCCCATATGTGTGGGGAATCCAGTGAAAATCGAACGCACTACTCGGTAACAACTGTCAACAAGACAATCCCATGCACTAATCAGGGAAAAGCATCTCTTACATTAATTACTAGTTTAGGTTTGTTGGCCACAAATTTGGAGCCCCTAGTAAGGATCAATCTCACTACTCCATTGTCATCGTCAACCATACGAGTTCGTTAAAAATTAGTTCGGCCGAAACGATCAGGTGAGATGCGAACCCGATCGCATGGCCGAAAAGCGGGCATTCAGACGTGGTCGAGCGGTAAAACATGCGACATCAAACGATAACTTCCTCTTCAAGGGAAGATGCAAGTTGTTTTTTTTTTACTTAGATTTCTCGAATGCACAGACTGATACACGTAATACATACTGTTTAATAAATAAACAGTGGACGTCTATTTTAAATAAGAAGTGTCCATTATAATAACGTTTGAAGTAATATATATATATATATATATATATATATATATAATTATATTAGCTCTACTCTGTAATGAGCACTCTTTTAAAAATAGTATTTGTTGATTATTGGAATCTATTCCGTATATATATATATATATATTCGGTTTATATTTTTACAGATAAAATTGTTTAAGTAAACGCTTTGTTTATAATAAACAGAATTAGCAACATTTACCAATCTGAATGTCCGAGAAATTTCATAGAAAATATGTGTCCTCCGACAGAAATCGAACCTGTATCCTAAACAGTCTTACAGCCTGACGTGATATGACATTTAGCTACAGGGGAGGTGTCTGGTTAGTAAGGTCAAATTACTGTTTTTAAACTACAAATTTCCCATGATTTCTTTCGAACATTCATATCTGCTCGAAGCGTGTCTTAACGTAAAAAAATAACATCACAATTTTATAATATATGGTGTCATCCGTTAGGATTTTATCATACTGGACTTTTTTAATGTTGCCACGTCTACACATGCGCAAGAAACGAAAGGCACTGGTAGTTTCAAAATATTTGAAAGGATATTTTTGAAAAAATATCTTTTCAATTTACACAATTTCGTCTGGATTCTTTTTTCCAATTTGTCATACTATTTTTCTAAATACAGTTCGTTGATATCTAAAATTATACAAAATTATATATCGTTATATCATATATATATACATATATATATATATATATATATATATATATATATATATATATGTAAGCAAATATATGGACGTTGACTTTATATTAACATTAATACAGCATAATTACATATTAAGATTTTTGTTTTTTCTGTATATTTTTCTTTATATATATATATATATATATATATATATATATATATATATATATATATATATTGATAGATAGATAGATAGATAGATAGATAGATATGTAGATGTCTGATAGAATATATCTGTAAAAAGGACAATGTGAATGAAGACAAAATGGATGAAACATTTTGTCTTTATTCACACGCACACACTTACACACACACACACACACACACACACATATATATATATATATATATATATATATATATATATATATATATATATATGCACTAGCAATGTCCACCAAGAGAAGAACAAAGAGCAGTGATCCAATTTCTCTGGTTGGAAGGTGTGTCAGTCTGAAATTCATCAAAGGCTTGGTATGCACAGCTAGTGGAGCGGCCATGTTTACACTGTAAGAGCATCAATAGAACTAGCACAATCAAGCTCAGTCTTCAATCAAATGACCACAATTGTACAAACCTAATATATATATATATATATATATATATATATATATATATATATATATATATATATAGGGTGAATAATCCAAATCTCACCATGGTTGATTTGCCAGACGGTTCTATCCCAGCGTGCCTTTGGAAAGTGTCAGAAAACCATACCTAAGCTTGTGAGTGAAATTGGGTAGGAGGTCGTAGAAAGCTGTGCTAGCACAAAGTCACAAATCATTGTGGCCGAGGGCTTGAGCGTGCTGGCCTTGTTCAAATTGTTGATCACGCTAGATAACACGCTCTTTCCTAGAAAGTGTAACTAAGGTCTGCTCAGCACAGTTGCAGTATAAACCACAGGTGGGCTCTGTGGGTGTTGAATAAATACAAATGCGCCTGAGCAAGCATCTTCAATAGAGATTGGCTAGTCGCTCTAGTAGACAGGTATCCTCGAATACGAGTGGCCAGCTATATATATATATATATATATATATATATATATATATATATATATATATATATATATATGTATTCATGGTAAGCGTAACGTAGGCCGTACGTGGTTACGTTTCAAGGATAAACTTAAATGAAATTTAAACTGCAAAACATCCATATAGAGAAGTTCGACCTTGCTGTTGAAAACCGAGAAACTCTCACTACCGAGGTATAACTAACTTTCAAAAGAATCGTTCGAACCATCTGAGAGAATTAAGAACCAACACTAAATTTCCGGTTAATACATCAGCTCATGTGACGGTCAACCGGAGGACGCATATTTTCTATAAAAATTTCTCGGACATTCAGGCCGGTAAATGTTGTTAATACTGTTTATTATAAACAGAGCATTTACTTAAATATTTGTATCTATAAAAAGAACCTATAAACATAAAAAATGTCTAAATATATATCTATATATATATCTATATATCTATCTATCTATCTATCTATATATATATGTGTGTGTGTGTGTGTGTTTAATACCTGTTTCTGAAAAAGATAAAAGTTTAAAAACGTCGAAACTCAAGAATTTTAAGAGTAGCAACGAATTTTAAGCTATATAATGGGTTACTTCCTGCTATTAATCTTTTTTTTGGGGGGGATGGTGGATTGGACTGGACGGTGCCAACTCTTTTCTCGCTCTTTCTTATTTAAATCACACACATACACACACACACATATATGTTCTTTATGTTAGTAACCGCGGTTTTATAGACAGCTTGCGTCTTTAAATGTCTATTATTTGATGTAAAGTGAATAAAAAAGGAATTTGATGGCGTTGATTCAAGCGTCTAATCTCACAGAATTTTATTTCTTTGGCGTCTGCGTCGTCTCTCTGTTACCAGCCAATACTCTACGACCAGAGTTAAGCGTTACTCTCATAATGGCCATAATACTCTTAAATCCGCGAGTGACGAGGCTTTTTGTGCGTATTGTCTTTGACGGTCGGCGTTTGCCCTTTTACGGTCAAACAAACCCTGTCTTTAATCAGCGTTGGCGTGTTAAGGATCAGTTTTCAAAATCGAGCTGTTTGCTCAACGTGCTTCCCTCGATGACATTCGGGCTGAAGCGGCGAAAAGAAGTTTAACTTCGGGATTTTTCGTACAAATAACCAAGTCCATATTTTCCAATCGCCTTGCTCTTTAACATCATTGTGCTCGCTCAAGTGTCTTCGGTACGATGTTGCTCGAATACGCCATGGTTGCGTGTTCGAAAAATGTACGCGTCTATGTGAACGGGGTTGTGTGTGTGTGTGTGTGTGTGTGTGTGTGTGTGTGTGTGTGTGTGTGT
>OZ010584.1:15926444-15928944 GCA_963932145.1 Acanthosepion lycidas
GCAAGTTTTGATGATTTTATCATCTTTTTATTGAAGTAAAATGTGATTATTTGATTTTGCCTAATAACTTCAGACGGCAATTTTTTTTTAGAATACATCAAATACCTTTAATAACTTCAATAAAACATATTGATACTACCTAAAACTTTAACTCAGGCTTTGTTTTGACATGTAAATTGATTGCTTCAAATTTGACAAGTTTTTTTTTCAAACCAAATTTGAAATATTAAATTTTATATGATTTGCTCAATAACTCCAGGCAGGGCTTAGATGAGTGGTCGTTTAAGATAACTTTCATTACACGATTCGGTAAGAAAAGAAAGATCGAATCAAATTAAAAATGGCCAGAAACACGAAAATCCTCCAACTTTTGAAAAAGACCAGCATATGAAAGCTTGTCAGGCGTTTTCAAGATATCTGGAGCGACAACTTCGTTGTTCTTATCTTAAGCCTGACAGACTCGTTCAGCAAAAACTGTCAGCACATCTTTAGTTGACCTAGAGAAGCGAGAGTCATATTTTCTGTCTGAAAGTAGAGCATGTGAGGTGAGCTGGTTAACCAATTCCGTGTTGATTAGAATTTCTAATATTTTACCAAAAAGACATAGAGGTCTAATAGGTCGATAGTTCCAAGGATCAAAACGGTTTACCAAATTTCTTGAAAATAACAACTACAGAAGCGGATTTCCAACAAGCTGAAAGCAAGAAACAATCTATTGTAGAGTCTGGAGAGTACACAGATCGGTTCAGGTTTGGTTTGGTTTGTTTTGTTTTACGGTATATCAACACATCAATGGGTTATTTAATGCCGACAAGATTTTTTTTGCTTGTAATATTTATTTTCTTCAAAAATATGTTGTTGGTAATATTTGTTCATAAATGTATTGTTGGTATTATTTTTTTTCAAAAATGTACTGTTGGTAATAATGTACTGTTGTTAATAATGTACTGTTGGTAATAATGTACTGTTGGTAATAATGTACTGTTGGTAATAATTTTTTCTCAAAAATGTATTGCTGGTAATAATTTTTCAAAAAAAGTATTGCCGGTATTAAAACCTATTTTTATACTTTCATTGTGTTTCGACCCTTCTTGGAGGTTAACTCCTACCTGGGACCGTGACAGGTGCTACCACACCATATGAGGGTGGACCTGGGAATACCAGCAGTTAATAGGTGGTTCCACGCTTCGCAAAACCTCCTGATCAAAGGCCTTGCTGACGGATGTAGTTAATCGTCTTACCCAGGACACCGGTGTAATTTATCGTCTTACTCCAGGACGGGATCAGTTCAGGCGTACACCTCTTAAGGACAATTGCAGGGATACCATCGTGTCCACATGTTTTCTGGGGATCATTTTTGGAGATGACAGCAGAAACCGTGGACAGAGTTATGTTCCAAATCACTAAATTGAGATTCACTTTAAGGGATATTAGGCAAATATTGGGATTGACTGTTCTAGTTCTACGTGCCTTGTCTTAGTTATTTCCCTTTAATTCAACACCCCAAGTTTTTGGTTCACCACTGCTGTAGCCTGGTATTGAACTCACAACACTTTGGGTCTAGTCACTGGATCTAACCAACGTCTTTATTCATTGGGCCATGTGTCCTTAAGTAATCGTAACACCCCATCTCAGAGATATAGAGATTATCGTTATAGAAAATTGTTTATTACAATATATGAGTATGGCTAGCCGCTTGTTTCTAAGTAGACCTGTCTATTAGGGTTACAAGCTAATCCCCGTTTCAGACGACTGCTCAGGCAGATTTATGTTTTCTGGGGGAGAGCGTATGATCCGGTATGATCACCAGTTTGAAAAGACTATTACACCCTAAACCACCTTTAGGGGCTCATTTCCTTAGGTTAATTGCGGAGATACCTTCAAATTTGCCAGCTCTTTGGGGACCTTGTTTGGAGTTAATAGCAGAAACCATGGACGCAGTTATCGCAGAGTAGAGACCTAGTTCTAAGTGAAAAGTCAAGCAAAGGTTCTCTTGATCAATCGAGAGTAGAAATGGAAGAGAATTTACGAGCAAATCATTCTGCTTTATCAGCAAAAGATGAGTACTTCAAATTGCTTGAAGAAAAGAGTGAATCAGGACTTACCTTTATTTATCAAACCTTTTCAAAGACGCTAGCAATCACGAGAACCAAACTTGGGAGACTCTATACGGTGACTCACTCTGAGAGGGAACAAAGAAAAAATGATTTTTAGCAGTCTGTCAAGGCTCACACTTCGGCCCTATCCTATTTTATATATTAATATATAAAATAGGATAGGACTGAAGTGAGAGCCTTTACGGATGCCAGCACTGATCTCATAGGCTTCAGAGGAATGTTCATTAAAAATGACCTTCATGGACCTACCTGAGAGGAAGAACTTAGTAAATGGGAAAACTCTTGAGAGGAAGAATATGGGGAAGACTCTTCCTGAAAGTATATGGGGAAGACTCTTCCTGAAATGCCATAGCTAGAGAGGTTTTTGCAGCCACCACCTATGT
>OZ010584.1:15933944-15941444 GCA_963932145.1 Acanthosepion lycidas
AAAAATAAATACGCTTAAATTCACCTTTATCCCTGCCGTGTGCCAACGGCTTAGTGGTAGAAATTCAGTCGGGTTTCGATCTTACCTATAGGCAACAAGACGTCTAACAACACCGATGAGCTATGATGCAACGAAAAAGTCTGTCTGTGAATGACAATATATATATATATATATATATATATATATATATATATATATATATATATATATTGTATTTAGGCAGCATTCCCTCTTTTATACATGTTTTGTTAAAGCTTTTTATTAATTTTTTCTGTTCGTACAAGTGTTATTCATTTGGGATATAACGTGTGTAAAAACTGTTCAAAAATTCTTTATATACGAGCGTTTTCGGCTATACTTTTAGCCATTATCAAAGATGATTTTATTTTTCCTTTGGACTGAATGTATAGATTGTGTTATGTATGTATCCTGAGTTATAGAAATGTTTTATTTTACAAACACGGTCAGTACATTGTGGCTGTGTTCATAGTTAATATTATTGAGCGCAAGCGTTTTTTTTTTGTTTTTTTTTATTTTTTATTAAGCTTCTATCATTTTTAACCATTTTTTGCATGTGAATGAGGATACTATGCTTGTATTTTACTAGTATATTTCGGATGGAGTCTGGTCGGTTTTTGTACGTGTTTAAATGAGTCCTAATAGAGCGATGGTCGGATAGGTGTAACGTTAGTCGTCTGTATAGGCATGTGGTAGTGTGACCAATATAATTATTTATGAGTTTGGTTTGATCAGGAATACAGTTCCTTAAGAGGCATTTGACCTCGTAAATAATGTTGATTCTTTGTAGTTTTGATTTTGCAGGTGTGTTGTTATTTTTTATGATAATGTTTTAATTTTTTTTAATAGATAAATAATTTAATTGTTTTGTTCGGGTCAACTGGGGTAGTGTATTTCTTTATGTTATTTCTAAGTGAAGATTCATCTTCTTTGTAGTTGACGCATATTTGGTTTTTGTAGAAGACAAAAACAATAATATAAACATTAACGAGATATATGATAAGCGTCTGTACTGTTTTTGGCTAATGCCGGAGTTCCTTCGAATGTTGGAACCAAATTTAAATCGCTTGAAGATAATGCCATTTACAATAGTCCGTCTGAACTTTTACCCTATTTAATTTTGTCTACTTTCCTTATCTAATGTTTAACCATTGGGTTAATGCAATACAAAAATAGTAAATTGTTAAACATCAAAAAACACGAGTAAAATTAATTCCTTTTAATAATATGTGGAAATGTCCACTCTCTGCCTGATGAAGGTCGCAGGACCGGAAACGAGTGTAGCAAAAATATGGTAAATAAAGTATAATATATTTTTTAAAAAATCCACATTATAACCCAAAAAGTTTGCAGTTTCTTTCTTTTTTAATCTCTCTCTCTCTCTCTCTATATATATATATATATATATATATATATATATATATATATATATGTGTGTGTGTGTGTGTGTGTGTGTGTGTGTGTGCGTGCGTGTGTTTTAATCTATCTATATATATGTGTGTGTGTGTGGTTTTTAATCTATATGTGTGTGTCTGTGTGTCTGTGTGTCTGCGCAATTGTTTCCTTTATTTATGTGCAATCCTGTATATTGTCGCATATGTTTAAGGAATGAGTCCATACACTTACATTAAGTACTTAATTTCACATCTACTCGTGCATGCTCGTGTGTGTGTGTGTGTGTGTGGTAGGTGTGTGTGTGTGTCGTGGGTGGGTGTGCGTGTGTGTGCGTGTGCGTGCTCTGAGTGTGCGTGTTTGCCAGAGTACATTTTCAGGATAGGTAACGGTTGGAGGGTCACCTAATCGAGCAGAATGTATGCGGGTGGAAAGGACTTGGCAGTCAGGGTATGTGTGGGCGATGGTTGTGCAGATGTAAAACGGGGAGGGGCGTCGTCGCAATTGCCAGGTAACAGTCCCTCATTCTCTTTTCCCCACATAACTCCTACCCAAACACATAAAACGCCATCATTTTTTTTCTGTCTCCTCGTGTAATTTTTTTTTTCTTTTACTTTCTCTTCCTTATTGATGCTCTCACCTACTTGCTTTTTTTCTTTCTTTTTTTTAAAATATATTTTATTTCTTCTCCTTCCTCACTTCTCCATTTCTATCGCACAATTATTCTCTCTCTCTCTCTCTCATTCTCCCCTCCTCTTTCTTTCATCACTTTATCTTTCTCTTTACTTTCTTTTCAATTCTGTTTTTTTTTCTTTTTTAAAAAATTCGGATGTTTTTTCGAATTTTCTTTCTTTCTTTTCGTGTTTTCTTTCTTTTTCTTCTTTCCTTCTGTTCTGTATTTCTGTGCAAATTTTCTTTTTTCTAAGTTTTTATTTTATTTTTCTTGCTTCCTAATTTCTTCTTTCTTTCTTTTTTTCTTTCTTTCTTTCTTTCTTTCTTTCTTTAACTTTCCTTTTTAAACGCGTAATTCGTTCTTTTCTTTGTATCGTACAATACAGGTTTTTATTTTTTTTTTCACTTCAAATACTTTCTTTATTTTTATATTCACGATATTTCTTCCTTCCCAAATTACTTTTTCTATTCAAACATTTTCCGTTCTTTCTTTCTTTCTTTCTTTCTTTCTTTCTTTCTTTCTTTCTTTCTTTCTTTCTTTGGTGTTTACATCATTTATTTATTTTTTCCTCTTTCCCTCCTTTTGCATTTAACTTTTTCTTTCTTTAGCTATTTTGTATTTAACCCCTTTCATGCTTTCTTTCTTTCTTTCTTTCATGCTTTCTTTCTTTCTTTCTTTCTTTCTTTCTTTCTTTCTTTCATGCTTTCTTTCTTTCTTTCATGCTTTCTTTCTTTCTTTCTTCTGCATTTATTTCTTTTCTTTATTTTTTTTAAAATTTTATTTCTCTCTCTTTAATAGTCTTTTTTCTCATATTCTCTAACACACAGCAACCACTTGCGTCTTAGTGGATTTATTGCCTTGCTTCTTGGTAAATGATTAAAACAATGATATAATTTCTTTATTTATTTTTGCATTTACTTAGTTTCTTTTTTCCTTTCTCCTTTATTTCTTTTGTCTTTCTTCTTTTTATATTTACTTAGTTTCTTTCGTTCTTTCCTTTCTTTCTATCCTTCTTTCTTTTTTTCCTTTCTTTCTTGTATTCGTTTGATTCCTTCTTTTTGTCTTTTGCATTTATTTCGTTTCTTTCTTTCTTTCGTTTCTTTCTTTCTTTCTTTCTTTCTTTCTTTATTTATTTATTTCATTTGCGCTTTCTCTCCTGTTTCTCTCTCTGGTGATCGACGTCTTACCCTGATACAACCCGATTTTGAGGAATTCTTCCCAAAAAATAACTTCACCACCTTTACTCACCCTTTTGCACCCGCCCCACGATGCCAAATTCCAGTTCCTCTCAACGAAATAAATAAAATAAAGATAAATAAATATTTAAAAAAAAAAAAAAGAAGAAAAAAAGAGAAAAAATAGTATTTCGTTGATATAAATGATGATGGGGGAGGAAAAAAATGGTCATGATTTTTTTTCTCTCTTTCTCTCTCTCCGTCTCAGCCCACCCCACAGATGCGGGGGAAAGCAGAAAAAAATTCTTGATACGCCTCCGTAGCTCCCAATATGCCCTGATAGGCTCGACTACAAGTAGTGACGAGCGTGAAATTGCTAAGATCCAATAGATCAGGTAAATGGTCTCAGTAAAATCGGGTTAGCCACGGTAGGAGCCCGAACAAAGTATGACTAAGGCTTCTGTTCGGAATGATAGCGTGTCGGCATATAGTGCGACGGGCCAACGGTGTTGGAGTATCGAAAAGGTTTCTTGTTTCGAAAGAAATTAAAGGGAACACACGAAGCTTTTATTATCAATCGGCTACGTCCATTTATATATATATATATATATATATATATATATATATATATATATGTGTGTGTGTGTGTGTGTGTTTCACGCTTTTGCGATCATCAGACAAACTGGTTCATTTTTTTAAATTGACCCTAGTTATGCTTGTGTGTTTGACTATGTTTGGTTGTGGGAGGGGCAAATTTTCCTATGTGTCTATTTGGAATGACACTGTCTCACACACATGCATACATACAGTTGTACGCATTTTAATTCACACAAACACATCCATATAAACAATCAAAAACTGAATATGTTTGTTCTATTAATGATATTGAGCACTTTCCAATAAGTTCTGCGCATATAATTTTATAGCACTATTGGACTAATACTTTGAGCAATGAGAATATATATATTTACTCTCTAAGCTTAACAGAAGTATCGTGATGAAATCGATCATAAACGAAAATTATATTATCCTAATATATTATTTCTTCTCAGTATCCCCGAGAATAATTAGAAACATAACCGTTACCGCCCTCAGAATAACCGTCAGGATAATACAATAGACCCTACCTCACTACCCATAGCGTTCTGGGTACGACGATAAACTCCATCCGACAGCAAGGCCCTTGATCAGAAGGTTTTGAAGAGCGTGGAACCGGCTCTTAATTGCTGGTGTTCCCAGACCCACCTTGACCTGGGGTGGTAGCACTTGTCAGGGTCCCAGCTATGGGCAAATAGTTACCCCACCAAGGGATAAAACACTATGAAAGTATAAAAATAGGTTTTAATACCGGCAATACATTTTTAAAAAAAGAAATATTACCAGCAATACATTTTTGAAAAAATATTACCAAGAATAAAATTATGGAAAAAAGTATTACCAGCATTAAAAATTTTGTCGGCATTAAATAAACCAAACCAAACCACAACCCATAATTCACTACTGTCCAGCATATATAAACAGTCAAGGCAAACACAAAACACACATGGCCTGAAGATTGCGTTGAAGCATGAAACAGACTGTCGCTGTTTGGTGTTGACTTCAGTGTCCACTTTTATATCAACATATGATATGCTCCATTTCTGAACCATAAATCTAGCATATCTTAAAATTATATTTTTATCTTATATATATATATATATATATATATATATATATATATATATATATATATATATATATATTTATGAATAAAAATGACAATAGGAAAACTGGTAATTGCTGACGCGTTTCGTCCAATGTGGACTTTATCAAAGCAAAATACGAAAATGAAATTAAATGAACAAAGTAACTAATAAAAACAAAAACAGAATGTACCTAGCAACTGGAATGGAGAGAAACGCTATTTTCATATTTTTAACTGTTTTTGTTTTTATTAGTTACTTTGTTCATTTAATTTCATTTTCGTATTTTGCTTTGATAAAGTCCACATTGGACGAAACGCGTCAGCAATTACCAGTTTTCCTATTGTCATTTTTATTCATAAATATTGTCTCTCTACTGATTAATTCGGAGAAATTTTCATATATATATATATATATATATATATATATATATTAAAGATGGGTTAGGTTTAGACCATGTAGCCATTCCTCATAGTTCAAGAAGTAATAAAATCATAATTCATTGCCTTGTTATATCTGTTACATTATGTTATATTATGTTAATTATATTATATTATGTCATGTTATATTTATATTATATTATGTTAATTATATTGTATTCTGATCATGTTATATTATGTTAATTCTATCATGTTGCATGAACTATATTATGTTATGTTATAGTGTTATATTATGATAATTATTATATCATATGTTATGTTATATTATGTTAATTATATTATGTTTATGCTATATTTTATATTATGTTAATTATATTATGTAATGTTATATTATGTTAATTATATTATATTATGTTATATGATGTTAATTATATTTTATAATGTTATGCTATATTAATGTTATCTCTGAATTGTAAGGTTTTTCTTTTTCTTTTTAAAGATTTTAAAGTTTTGCGCATGACAAAATCCAAAGAAGTATCAGCAATGTAATCGATCCTGACGTGGCATCTCGACTTCCGTCACTTTCTCACAGACGTGATGCAGTTTTCCTCTGTCTTTTCTGCAAATATTTTCATGGCAGCTGCTCTGACGGGCTTTTTCCCCCTAGTGCCCCGACTATATCAATTTAAGGGTGCTACTAGATTGGCAATTAGGTCTCACCATTTTACTGTTGAAATAATTTATTTTTTCCCTCACTTCCTGCTTGTGGAAGTTCTTTCCCTTCTGTTTATTTGCTCAAATGCAACGTCAATCACCATCTTATCGCTTCTTGAATCCCATTCATCTTTTATACTTTCCTCTTAATCCAGCATCTTTCTCACTTTCACTCTCTGTAGGCCCCTGCGTACTAGTGGCGGAACGCCTTGCTTGGGGTGAAATGATTAAAAGAAAATTCTCATTTACGCAAAAATCATCACTGGTTTGTTAAATATGCTTAGAAAATTGTATTTACTATTCGGTCTTTGTGTTACAGTTCGATAAAACGGTTTTGGACAAATTCAGTAAGTACAATTATCTGGCTTTGTTAAACGTTGTTCAGTTAATATTGTTATGAAGTTCAAAATGTACTTAACTCACTATTTTAAGTAATGAAGTTGCAACTGAGCTAGACACTTTGAAAACTTAAACCGTTAGAAATGTTACAGATTATTCTTGCGGCCCTGTCGGCTGGGGCTTTAGAATATGCCGACTGCACCTCTGTAGAGGGGTAAGACCCCCCCACAATGAGGCGTCCTGGGTATGACGTTAAATTGCGTACAACAGCAAGGCCTCTGATCTGGAGGTTTTGAGGAGCGTGGAACCACCTCTTAATTGCTGGTGTTCCCAGGTTCACCTTGATCCGGGGTGGTAGCACCTGTTAGGGTCCCAGCTATGGGTAAATAGTGAACTCCTAGTTTTCCAGGTTTTGCTCACGCCCTGGGTATGACGGTAAACTACATCCGCGTCCTGGGTATGCCGGTAAACTACATCCGCGTCCTGGGTATAGCGATAAACTGCATCCAACAGCAAGGTCTCAGATAATGTTTTCAGAAAAATAATGTTGCCAGCTCTAAGTTTTTGAAACAATAATGTTGCCAGCTCTAAGTTTTTGAAACAATAATGTTGCCAGCTCTAAGTTTTTTATTCCATACAAAATAGGCATTTAAAATTCATATAAACTGGATTTGGCATTAAATAACCCACAGTGGTTGATATGCCATAAAACCTAAACAAACAAACAAACAAACAAGATTATTCTTGATAGTTTGAACAGAAATTTATTTGTGTGACAAATTATTTAACAATGAAAGAAGCTAATTACAAGTTCAAATTTTGCCGAGGTGAAATGAATTTGCCCGAGCTAGCTTTAACTTTTGTTTATATAAGAATCTGCAATAATATTGGTCCGGACCTGATATCTCGGCTTCAGTCACTTTCGCAACGCCGTAATATAGCTTTTCCCTTGCCATTTGTGTAAATACTTTCATGGTTATTTTTCTGATAAACTTTCCTAGACTTTATGAATTTAAGCGCATCACTAGAATAGCAACTAGGTCTCATAATTTTATATTTGAAATGGCAAGATGTAACCGTAAGTTCTATGTTAACAGTCTCTTATCTCGCACTTCTTGCTTGAGGAA
>OZ010584.1:15946444-16011444 GCA_963932145.1 Acanthosepion lycidas
AAATATGAACCCGTGTCATGTGAGTGAGCGAGCGACTGTAGGAATGTGTTCGAGAATTATCCCAAGGATGAACACATGTCGTGTAAATTAAGGAATGTTGGAAAATGTCAGAAAACTATACAGGGATTAACCCAAGCTTTTGAGTGAATAACAATTTGGAAAATGCCAGAAAATTATACCAAGGATTAACCCAAGCTTGTGAGTGAATAACTGTTGGAAAATTTCAGAAAATTATACCAACGATTAACCCAAGCTTGTGCGTGAATAACTGTTGGAAAATGTCAGAAAATTATACCAGGGATTAACCCAAGCTTGTGAGTGAATAATTGTTGGAAAATATCAGAAAATTATATCAAGGATTAACCCAAGGTTGTGAGTGAATTACTGTTGGAAAATGTCAGAAAATTATACCAAGAATGACCACATGTCTAGCGAGTGCAGTACAGCTGGAAACTGTAACAAAATTATAACAAGGATGAACCCATGTTTAGTGAATGAAGGACTGTTTAAAAGTGTAAGGAATTATAAGAAAGCCGAACCCAAATGTTGTCAGTGGAGGACTATTAAAAAGTGTCAGAAATCTGTACCAAGAAAGATCTAATGTCTTGTGAGTGAGGGACGTTTGGAAAGTCCCGACAAACTATACCAAGAATGAACCCACAATTTGTGACAAAAGGACAGTTTGATAGTGTTAGAAGACTATACCAAGGATGAACCCAAGACTTTTGCGTTAAGGACTGTTGGAAAGTGCTAGAAATCTATAGAAAGGATGAACGCAAATCATGTGAGTGAAGTTCTGCTGGAAAATATTAGGAAACTATACCAAGGCTGAACACAAATCTTGTGAGAGAATGACTGTTTGAAAATGTCAGCAAAACTTATCCATTGATGAACCCAGGTCTTGTGAATGAAGGACTCTTGGAAAATGTTAGAAAAATATATCGAGTTTGAACCCAAGATTGTGAATGCAAGACTGTTGGAAAATGTCAGAAAACTGTACTAAGGATTGATCGATTTCTAGTGAGTGAAGGATTATTGGAATGTGTCAGAAATCTATACCAAAGACAGACCCAAGTCTTGTGAATGTAGGGCTATTGCAAAGTGTCTGAAAATTACACCAAGGACTGATCCATGGCTTGTGAGTGAAGGACTGTTGGAAATTGTCAGGAAACTATGCCAGTGATGAACCCATGTCTAATGAGTGAATGAATGAAGAATATCAGAAAACTATACCAAGGATTGGCCCATGACGTGTGAGTGAAGAAATGTTGGAAAGTGTCAAAAATCTATAAAAATGATGAACCCATATCTGGTGAGTGAAGGACTGTTGGAAAGTGTCAAAAAATTACACAAATTCTTGTGAATGGGGGACTGTTGGAATGTGTCAGAAAACTATACCAAAGATGCATCCGCTCCTTGTAAGTGAAAAACTGCTGGATAATGTCGGAGAACTATACCCTGGATGAACTCACGTATTGTGTGTGAAGGAATGGTGGAAAGTGTCAGAAAACTATACCAATGATGGACCCATGTCCTGTGAGTGATGGACTGTTGGGAAGTGCCGGAAAAGCATATCAACGATGAACCCAAGTCTTGTGAGTGAATTTTATTGTTAAAATTTTTTTTTAAGTGTTTACCCCAAGCAAGACGGGAGCAGAGTTGGAGCTAGAGCAAATAGGAATGATAGAGGAAAGGATGAAGAGAAGGATAAGGTGATAGATCATGGCATCTGGAGACGTCGATTGACATTACATTTGAATAGTTGGAGATTATAGCTATCAGGGAAACAGAAAAAGGGGAGGGAGTTCCACAGGCAAGAAGTGCGAGACATGAAGCTATTGGAGTACAAGAGACGGCTACATTTAGCAGTTTCGACAGTAAAAGGGTGAGAGCGAGATGCCAGCATAATTGAACGCTTAAATTCATGAAGTCTGGGAACCAGCGAAAGCAGCTCATCGGAGCAATTACCATGAAAGTATTTGTAAAAATGACAGAGGGAGGCGACGGCACGTCTGTGATGCCAGATCAGGGCCAATTAACATTGCACATCCGTTTCTGGATTTTATCAAGGACGTTGAAACAAACAGAAGGGGCTCCAGACCATATATTGAAGCAATACTCCATGCAAGGGTCGGTGGTTGTGTTTCGGTGGGTTCTTGCGGACTGGCCTTGTTAAAACACTAATTATGCTGTAGATGTAGCTCTCTTCCAGTAACCAAATTCTTGCCAGCATATTTGCAGTATAAAAAATATGACAGTGTAGGCATCTGTATTAGGGAAATCCGAGTAAACTTCAGTTTCCCTGAGGGCGATAGATGCTCCTACTGTATTCACCCCTGCAACACACTACTTATTTTTTCACCATTTGTTTTCTGCAAATGTCGTTTTTAAAACTTCTCTATGTTACCTTCATGTTAAAATACATTCAGCGCCCAGACGTTACTTCGTTGTTTATATTTAGTTGCAGATCAATCGGTATGGATTATATAATGCCGAAATCTAAATATTTTGAACTCAATTTTATTTTATTTTTGGATATGATAATGGTTCAAAGATACAAGTCTTCTTCTTCTTCTTCTTCTTCTTCTTCTTCTTCTTCTTCTTCTTGACATAATTTATATTTCCTTTTGTTTCCAAAACATTCTTGTTCGTCTTTCTTTCTTTCTTTCTTTCTTTCTTTCTTTACTGTGTTCAAAACCTATTTCTCCTCCTCTTCCCCTTCTTCTTTTTCTTCTTCTTCTTCTTCATCATCATCTTTCTTTCTTTCTTTCTTTCTTTCTTTCTTTCTTTTCTATGTTCAGTATCATTTTTCTTCTTCGTATTGTTATTATCTGTTCCCAAGTGCATCTTCTTCAATGTCCATTTCTTTCTTTCTTTCTTTCTTTCTTTCTTTCTTTCTTTGTACAAGGCCACTTCCTCTTCTTTTTCATTTCTTGTTGTTATTATTCTTCTTCTTGCCATTTATTTTTTTCCTTTCTGCTTACAAGACAATTTCTTCTTCCTCTTTGTTTGCATTGTTTGCATTGTTTGCATTGTTTATTTTTAGCCTTTTTTTCACGACAATTTTTTCTCCAACTTCTTTTTTTCCCCTCATTTTTTCTTCTTTCTTTCTAACTTCCATTCTTACCATCTTTTCGTCGTCACTTTTCTTTCTTTGCAATCTTCGTCCTTTCTTTCTCTCCTATCAACACTTTCATCTTCGTTACCTTTTTCCCTCCCTTTTCAAAGTTTTTTTTTTTTTTACAGACGCTTTTATCGGCATATTTTTTCTTCGTTTTAAGTCAATTAAATCTGCTACGCATTCTTTCTTTTTTTTTAAGCCTTTCATCTCCTTCTTCATTTTCACTGTTCTCTTTCATTTTTATCCTTCTTTCAACTTGTACATTTTTTTTTTAAATTCTCGACTCCATCAAGCTCTCCTCCACCTCCCTCATTTTTCGACGTCATTTTTGAGCGCTTCTTCTTTTAAACTACTTCTCCTCCTCCTCGTGTTCCTCCTCCAGCACCACCCTATTCTCTGTTCGTTTTACTCAGGTCAAAACGCTTTTATTTTTCTGTTTGGCTGAACAGTCTATTTTCAACCATGCTTCACTGCTCGTCAAATTAAGACATCACACTAATCCCGTTAAATAATTGGACCGAGTAGAAAGGTTAGGTCTTTTACCGGGACTTTTGTCAATACACAGGTCCGGCCATTGGTAATAAAAGAGAACAAATACCACCCCGAAAACACTTAGCCTTATAGGACCCCGATTGATCGGGTGGGTTGCCCCCCCGCCCCACTATTGCGGGTGACACCCCGCTGAATGCCTACCAGACCGTACGCCATCACACATCGTCAATTAGTACAAGGCACTGAACAAGACAAGGGGAGGGCTATAGTTGAATACCCCACGGTTTCTTAAACACAGGTGTCAGCCCTAAGCCCTGGTCGGTACTTCCCCCCAATTTCAACACTCTTTATTCGACAAACGGCTCTGTCGTTTTATTTTTCTTCTTCTTCTTACCTTATTTATATATCTTTGCTTTTCGGTCCCTCATTCCTATGATTTCTTAGTTGATTCAATCAATTTAAGGGAGTTCATTTTGCTCGCTACTTTATTTGACACCATTAAAACTTTCTCTGTGCCTATATTCCGACCTCACCCGACTTCCCCCTCACTTCCCCAAAACACGGCATTCTTTAATTTACACACACACACACACACACACACACACACACACACACACACACACACACACACATATACACACACATATATATATATATATGTATATATATATATATATATATATATATATATATATATATATATATAGGTTTGGTGCTGAAAAGTTCTCGGCCCGACCCATTTCACAAAATCTGTCGAGACACTAAAATTTTTCTTGAAAGGATTTTGTGGTCGGGCCGATAACTTTTAAGAATCGCCTTTGTTAACCCCACCCTACTGTACAAATGGTTTTTTTGTTTTTTTTTTTAGATGGAAGATTGTGTAGCACCAGTTTTTCAACTTTTGCTTTTTTCTTTTTACACCGACCTTGAATGTCAACGTAGAACTGTGTAATATAGATAAATAGGCACAAATTGAGTTAAGCAGGAAGATCGTGTTGCGCCAATCTTTCTAAACTAACCCACTAACTAAACACCTGAAGAAATATAATCATATATGTGGAAGTGTAGAAAGAACGTGATGCGCCAATCTTTTTACCCTAACCTGCTATGCATGTTTCTGATATTAAATAAGCTCATCTTAAAGAAATATAGCGGAAAATAAAAGTTTGAAGATTGTGTTGCGCCAATCTTCAAAACTTTAACCAACTCACTGTATTCGACATATTTTCTATGCATAGCTTGAAGATATGCAGAGATATATGTGGGCTGAGGTAGGAAGATTGTGTTGCGCCAATCATTCTACCTTACCCTACTAAGCAGATTCCTGGTATTTCGCACATTTAGCTTAAAGCATGTTGCCCCAGACTTCTTAATTGGTCCGGGTTGCCTTGAAAGTTGGGATGTGAAATTCTGGTTTTTTAGTGGGTTTAACCTTTGGCTTCTGGCTCTGCTGGTGAATAGCACCTATCTCAGTCACGAGTTAGACCACGTGTTTAGTTATTAAATCTTAATTATGCTCACTCAGCGAGAAGCAAACTCACAAATTAATTTACGGGTCGAGCTCAGTAACCGTCGTTCCACAAAAGAAGAATAATATTGATCGATCTTTTACGGTTTATCAACCCTCTGTGGGTTATTTAAGGCCGAAACTGAAGCAAATTTACAAATTAAATTTACAGGTTGAGCCTTGTAACCATCGGGTCACAGAAAGTGACTAATACTAATTGATTGATTTTTTTACGGCTTATCAACCCTCCATGGTTTATTTAATGCCGAAACATATTTCAGATCGTATGAGGATGCTTATAGTTGCCGTCTTTCCCTAAGCGATGGAGACTAATAAATATAATTTCTTTATTTCTGAAACTTAGCTTATTTACTAAGCTTTACTTAGATTGGCACAAGGATATAAATTCGGAGCACCCAGTGAATCAGGACCAGGGGTGGGGGCGCAGCAGTAGACGAGGATCGAACTCAACGCTATAGATAATTGACCTGCGAGAATGAATGTTTCCGATACACTGTTCTTCGATCAGTACCTCAGGATTTATTTTTGTCTACCTTGGGGGGGGGGGCGCTTTCGTTTACGTAAATCTCTTTCTTATCCTCGTTGAAGTTTTTTTTTTTTTTTTTTTTTGGTTTTTGATCCGAACTCCACACCTTGCTACAAATTTGTCTGTCCCCATCTGCGCAGAATATGGGAGACAGAGCGAAGATAGACTTATTTGTACACGTGCTTACGACAACCCTGGTGAGAACAAACACTTCATAATTTTTTTTTTCCTTCTCTCTTATTGTACTTATTTTCTTAAAGTTGGTTTAATGTTGCATTCATGTACTTATAACGCAGTCTCTACTCCAATAGACCCTACCGTTGCTTATTCAACAATACTTGATATATTAACATCACGACTTTACGTTATTATACATCTCTTCTCTTTATACTGTACGAACGAGGTTCACCTTTATGCGTTCCTCTCAAGGGTTTCGTTTTACTTCTTATCACCCCTGCTTGTATACACAGAATATAGCTCTAAGTGAGCTCTTCACTCTTACAGCATATCATAGTCAGAATCAAGAGCCTGCCCCGTGGCTGAGATAGTTGGGACCACCGGATTGGGGATAGAAGATAAGAACGATTGCTTCTCAATAGATTTTTTTGTTTTCTTTTACTCAGTGATGTTCATCCTGTACAAGGCCCGGGAGCCACTCGAGATAGAGGTTTAGAGAGTTAGAAGCACAGGATATGTGGGGGATAGAGGGTTAGTGGCAGAGTTTATCCGGATGTATGGGGGAATAAACCCTAGATTTGAACAGGTTAAGATTGTAGCAATCGAGAAAGCATCATCTTGGGAGTTGGTTCAACAGAACAGCGGTTCGTGGAAATATGATTTTTTTTTTAGAAATTGATATTCACCCTGTACAATGCCTGGGGGCAATCCGAGGTTGAGGGTACAGAATTAGAGGTACAGTTTATGCGGATATGTAGGAGAATAAATCCTTGACTCGAACAGGTTAATATTGTAGTAATCGGGAAAGCATCATCTTGGGAGTCGGTTATACAGTACGGCGGTTCGTGGAAATATGTATTTTTTTTTAAAATTGATGTTCACTCTGTACAATTCCCTGGAGCCACTCAAGGTAGAGGGTACAGAATTAGAGACACAATTTATGCGGATATGAGGGGGAGTATAACGTTTAGCGCTAGACTTGAACAGGTTAAGATTGTAGTGATCGAAGAAGCATCCTCTTGGGAGTCGGTTCCACAGAGCAGCGGTTCGTGGAAAAAGCTGCTCGTTTGAAACTTACTTCTCACCAGTGGATTACGAATGAAATAATAATGTGTCGCTGCAATGTGCGTAGCATGGCTGATCTTAGCCGTGAGGGTTAGAAATGGTGGAACTAAGGAATGCATTTCGCTCGAGCACTTTCTATCGAAACAGCGATAAATCAGTGGGAGACTTGAGACATTTCGCCTGTGGGGAAAGGGAATTATAGTGGGGGAAATAATTCATTACCCACAAGGACGCTGTAATAGAAATTTTCATTTTTTAACTAATTGTTCACAGAATATAAGGCCAAAGATACACTCAATGTAGGGCGTTAATGGGTTGTGTTGTCGTACTGAAAGAAATGACAAAAAAAGTGAAGTCCTCGGGCAGGAAAGAAAGATAATAGTTAAGGCTAGACTTGAAGTGGTCAAGATTTAATTGGGGAATAACATTTCAAGGTTCAGTCGGAGACATTAGAAGTATAGTGTTGAAGTAAACTTTAGAAGTAACCGGAAACCAAATACTAAACAGGAAACAAGTGAAAGACCACTACACCTGTTCAAAAGAGAGGGAAGGAGACGTCGGAAGTGACCGGAAACCAAATGCTAAACAGGAAAATGTATAGACCTCTACACCTGTTCAAAAGACTGGGGAGGATACGTTAGAAGTGTAGTGTTGAAATGGACGCTAGAAGTGATCGGGAATCAAATCCTAACCAGGAAACCAGGGATAGACCACTACATCTGTTAAAAAGACTGCGGAGGAGACGTCAGATGTAGGGAGTTTAAGTAGTCGTTAGAAGTGACTGGAAACCAAATCCTAAGCAGGAAACAAAAGAAAGACCTCTACACGTGATAAAAAGAGAGGGGAGGAGACGTCAGAAGTAGAGAGTTGAAGTAGGCGTTAGAAGTGACCGAAAATCAAATCCTAACCAGGAAACAGGGGATAAACCTCTACACATATTCAAAAGACTGGGGAGGAGACGTCAGATATATAGTATTGAAGTAGATCTTAAAAGTGAGCGGAAATCAAATCCTAACCAGGGAACAAGTGAAAGACCACTACACCTGTCCAAAAGTGAGGGGAGGAGACGTCAAATGTACGGAGTTAAAGTAGACGTTAGAAATGACCGGAAATCAAATCCTAAACAGGTAACAATGGATAAACCTCTACACCTGTTCAAAAGACTGGGGAGGAGACGTCAGAAGTACATAGTTGAAGTAAACGTTAGAAGTGACAGGAAACCAAATCCTAAACAGGAAAAAAGGGAAAGACACCTGTTTAAAAGAGAGGCGAGGAGACGTCAGAAGTAGAGAGTTGAAGTAGACGTTAGAAGTGACAGGAAACCAAATGCTAAACAGGAAAATATATAGACCACTGCATCTGTTCAAAAGACAGAGGAAGAGTCGTCAGAATTACAGAGTTGAAGTAGACGTTAGAAGTGGCCGGAAACCAAATGCTAAACAGGAAAATGTATACACCACTGCACCTGTTCAAAACACTGGGGAGGAGACGTTAGAAGTATAGTGTTGACGTAGACGTTAGAAGTGAGCGGAAATCAGATCCTAACCAGGAAACAAGGGATAGACCTCTACACCTGTTCAAAAGACAGGGGGAAAGTCGTCAGAAGTACAGAGTCGAAGTAGACGTTAGAAGTGATTGGAAACCAAATCCTAACCAAGAATTAAAAGGTGGACCTCTACACATGTGAAAAAAAAGCAAAAAAAAAAAAGATTCTGGACGAGTGTGGAGCGGATGGCAAGGGAACATATTTACTCTTGTATGTTTTTCTATGTATTTCGGGATAAGGGTGATCATTGCCCCCACAATCTTTCGTATTCTGTGTCATCTTATCATAACCATCATTGGTTCTCATCCGTAACATTACTTAGGTGCACACAAAAAATTACAAATTGGATGATAACTACTCACATATTATAATATGGTATCAGTTATTTTACTAGTGTACATAAATATCCCAGCGAATTTAGTATAAGGAGACGGCAAAGAACACGGCAAATTAATGATAACAAGGGAAACCTAAGATTGGAAGATCATTACGGCACAGTTTTCCTCTCTCTCTATTTGTCTGACAGGGCAGAGGAATGAACCGGTGGTAAACATTCGACAATGAGATGGTAAGAAACACGGTAAATTAATGATGACTAGGGAGTTCTAAGATTGGAATATCATTACGACACAGTTTTCCTCTCTCTCTCTATTTGTCTGACAGGCCAAATAAATGAACGAGTGGTAAAGATGCGACAATGAGACGGAAAAACACAGAAAATTAATGATAACAAGGGAGACCTGAGATTGGAAGATCATTACAATTTGTCTGGCAAGGCATAGGAATGAACGGGTCGTAAAGATGCGACAATGAGACGGCAAAAGACACGGAAAATTAATGATAACAAAGGAGACCTGAGATTGGAAGATCATTACAATTTGTCTGGCAAGGCATAGGAATGAACGGGTCGTAAAGATGCGACAATGAGACGGCAAAAGACACGGAAAATTAATGATAACAAAGGAGACCTGAGATTGGAAGATCATTACAATTTGTCTGGCAAGGCATAGGAATGAACGGGTCGTAAAGATGCGACAATGAGACGGCAAAAGACACGGAAAATTAATGATAACAAAGGAGACCTGAGATTGGAAGATCATTACAATTTGTCTGGCAAGGCATAGGAATGAACGGGTCGTAAAGATGCGACAATGAGACGGCAAAAGACACGGAAAATTAATGATAACAAAGGAGACCTGAGATTGGAAGATCATTACAATTTGTCTGGCAAGGCATAGGAATGAACGGGTCGTAAAGATGCGACAATGAGACGGCAAAAGACACGGAAAATTAATGATAACAAAGGAGACCTGAGATTGGAAGATCATTACAATTTGTCTGGCAAGGCATAGGAATGAACGGGTCGTAAAGATGCGACAATGAGACGGCAAAAGACACGGAAAATTAATGATAACAAAGGAGACCTGAGATTGGAAGATCATTACAATTTGTCTGGCAAGGCATAGGAATGAACGGGTCGTAAAGATGCGACAATGAGACGGCAAAAGACACGGAAAATTAATGATAACAAGGGAGACCTGAGATTGGAAGATCATTACAATTTGTCTGGCAAGGCATAGGAATGAACGGGTCGTAAAGATGCGACAATGAGACGGCAAAAGACACGGAAAATTAATGATAACAAGGGAGACCTGAGATTGGAAGATCATTACAATTTGTCTGGCAAGGCATAGGAATGAACGGGTCGTAAAGATGCGACAATGAGACGGCAAAAGACACGGAAAATTAATGATAACAAAGGAGACCTGAGATTGGAAGATCATTACAATTTGTCTGGCAAGGCATAGGAATGAACGGGTCGTAAAGATGCGACAATGAGACGGCAAAAGACACGGAAAATTAATGATAACAAAGGAGACCTGAGATTGGAAGATCATTACAATTTGTCTGGCAAGGCATAGGAATGAACGGGTCGTAAAGATGCGACAATGAGACGGCAAAAGACACGGAAAATTAATGATAACAAGGGAGACCTGAGATTGGAAGATCATTACAATTTGTCTGGCAAGGCATAGGAATGAACGGGTCGTAAAGATGCGACAATGAGACGGCAAAAGACACGGGAAATTAATGATAACAAGGGAGACCTGAGATTGGAAGATCATTACAATTTGTCTGGCAAGGCATAGGAATGAACGGGTCGTAAAGATGCGACAATGAGACGGCAAAAGACACGGAAAATTAATGATAACAAGGGAGACCTGAGATTGGAAGATCATTACAATTTGTCTGGCAAGGCATAGGAATGAACGGGTCGTAAAGATGCGACAATGAGACGGCAAAAGACACGGAAAATTAATGATAACAAAGGAGACCTGAGATTGGAAGATCATTACAATTTGTCTGACAAGGCAGAGGAATGAACCGGCGGTAAAGATGCGATAAGGAAACGGTCAGAAACACGGCAAATTAATAGCAAGGAAGTTCTAAGATTGGAAGATCATTACAATTTGTCTGACAAGGCAGAGGAATGAACCGGCGGTAAAGATGCGATAAGGAAACGGTCAGAAACACGGCAAATTAATAGCAAGGAAGTTCTAAGATTGGAAGATCATTACGACACAGTTTCCTACTCACCATTTATCTGGCAGTGCAGAGGTATCGTGGGGTGGTAAATATGTCAAAAAGGTAAGACACGTGAAACGGCAAATTAATGATGACTATTGTAAGACCATTACGTCACATTTATTAAAACTTTTAAACGGTATGCATTTAAAGGCTATCAATTAACCAGTAGATTTTTAAAAATACTCAAATATGAATTTAACATAATCGAAGAATACTGAAAGTAATTCTTTGAAAATATTTAATATTTATTTATTCGAATAATAACTCTGTACCATTACTACTTCCACAAACATTATAATCATATATATATATATATATATATATATATATATATATATATATATATATATATATATATATATATATATATATATATATATATGCCTTGACAATATTTCGCGGCTCACTTGATCGTTTGTCAACGGCGCTTGAGAATCTCTGCTATAAAGAGGAAGATGTAAGTAAACACAGAAGAATTTTAGTAGTAGTGATGAAGTCTATTTATTATTTATGTCTATTTTCTGTGGGTAGACGCTTAAGGGAAAAATAGATTGGCCAAAAAAGAAAAAAAGTTTGTTCGCTTATTAAGTAGAAAACTTAGAACAAACTTTTTGGCCATATCAATTTAAATGAATAAAAATTAAAATAAAATAATTAAAATCCCAAAACAAGTTTCATACGAAAATTCAAGTAGGAAAAAATAAAATTGCGAAAAATGAAGCCACTTAAAAAAAAATATGTTAAAAAAGGCAAAAACTATCAACGAAAAATACGAGTTGAAAATATGGTTTCATTTTTAAATCAAATTCAAACAGCAAGATCTTTATTATTAAATTAAACTTGTTTTTCTAATAAAAACAAAACACAGAATTTCAAAATTGAAACAACTCTACTATTCCATTTTCAAGTTTTCTCATAAAGTTAAACATTTAAAAATATATTTAAATTTAAAAAATATTTAAAAAATACTGTGATCTCATTTTTCCTATCAACTACGATCTTCAAAAATTTAAATACAATATCAATCGTCATTTTCTACCTTATTTAATCCTTTCTCCTCGATAACATTTTCTTATTTGCTTTCACTCTTAGGAACTCTGTGCGTCTTAGTGACTTTAATGCCTTGTTTAAGGTGAAATGATTTTGGGGGAAAAAAAGCAATTCATTAAAATTTTTCTACTTGTTGCAGGTTAGGGTTCAAGCTAAAATATGGCCACACCTAAAGAAAAAAAAAAAACTAAAAAGAGTCACACCTTGAAAAAAGTGTAAAAGCATTCAACCTGACGATCCTTATTTCTGTTAGTGTTACTGTTGTGTAATCCTAATAATTACAATATATATATATATATATATATATATATATATATATATATATATATATATATATATATATTCCACAAAACTTAAAGTAGAAATAATAATTGTTAATAAATGAAAAAGTAAAAACTAAACTTAAAGTGTCTTGACTCTTGAGACAACAACACTAAACAACAAATTGGCAGGGTCTTTAAAAAAATATATTTTTAAAATCATTTTTTTTGTGCAACTTGTTCATTAAAAACTTTAATGGGAAATTTCATCATTGATTAAAATAAGAATCGAAACCTGATCCATTTCATCACCTCTCCTTGTTATTGATCTGGCAAGAAGACATACCTTAAGGTTTCTCTTGCCAGATCACTACAAGAACTGCGAGTTCAATTCTCAGAAGGTGGACTTCCTTCCCTTCCAACCATAACACATTCACATTTTAAACAGCACAAAATTTATAAATCAATCAATTTTGAATTTTTGATTCAAATTTTTTTTTTTTTTTTTTTTACATGAGGAATTCATTGAAAATCTTGTTTTAAAAATTAGTATATGTCCCTTGCTTAACTGAAACATAAAATGGGAAAATTACCCGTATGAACTTATTTTTAATTTTAACTAAAAAAAAAAAAAAAAAAAAAAATATTTTTTGAATTGTTTGTGATGCATGAGATTTAAAAACAAGGCTCCAAATTAACTTTTATTATATATTCCATTGAAATTGATGTTTGGTAAAAAAAAATTGGTTAAAACGTGAATAATGGTTTCGCTTTAAGTTCCTCAATGGTTTTTTTTTTCTTTTTCAAACCGGACCGTATATACTTTTTTTTTAGAGAGTAGTTTAAAAAGGAAGATTATTTATTATTTGAAAAAGCCTGAATGCTGATGGTTTTCGCTTAAAAGGTAATGACATTTATTTAGCTTTTAATCGAAAGGTAGTTAAACAATTTAAAACTCTCAGTTAAATGACTACGACAGAGAAAGGAACAATCCCCAAATAAAATGCCATTTGCCGTGAAGTCACAAATGATTAAGTCGTAATTGACTTTGTATTCTTTCAGATGATAATAAATAAAGAACTATTTAAATCTGTGATCGATCATCGATTGCTTTTCGATTATGTTTCAAATTTTAAACAAACATTAAAAATTCATTCAATATCCAGACTGAAGCAATTTGGAGCTAATTTATTATTCCATCCTTTGATCAAGATGTAATTTTAAAAAATATATTCTTTTTGTTAAACAAGTCAATCAATCACTGTGTAAAAGTGTTTTAGTATTTTTCAAAGTACATTTTATAGTGTTTAAAGATCGATCATTTTTAGACAAATAATTGACACTTTCAACAATCACACTAATCATCAGGAATTAAAATTCCATCTTTTCTTTTTGAGGGGGATAAAACGTAAAAAAAAAATAATAATTTAATTACGTTGATTTCAGGAGTAAAAAAAAAGGATTTTTATTTACTTTTTAATTTTTAAGGTAAAATAATCTTTAAATGCTGTCGAAAATGTTAAATAAACCATAAAATTGCCAATGGTGAAACATTGCATGTTTAAAAATTAAAAAGCTAGGTTTACTTTTACTTTTAATTACGAAGAAAAAGTTAAATTTAAAAAAAATCTATTTTTGTTTGTTTACAAGAAGCAAAGCAAAAAACTGTTTCTGAATTATGTCAACTAATTGTATTTTTTTTTACTGGATTTAACTAAATTTATATTTGTTAAAATTAAAAATTAAAAATTAAAATTAAAAATGACTTAAAAAAATAAAAAGGCTATTTTCTGTAAAAACGTTTGTTTTCTTCACTGAAGCTAAATTTTAAAAAATGTTTATAACGCTGAATTTGTAAAAAAACAAAAAAATGATGACTTGAGCTAAATTTTAAATTAAAAATATTTATTTAAAATTTATTTTCTCTTTAAAATAAAGAAATCGTAGCAGATATGAATTAAATTTAAGAATTTGAATTAAAAACAATTATATTGATTTGAAATTTAATAAAATAATAAATTTTGATTTTTTTTAAATTTTAAATGCTATTGTTTCACTAAACAAATTAAGAAAATATCTTTTAATTTTTTTTAAGTACTTATATGATGATTGTGAAACTATCTGATTGTAATTTAAATTACAAAACAAATAAATAAATAATCCGATAGCATATTATTATTAAAACGTCTTATTTAAGGATTTTGAGTTTTGACAGCATCAGTTTTTTTTTTTTACTTTTTAATTTAAAAGATCTTGTTGTGTAAACAATTATTTTTTTTCACTTTTATATTTTTGTTATTTTTTAATGAATGCTTTTTTGTTTTTGGTGTTTTTTTTTTGTGAGATTGTGTATCAATATTATTATTATTTCAAAGGATATTTTTAAGATCTTATATCGAAATTACAGGGAATTTAAAGAGGGGAAAAAGCAAGGTTTTCTACTGCTACAATACATCTTCAAGAAGTGTTTTATAGCAGCAGCAAGAAATTCCCCAGAAAATTTCAACAATTCTTCAACATAACCATTATTATTGTTCTTGTTGTTTATAACAATTATTATTATTATAATCACTTGTTAATTTATTTAAAAATATTTATTTAAAAGTTTATTTTCTCTTTAAAATAAAGAAATCATAGCGGATATGAATTAAATTTAAAAATTTGAATTAAAAACAATTATATTGAAATAAATTTTGATTTTTTAAAAATTTTAAATGCTATTGTTTTATTATAATAAACAAAATAAGAAAAATATCTTAATTTTTTTGTTTTAAATATTGTAAGAAGTACTTATGATAATTGTGAAACTATCTGATTGTAATTACGAAACAAATAAATTTAGAGATTTAAAGCTCCATCATTTTTAGACAAATAATTGACACTTTCAACAATCACACTAATCATCAGGATTTAAAATTCCATCTTTTCTTTTTGAGGTGGAGTAAAAGGTAAAAAGATGTAAGGAAATAATTGTTAATTTAATTTAATTATATTGATTTTGAGAGTAAAAAAAAAAAACGCTAATTTTTAAATATTACGGTATACATTTAAATGTTATGAAACTGAGAGTTAAAAAAAATACACATACAAATATGTCAGTCAGTTAATATGCCATGTGTGATACACGCTTAGGCGATTATTTATCTTCCAATACATGAATGACGAGGCAGATTTTTTTCCCGCAGTAGGTTGCTATATCTTTCTGCGGTAGACTAGTTACCCGGTCTGTCCTGCTATTTATCCATAGCCAGTAGAAGAGGATTTTTATAAGCACGTAAGTGACTGTAACGGATTATGACTGAAATTCGAACTCGGCTCTCTATCCATTACACCACCTTACCTCCTTGCTTTATTTCCATGTTTCTATTAAATTATTTGTGAAGCTTATTTAGGGTAAAACTTGTGCCTGATGATGTTTGATAGAATGTGCAATAGGCAGACCCTCATTTCTTTTTCAGTTCAGTTAATAACATTCTAAGCGTAGCTATGACACGAGGCCGAAAGTACGGAGCTCCCACTGAGGATCGAACTCACCATCCTGCCTTAACGAGACAAGCTTACTAACCATTACACCACGCCGATATACCATTAAAAGTAACGTTTAAATACATTTATATATATATATATATAAAAAAAATCTGACAATTTATTTAAGACATTTTTTATGTTTAACGTTCTTTTTATAGATACAAGTATTTAAGTAAATGCTCTGTTTATAATAAACAGTATTAAATACAGTAGAAATTTTCATAGAAAGGATTCGAACCTGCATCCTATACGGAACCGCCATTAAGCCGGGCGTGCCTAACCGATTCGGCCACAAAGGATCGTTTGGTTGGCAAGGTCGAATTTACTGCTTATAAACTTCAATCTTCCATGAATCTCGTACATTCATAACTGCTCATGGCGTATCAAATGTAAACAAATGACGTCATGCATTAAGAAATGGACAAAGTCCGACAATTTATTTATTAAAGACATTTTTTATCTATAAAAAGAACGTTGAACATAAAAATTGATACTCCATGATTGATACGCCATTGATTCTATGAAAATTTCTCGGACATTCAGGCCGGTAAATGTTATTTAATACTGTTTATTATGAACAGAGCATTTACTTAGATACTTGTATCTATAAAAAGAACGTTAAACATAAAAAATGTCTTTAATATATATATATATATATATATATATATATATATATATATATATATATATATATATATATAATTTGAAGAAAGGGTCCATGTGTGCTTCTTATAGTATGCAAAATAGATAGATTGGTTAATAAAACAAGGACAGGCCAAATGGTACCAATATAGTCAGTACGAAAAACATTAAATATTAATCATAATGTTTTTTCTTCGCAATTTCTTCAATGTTTGATCGAATGTGCAATAAGCAGAGCGCCATTTCTTCTTCAGTTGCGCGTAGTCTTTCTCGCTTCTTATATTTTTATGTTATTTAAGGATAAGAAGCCTAATTCACATAAATAAGAAGTAGAAAATTGCAATAAAACTGATAAAACCTTTTTAGCTAATGTAGGATATTTGTATTGAAATCCAAAATGTATCAAAGGTTACCTTCGAATATTTTATTTTGAATCCTCGATCACTAGAAATGGTGGCCAATTCTTCTTCTTTACATAACTGAACTCCAATATTAGAAGGGAAATTTGTGAAGGGATTTCGATCATACACTTCTGGAAAATTATTAAATCAAATCTTCAATGATGCATGTCGGAAATTCAACAAAATCAATTTATAATTCAATATAACTTTGTAAAAAATTTGAATTAAAAAAGGATATTGACTACAATTATATGAAAAAAGTTAATATTCATTTATTCAGATAAAGAAGAATTTGAAAAAGTTAAATTAAATAAACAAATAACTTTTCAAAAAAATGAATATTAAAACAAAGAATAGTGAAAAGAATTATTTGAAAAAAAAGTTTAATAGATATTCATTTATTCAAATACTAACGCTGTATCATTAATACTTCCGAACACACACACACACACACATATGTATATATATATATATATATATATATATATATATATATATATATATATATATATATATATATATATATGTATGCCGTGACAATATTTCGCGGTACACTTGAGAGAATCGCGCGGGACACTAGTGTGCCATGGCACGGCGTTTGCGAATCACTGTACTAGTGTAAGGCGTTCAATTTTTAGAAACATTACCATTATCCAGCAAGGTAGATTAGGCAAAAAGAAAATTCTATGAAGAAATGGGCGAAATTCATTTATTATTATTATTATTATTATTATTATTGAATATCTGATAAACCCCTTTAGGGAGATAAAGTCCTGAAGTGAGATCGTAAATTATCTTTGAAAAAGGCACGCCTGCTTCAGTTTTAAGGCTATTCTTCGAAAGCCAGAATATCGCCCAAAACTATTAGCCTATTGCACACACACACACACGCGCGCGCACACACACACACACACACATATATATAAAGATATATATACAGGGTGTCCATAAAGTTCGTGTGCACTTTAAAATTATACATTTTTTAAAGTGCACACGAATTTTATATACACACTCTCTCTCTCTCTCTATATATATATATATATATATATATATATATATATATATATATATATCTGTGTGTGTGTGTGCGCACACGCGTGTTCTGGTTAAGTTTTTAATTTAATTTGAATATGATAGCCTCACCCACATGTTAAAAAAAAAGGCTGAAAATAATGTAAGCATTATACACTCAATAATCCCAACTATAAACACAGCCACAATATGATGGCCGTGTTTGGAAAATAAAACATTACTTACTATAAATTTAGATACATACATAAACAATCTATACATTCAGTTAAAAGTAAATATAAAATCATCCTAATAGCCGAAACCACTCAGACATACAAATCATTTGAATAATTTCTATATCATTTACGTCTACAAAAGAAGAAAATTATAAGGACACATGAAAAATTAAATAAAAAAAAACTTAACCGTAGTCCCTTGTAAGACGTTTTTAATGAAACTTGTATAAGACAGACAGTCACAAATTAAATTTTGATATAGTGTGTATCAAAAATACTTTTATAAACGTTGGGGTCGGCTTCCGGATACCAAAAGAAGGTAAAATGCTCATATAAATATATGTCTATACATTAACACAGCAACTCATAACAAATGTTCAAAATGTCCTCCATTTATTTCTACACATGCATACACCCGTCGGATCATTGACTGGCGGACCCTTTCAAATACTCCCACACTGTGTCAAATGGTTTCGCAGGCCCCCATGACATGTTCTCTGCATCATTAATGTCTGCTGCATAAACAAATTGCTTTAGATGACCTTACCGTCTTTTGGGCAAAAGATGCGTCTACCTTTCATGCTATTGCGTTTTACTGCATTGCAACTAACACAGGGCTTCATGTAATGTGTTGCGCTCAGGGATAATGAAACCATCCCATCGGAATACGAAGCCATCTGCCACAACTCACCAAAAACTTCCTATGGCCTGTGTTCATATTGAACTTGACAAATTTTAAATGGAGGTGTCTTAGTAATGGCAAACGGCTGATGCTACCATGGTTGTCCATTGCTTACAATTTTTTCTTCCGTTGTGCTGATGAATACCGACAACTTGTGTACATTACGTTTTTTTTTTACGTGGGCAGCCATAAGTTCTAATAGACTTCAGCTTTACATACGGGTACAAAATGAGTATGGCGGTTATGACCTGCCATTCAGAGGAATTTTACTCCCGGGCAACACCGGGCTTTACTGCTAGTTATAGAATTAATTCTATAATTAAATTTGAAATTATAATTAAGTTTGAATTTTTTGAATTCCTGTTTAGCGATGGAACCATATTTTTAAATTACTAAATTTATAATCTATCTATTTTAAGACATTTTTATGTTTATACATTCTTTTTATAGATACAAATATTTAAGTAAATGCTCTGTTTATAATAAACACTATTAATAACATTTACCGGCCTGAATGTCCGAGAAATTTTCATAGAAAATATTTGTCCTCCGACGGGAATCGAACATGTATCCTATACGGAATCGTCATTTAGCCTGACGCGCCTTAACCGATTGAGCCACAGAGGATCGTTCGATTAGAAAGGTCGATTTTACTGCTTTTAAACTACAATTTCATGAATCTCTCACGTACGTTCATATCTGCTTAAAGCCTATCCAAATGTAAACAAATGACGTCACACATTATGAAATGGACAAAGTCCGACAATTATTTTAAAACATCTATCTATCTATCTGTCTATATATAGATTTATTTTACATTCAACATCATCACTTGATAAGACCCCGGAGGTTTTGAAACAAAATGGCTATTTTGTAGTGATTTTATAAAATATTTATGTTATAATTCTTAAATAAATAATTATATATATATATATATATATATATATATATATATATATATATATATATATATATATATATAATATTAGTGGTAAATATACACATACATATGCAAAATATATAAATATATATACATACATGCATACACATACATATATATTTTGTATAAAATAAAATCCAAGAGGATACGATCCAATTCATCAGACCTACAAATTCTTTATTATATATATATATATATATATATATAATAAAAAGGCTTAAACACTAATATTCCATAGTGTTTAAGCCTTTTTTTATTATATCCTTACTCTGTCCTGGATATTGAGTTCTACCTGGATTCTATCCCCTTGGAATTTTTTTATTTAAAAAAAAAATATATGTGTGTATGCATGTATGTATATATATTTATATATTTTGCATATGTATGTGTATATTTACCACTAATATTATCAATATATATATATATATATTAAAACGTTAATAATGCTGCTTTAACATGCAATTAAGTGTATTGATATATATAACATCTAATGGATGTAATAAACCGTGGAAGTTGAACACATAATTTATGGGGACCCTCTTATGAAGTTGGTAGATAATATTATTGTCTACTTTTTATGGAAATTGTTATTATTGTTTTATTATTATTTCGTATTGAGTAGTAAATACTTGAAATTCCCTAAATAAAAATGTCTTTTTAAAAAAGCAGGAGGTTTGCTTTATTTACGTCTCGCTTAAGTGATACGTTTGCTGTCCACTTCTCAGGTTTGTTAGCCGTTTGTTGATCGGCCTGTTAAACTCGCTAAAAATGGATGACTTCCATCTTGAGTTTCAGTTGAAAGTTTAGCTTTCGTTTTTGTTTATTTTCGAATCCGGCAAAAACGGAATTTATTTGCTTGATTTTTTGCCTTTAATATTTTCCATCAAAGCCCCATGATATTTATTTGAACGTTTTCCGCTGAGATGACAGACCTTTGAACTTGTATTTCATCTTTCGAGATAATAGGAAGTGAAGCAACAAGAGAAATTACCAGTGTTGCAAATCAACGCCATCTTTGAAATCGTTATGACCCCCTTTCCCCTCCCTCTTTAGTGCTTATTTTCGGCGCCTTATTTAAAAAAATGTCCGTGTGTGTGTGGTTCTTCGAGTGAGGAAGTCTTTAAGTATCTCGATAAAGTTTTATATATATATATATATATATATATATATATATATATATATATATATATATATATATATATATATATATATATATATATATATATATATATATATATATAATTTTTTTTAGATAAATACATAGTGAAAAAATTGTAAAAAAAACCGCTATTCATATATGTGTGTGTGTGTGTATATATATATATATATATATATACAGGTCGTCCATAATATTAGTGTGCACTTTAAAATATTTATAACTTGTTATAAAGTTTAATGTACCTAGTTTTAAGTAGAGCTAAAATAACTAATGTGATTTCAGGCATTACTGTAAATCAGTTAGCAAATGTTTTCCGTGAACTGCAAAATCGTATTACCCTTTGCATTGCTAATGATGGAGGACATGTGGAATTTCAATAAAACCTTAAAAAATATAGATTAACTTCTTTCTAATCCTTTTTATGAATTATTTCTATCGCAAATACAAATAAAGTTATAAATTTTTTAATGTACACACGAACTTTATGGACAGACTGTATATATATATATATATATATATATATATATGCGGGATTACGATAAATATACATAAATTTTTATATGAATTTTATATATAGAGATCAGGATTGAAAAAAAAGATGTATGAAAAAATGGAAAAAAAATTTTAGTGACGTGCTTCATACATTAGGACTTCATAAAAAATTCTTTTTAAATTTTGAAACATCTAGTGTCTCTCGTTCGCTCACATGTGTAGACACAACAACGTCAACAAACCCAGTCCTAACGGACTTTTCTGTAGCTGAATGGTGCTGCACGTCAGGGCAAATGACGGTTTCCGTATAGGAATACAGATTCGATATTTTCTACGAAATTTCTCAAACCGTTAAATGTAATTAGTACTGATTAATTAAAAACAGGGCATTTACTTAAATGTATTGTATCTGTGAAAATAACGTATAAACAGAAAATATGTTAAGTAATTGTCGGACTTGATCTCTCTCTCTCTCTCTCTCTCTCTCTATATATATATATATATATATATATATATAAAGAAATATAGTCTTAAGGTGTGCTATATTTATGGAATAAAGTGCTCATATCAGAGATAGAGCGTGTGTAAATATAAAAGTGAACATAGAAGTCAACACTTAGAGGCGACAGTCTGTTTCATGCTATATGCAATCGTCATAAATCGTGTATAAATTTCTCGTTTTATCAGCAATTTAACCTCGACTACTCCCTAAAAAACATACCCATCCCATCTCCTCCTATATATAAACTAAAATTAATTGAAAAAATAGAAAGTTTCCTAAAAAGAATGAGATGGAAAGTCCACTTTTTAAACCGGGACCTTTACAATAACAACACACTTAAGGAAAAATACGGCTTCAAAACAAAAAAATGCCCCCCACAACAAAAAGAATTAGACGATTTCGAGAAAGACTTAACTGACCTAGTTAGAAACATAAAATTCCACAAAAAACAAGATGCATTCCAAAAAAAACTAAAAGCAGATATAACTAAAATAAACAATTCAGCAAGTGTATTTATCGCTGCTGACAAATCGAGAAATTTATACAAACTAAGTCCTCCTACACACAATAAATTACTCAAGAACAACATAACATACAAAAAGGCACCCCAAACAACAGAACACGATATCAATAAGGAAGCTAAAACAATCGCCCAAAAATTAGACCTAGATGACCGAATAAGTTGTATTAGCAAGGCAGGAGCCTTTATCACACTAAAAGACCATAAAGAAAATTTCAAAACCAATACTGCATGTAGACTCATAAACCCAGCCAAAAGTGAACTAGGTAAAATAAGTAAAACAATACTAGAAAGAATTAATTCGGAACTTAGGAAGAAATTAGGAGTAAACCAGTGGAAAAATACGAAAACAACTATTGACTGGTTCCACAGCATAAATAACAAACAAAACTGCCAATTCTTACAATTAGACATAAAAGAATTTTACCCATCCATAACAGTACGTATGCTAGATAAGGCCATCAACTTAGCTCAGGAACAAGTAATAATACAGCCAAGCGAAATCAACATCATTAACCACTCCCGTAAATCATTATTATTCCACAATGAAGAAGCATGGATACAGAAAGATGGGATATTTGACACTAAAATGGGAAGCTTTGACCGTGCATTACATGCGAAATCATAGGCATTTACTTACTAAACGAACTGAGCAAAATAATAGATAGAAATGACACAGGACTCTACAGGGACGATGGTCTCATAATCTTAAGAAATTGTAACAAACAAAACACAGACAAAACTAGAAAAGCAATAATAAAGATTTTTAAAAATAACGGATTCGACATAGATATAAAAACTAACCTAAACGAAGTAGATTTTCTAGATGTTACCTTCAACCTAAGAGAAGGCACACATAAACCATATAGAAAACCTAATGACAAACCACTCTACATACACACATCTTCCAACCATCCACCTTCTATAATCAAACAGATACCAAAATCGATTAACCGCAGGCTCTCTGACATTCCTCCAATGAATCCCTATTTAGCAAAGCTAAGAAAGACAATGAAACAGCCCTAAAAGTTAGCGGATTCCCAGCAATACTCACATACTCACCACAGAATACAAAAAAGGCCAACAGGAGAAGAAATATCATATGGTTCAAACCACCGTACAGCAAGAACGTAAAAACAAACGTAGGAAAAATATTCTTCAAACTCTTACACAAACACTTCCCAGAATCAAGCACCTTACACAAGATATTCACCAAAAATACAGTAAAAATCAGCTACAGCTGCACCGAGAGCATGGCACAAATAATAAAAAAGCACAATAGGAAAATTATCAACAAACCACACGAACAAATTAAACCCACGTGCAACTGCAGAATAAAGAACGAATGTACCTTAAACGGAAATTGTTTACAAAACAACGTAATATACCAAGCCACGATAAAATCACCAGATAATGAAGAAAAAGTATACATAGGAGTAACTGAAAGACCCTGGAAACAAAGAAATTATACACACAGAACATCTTTCACAAATTGTAAATATGCAAACAGTACAATGCTTTCTAAGTATATCTGGGAAATTAAAAACAAAGCGAACATCACACCAAAAATATCTTGGAAGACAAGGAAAAGATCATCAGCCTACAATAACCAATCAAAAACTTGCAAACTTTGCTTGGAGGAAAAAATAACTATCATTACTTTCCCCGACCAAAATAAATTATTAAACAAAAGATCCGTGCTCATCTCAAAATGCAGACATGAAAATAAATTTTTACTACGTAACCTAAAAAATTAAAATAAAATAAAAACAAATAAATATACTAATAAACAAAATAACAAAAAAAAAATAGAAATAAAACATAAATAAACACTATGTTACTAAAAATCTAAAACCGAAAAGAGAAAATATACAAGTAAAATAAATTGACTTAAATTCATCCAAGTAAATAAATAAACAAACCAATCCCAAATAAAGATAATCAATTAAAAACTGTTCCCGCCAAAATAATACTTAGAATGAACTACAACAATCCACCCCAAAACTGAACAAATAGCTTTAATTAAATTCCCAAACCAAAACAAAACTGTTAAATAAGTGATATAATTTTTTTTTTACTACGTTAATAAATAAATAAATAATATAAGAAACAAAAAAATAAAAAACAAGCAATATAATTTGACCCAAATAGATAAAAAAAACGACTTCCGGTGAAATAATCGCCATAACAGAATACCCACAATGCACCACTAACCCGTATATATATAAATAGCCGAGAAAAATAACAGCATATGTGGCCTGACGATTGCATATAGCATGAAACAGACTGTCGCCTCTAAGTGTTGACTTCTATGTTCACTTTTATATATATATATATATATATATATATATATATATATATATATATATATATATATATTGCGTCTAGCACGAAACAGACTGTCGCCTCTAAGTGTTGACTTCAATGTTCACTTTTATATTTACACGTGCTCTATCTCTGATATTGAGCACTTTATCCCATAATTATAGCACAACTTAAGACTATATTTTTTCATATGTATATATATATATTTTTTTTTTTAATATATAATCATCGCAACACTGGCGTTTCCACGTTTCAAAACTGAAATTTCAATTCAAATTCAATCATAAAAATTAAATTTAAAATAGACTATTAGATTATCCTTAGCATCGCTTGATAATGGAACTTTGTATTTTAAGTTTAATTTTTATGATTGAATTTGAATTGAAGCTTCATTTCTGAAACATGGAAATTCAGGTGTTGCGATGATTATATATTAAAAAAACAACAATTACAATATTGTGCCCTATGGTTGTATCGAGCATTGTTTTTTTTTGTTTTAAATATGAATAAATGTAAAGAGCTCTGAATTATAAATCTCATTTTCTTTCCTATTATTTTAAATACACACACACAAACACACACACACACACACACACACACATATATGTATATATATATATATATATATATATATATATCCTTCTTCCCTATCGTATGATCATGCGACAACTTTTTAAAATTGCTACTGCATGGATGTTAGCTATGGTGGAGTGGTTTGTATAAACGGGAAACATTTTTATTATTCCGAACAGTGTTTTGGTCAGTTAAAAATAAACGTCGAATATACATTTATATACTTTCTTTCTCGATGTAATATGTCAGGGCTAACAATGGGCGTAACAAACTTTTAATGAATGGATAAAGAGAAGAGATTTGTTTAAGTGGGGTTTTCTTTATATACTTTTATAATTCTATATTAGAAAAAAAATATTTTGTATATAGATGAAGCAGCAGCAGCAGCAGAAGAAGAAACTGACATAAAAAGTAAGTAAATACAAGAATAGAAATCGGTAAAATGCATATATATATATATAATTACTTTAAATGTTATTTTTATAGTATCATATTTCGTTTACCGGCTTGATGAAAACTTAGTAATGAAAATAAGCCCGCCAACAGGATTCGAACCTGCGTCCACCTTTTCATGAGAATCTGTCGTTTAATCCGATGTGCTTTAAACACTCGGCCACGAAGAGCATCGCAACCAGGACGAGTGGTAAAAGCAAAAAGGCTAACGAGAATTTCTAAAGCATAAAAAATAAAATAAAATTTTAAGTGTGTGTGGTGGATGTTTGACTTTTACATCTGAGGAAGGCTGTAAAATGTACCGACCGAAACGTTGTGGCAACAACAAGAGAAAAGAAAAGAAAATGCATTCAGTAGAACGAATAACAGCAAGAGTAATAAAAATTCATCTCGAAATTATAAAAGATCACATTAATAGGGACTGTATGTCGGAAGAAGGTCGTAAAATGTAACGGCGTAAACAACTTGCTAACAAAAATAAACAAATAAAATAAAATAAAAAAAATAAAATAAAAAATAAGATAAAATACGTTCAGTAGTCGAAACAATAACACAAAATTCAAAATAGAAAGTCTTATCTAAATGAACTGTATATCTGAAGAAGTGCGTCGAATGGAACGACCGAAACGTCGTTCGAACAACAAATGCATGAAAAATAAAATGCGTTCAGTAGTCGAAACAACACCTGGAATAATAATAACGCAAAATTCAAAACAGAAGGTCTCATCTATAGGGACTGTATATCTGAAGAAGGCCGTCGAATGGAACGACCGAAACGTCGTTCGAACAACAAATGCATGAAAAATAAAATGCGTTCAGTAGTCGAAACAACACCTGGAATAATAATAACGCAAAATTCAAAACAGAAGGTCTCATCTATAGGGACTGTATATCTGAAGAAGTGCGTCGAATGGAAAACCGAAACGTCGTTCGAACAACCAATGCATGAAAAATAAAATGTGTTCAGTTGTCGAAACAATACCAGGAGTAATAATAACGCAAAATTCAAAAGAGAAGGTCCCATCTATAGGGACTGTATCTCTGAAGAAAAACTTCGAATGGAACGACCGAAACGTCGTTCGAACAACAAATGCATCAAAAAGAAAATGTGTCCAGTAGTCGAAACAACACCTGGAATAATAATAACGCAAAATTCAAAACAGAAGGTCTCATCTATAGGGACTGTATATCTGAAGAAGGGTGTCGAATGGAACGACCGAAACGTCGTTCGAACAACAAATGCATGGAAAATAAAATGCGTTCAGTCGTCGAAACAACACCTGGAATAATAATAACGCAAAATTCAAAACAGAATGTCTCATCTATAGGGACTGTATATCTGAAGAAGGGTGTCGAATGGAACGACCGAAACGTCGTTCGAACAACAAAAGCATGAAAAATAAAATGCGTTCAGTAGTCGAAACAACACCTGGAATAATAATAACGCAAAATTCAAAACAGAAGGTCTCATCTATAGGGACTGTATATCTGAAGAAGGGCGTCGAATGGAACGACCGAAACGTCGTTCGAACAACAAATGCATGAAAAATAAAATGCGTTCAGTAATCGAAACAACACCTGGAATAATAATAACGCAAAATTCAAAACAGAAGGTCTCATCTATAGGGACTGTATATTTGAAGAAGGGCGTCGAATGGAACGACCGAAACGTCGTTCGAACAACAAATGCATGAAAAATAAAATGCGTTCAGTAGTCGAAACAACACCTGGAATAATCATAACGCAAAATTCAAAACAGAAGGTCTCATCTATAGGGACTGTATATCTGAAGAAGGGTGTCGAATGGAACGACCGAAACGTCGTTCGAACAACAAATGCATGAAAAATAAAATGCGTTCAGTAGTCGAAACAACACCTGGAATAATAATAACGCAAAATTCAAAACAGAAGGTCTCATCTATAGGGACTGTATATCTGAAGAAGGGTGTCGAATGGAACGACCGAAACGTCGTTCGAACAACAAATGCATGAAAAATAAAATGCGTTCAGTAGTCGAAACAACACCTGGAACAATAATAACGCAAAATTCAAAACAGAAGGTCTCATCTATAGGGACTGTATATCTGAAGAAGGGTGTCGAATGGAACGACCGAAACGTCGTTCGAACAACAAATGCATGAAAAATAAAATGCGTTCAGTAGTCGAAACAACACCTGGAATAATAATAACGCAAAATTCAAAACAGAAGGTCTCATCTATAGGGACTGTATCTCTGAAGAAAAACTTCGAATGGAACGACCGAAACGTCGTTCGAACAACAAATGCATCAAAAAGAAAATGTGTCCAGTAGTCGAAACAACACCTGGAATAATCATAACGCAAAATTCAAAACAGAAGGTCTCATCTATCGGGACTGTATATCTGAAGAAGGCCGTCGAATGGAACGACCGAAACGTCGTTCGAACAACAAATGCATGAAAAATAAAATGCGTTCAGTAATCGAAACAACACCTGGAATAATAATAACGCAAAATTCAAAACAGAAGGTCTCATCTATAGGGACTGTATATTTGAAGAAGGGCGTCGAATGGAACGACCGAAACGTCGTTCGAACAACAAATGCATGAAAAATAAAATGCGTTCAGTAGTCGAAACAACACCTGGAACAATAATAACGCAAAATTCAAAACAGAAGGTCTCATCTATAGGGACTGTATATCTGAAGAAGGGTGTCGAATGGAACGACCGAAACGTCGTTCGAACAACAAATGCATGAAAAATAAAATGCGTTCAGTAGTCGAAACAACACCTGGAATAATAATAACGCAAAATTCAAAACAGAAGGTCTCATCTATAGGGACTGTATCTCTGAAGAAAAACTTCGAATGGAACGACCGAAACGTCGTTCGAACAACAAATGCATCAAAAAGAAAATGTGTCCAGTAGTCGAAACAACACCTGGAATAATCATAACGCAAAATTCAAAACAGAAGGTCTCATCTATCGGGACTGTATATCTGAAGAAGGCCGTCGAATGGAACGACCGAAACGTCGTTCGAACAACAGATGTATGAAAAATAAAATGCGATCAGTAATCAAAACAACACCTGGAATAATAATAACGCAAAATTCAAAACAGAAGGTCTCATCTATAGGGACTGTATATCTGAAGAAGGGTGTCGAATGGAACGACCGAAACGTCATTCGAACAACAAATGCATGAAAAATAAAATGCGTTCAGTAGTCGAAACAACACCTGGAATAATAATAACGCAAAATTCAAAACAGAAGGTCTCATCTATAGGGACTGTATATCTGAAGAAGGGTGTCGAATGGAACGACCGAAACGTCGTTCGAACAACAAATGCATGAAAAATAAAATGCGTTCAGTAGTCGAAACAACACCTGGAATAATAATAACGCAAAATTCAAAACAGAAGGTCTCATCTATAGGGACTGTATCTCTGAAGAAAAACTTCGAATGGAACGACCGAAACGTCGTTCGAACAACAAATGCATCAAAAAGAAAATGTGTCCAGTAGTCGAAACAACACCTGGAATAATCATAACGCAAAATTCAAAACAGAAGGTCTCATCTATCGGGACTGTATATCTGAAGAAGGCCGTCGAATGGAACGACCGAAACGTCGTTCGAACAACAAATGTATGAAAAATAAAATGCGATCAGTAATCAAAACAACACCTGGAATAATAATAACGCAAAATTCAAAACAGAAGGTCTCATCTATAGGGACTGTATATCTGAAGAAGGGTGTCGAATGGAACGACCGAAACGTCATTCGAACAACAAATGCATGAAAAATAAAATGCGTTCAGTAGTCGAAACAACACCTGGAATAATAATAACGCAAAATTCAAAACAGAAGGTCTCATCTATAGGGACTGTATATTTGAAGAAGGGCGTCGAATGGAACGACCGAAACGTCGTTCGAACAACAAATGCATGAAAAATAAAATGCGTTCAGTAGTCGAAACAACACCTGGAATAATAATAACGCAAAATTCAAAACAGAATGTCTCATCTATAGAGACTGTATATCTGAAGAAGGGTGTCGAATGGAACGACCGAAACGTCGTTCGAATAACAAAAGCATGAAAAATAACATGCTTTCAGTAGTCGAAACAACAGCTGGAATAATAATAACGCAAAATTCGAAACAGAAGGTCTCATCTATAGGGACTGTATATCTGAAGAAGGGCGTCGAATGGAACGACCGAAACGTCGTTCGAACAACAAATGCATGAAAAATAAAATGCGTTCAGTAGTCGAAACAACACCTGGAATAATAATAACGCAAAATTCAAAACAGAAGGTCTCATCTATAGGGACTGTATATTTGAAGAAGGGCGTCAAATGGAACGACCGAAACGTCGTTCGAACAACAAATCCATGAAAAATAAAATGCGTTCAGTAGTCGAAACAACACCTGGAATAATAATAACGCAAAATTCAAAACAGAAGGTCTCATCTATAGGGACTGTATATCTGAAGAAGGGTGTCGAATGGAACGACCGAAACGTCGTTCGAACAACAAATGCATGGAAAATAAAATGCGTTCAGTCGTCGAAAAAACACCTGGAATAATAATAACGCAAAATTCAAAACAGAATGTCTCATCTATAGGGACTGTATATTTGAAGAAGGGCGTCGAATGGAACGACCGAAACGTCGTTCGAACAACAAATGCATGAAAAATAAAATGCGTTCAGTAGTCGAAACAACACCTGGAATAATAATAACGCAAAATTCAAAACAGAATGTCTCATCTATAGGGACTGTATATCTGAAGAAGGGTGTCGAATGGAACGACCGAAACGTCGTTCGAACAACAAATGCATGAAAAATAAAATGCGTTCAGTAGTCGAAACAACACCTGGAATAATAATAACGCAAAATTCAAAACAGAAGGTCTCATCTATAGGGACTGTATATCTGAAGAAGGGCGTCGAATGGAACGACCGAAACGTCGTTCGAACAACAAATGCATGAAAAATAAAATGCGTTCAGTAGTCGAAACAACACCCCGAATAATAATAACGCAAAATTCAAAACAGAAGGTCTCATCTATAGGGACTGTATATCTGAAGAAGGGCGTCGAATGGAACGACCGAAACGTCGTTCGAACAACAAATGCATGAAAATTAAAATGTGTTCAGTAGTCGAAACTACACCTGGAATAATAATAACGCAAAATTCAAAACAGAAGGTCTCATCTATAGGGACTGTATATCTGAAGAAGGGCGTCGAATGGAACGACCGAAACGACGTTCGAACAACAAATGCATGAAAAATCAAATGTGTTCAGTAGTCGAAACAACACCTGGAATAATAATAACGCAAAATTCAAAACAGAAGGTCTCATCTATAGGGACTGTATATCTGAAGAAGGGCGTCGAATGGAACGACCGAAACCTCGTTCGAACAACAAATGCATTAAAAATAAAATGCATTCAGCAATCGAAACAACGCCTGGAATGATATAAACGCAAAATTCAAAACAGAAGGTCTTATCTATAGCGACTGTATATCTGAAGAAGGGCGTCGGATTGAACGACCGAAACGTCGTTCGAACAACAAATGCATGAAAAATCAAATGCGTTCAGGAGTCGAAACAACACCCGGAATAATAATAACGCAAAATTCAAAACAGAAGTTCTCATCTATAGGGACTGTATATCTGACGAAGGGCGTCGAATGGAACGACCGAAACATCGTTTGACGAACAAATGCATGAAAAATAAAATGCGTCTAGTAGTCGAAATAACAGCTGGAATAATAATAAAAAAATCGACTGAAAATTACAGAAGTTAACTGTTGCAGGTGTTTGCGTGATTACTCCAAGAGAGTGCTTTTTGCCTGCATCATTATCGCCATAGCAATGCATTTCGCTTTTAACCATCTTTGAACATATTTGTGCCTGTCGTGCTCTCTTTCGTCTTACTAATGTTTACGCATTTTCTTTTCAGTCAAGCGTTTTCGTAATTGCTAAGGTACGCAGCATTATTGTCAAATGTTAAAATGACAGATATCTGCCCCCTGGGCAAAGGGCAAATGGGATAATTATTGGTTCATTGGTTGAACGCAGATGGAATAAATGGACGGGAATTTTTTCGACTGCCCAAGAAGGATTTTTGCGTGTTTGACGGCACAAAAGAGGGTTTGTTAGGCTACAAAGCATAGCGGGATATTGGAAAGGGGAGGAGATACATTTTTAAAGCAAAAAGTAAGAATTTAAAAGAGAATATAAAACGGAATTAAAAAGGGAGAAACGGATTAACGAGAAAAGCGGATAAAATCGGATTAAAGAGGAGTGGGGTAGCGGTTTATTTAAGTTGTAGACAGATTAACAGCTTGACTGACAGACGGAAGTTTATCTAATTTCTTTCTACGGTGGACATATCTGTAAAATATACTTGAGGAATATTATGTGAGCGCCTTTTTATGTAATTTTTAACTATCCAGTAATCCTAAAAGTTTAGAAAAATATTCTCCATAATCTAATGCTTTCTTGAATATTTAGATACATTGGTTTTAAATTTTTTTATAGTTATTGCACTTATTTCCTGATAATGTCGTGTATGGACGGCCGTATTTGTAAAAATCGACACATTTGTACATACAAAAAATCTAAAAATTATTTTCAAAATATTGGTGGTTGCTGAACTGTACTAATCTTTTTCATATATGATTAGTAATGTGTTAGGCGAAGTGTCAGTTCTAATAACCGGTTAAGACAGTGGAGAACTTTCAGAAGGAAATTAACAGGAGATAACTGATAACTGATTTAAATTATTCGGACAATTGTCCTCGTCGTCATATTTATTACATCGTTTCGGCCGTTGTACACTCCGGTCTTCTTCAGATGGTTGGAATGTCGAACTGAACCCTTTATTTCGCTCACTGGGGTAGACTGTTCTAGTTCCACGTTTAATGGATGTCAGTTATCAGTTATCTCCTGTTAATTTCCCTCTGAAAGTTCTCCACTGACTTAACCGGGTATTAGAACTCACATTCTTTGGGTCCTGTCACTGGATCTAACTAACGCCTTTATCCACTGCGCCGTGCGTGTTATAGACAAATACACTTTTTATTTAATAACAGTATTGAATCAGGACAACGTAAGACAGAATTTTAAAAGATTTAAAACTTTTTAAATAATTCTAACTAAAATTTGCAAATTTTGAAAACAATTCTTGTAAAAAATTATTATTCCTCGAAAAAAATTGTTTACTTAAGACAATATTGTACATAATATATCTTATTCATAAAAGCAATTAAATTAAAAGTTTTTCTAATTAAATAATGTCTTAGTTTTATTGCATTTTTTATTTTCCGATTCAGATAAAATTTTCGGTAAATGGTGGTCTTGTTTTACAAACAGAAATTGATGATTTAAATTTTCCAAGTTGTTTTGCTTTTAACTTTTTTTATAATATTAAACCTGTCAAAATTTAATTTCTCGAACTTTCAAAAAAATAAATAGGGAGATTGTTATTAGATATAAAAAATATTTTTATCAAGATTTTCTAAAAAATAATCATTTTCCAAACAATTTCATTCATTTGTGAATAAGTCCTGCAAATTTCGTTAAAATCTGACTATTATTTGATTTTTGCAAGAATTTCCAAATTAAGGTGTTTTACACAAAAAAAGAAGACTCAAAAATTTCCTATGCTAATTTACAATTAACTTCGGCGCGTCGATGTAGACCCTCTTGTTTCAACTGAGCTCGAATGTAACAAGTCTCGAACTAAACTATAATACTAATTGTCAGCCTGACTTGTTTCCAATGAATCAGAGAGCTTTCTTTAATATACACGCTTCAGTTTGCTATATTAATTGCGGATCTGCAATGAGGATCACTAATAAATTATTCCGTTGAAACGAACGTGTTAAATGTCGTGATATGGTAAGAATTTATAATTTTTTTTTTATCTCAATCTGCTTGTCTCTCGGCATCAGTGTCCCTGCTTCATTTCACTCTGCATACAACTCTCCGTAGGCACCGATTCCAATCAATATTCGCGGATGAGATTAGTTTTTTTCATTAGCGAAGCCAGAAAATGAAAGATGACAACGGAAAGGTAAAAATGAAACCTTAGCCCCGCCAACGGTCAGCGGCACTGGTCATCATCATCGTGGCCGGGGCATAAAAGACGATAGCGACCGAATAGCTCTGACCTTTTGCTTGGCGACGATTTCGCGAGCCATACGGGATATAATTTTCCTTGGCTTCTCACATGGAGACCCTGGTCACGTTTTGGCGGCTGGAAGCGATCGGCAAGGACATATGTTTCGGTTCTTAAGCCAAATGAGATAATCTGATGAGAATAACAAAAAGCGATACGGCAGGGGAGCGGGGAGGAAACAGTGGTGACTAGAAGTATTTTTTTTTAAACTAGCCGAATACCCGTCTTGCGAACAGAAAACAAGCTAGGTTGTCATAGCTTTCCCTTACCTCGTTGAAATTTCTGTTAAAAAGACATTTTCAGTAATATGTTTATTATCTCTTGGAATACAAGCAAACAGAGCTCGTTAGCCTTGGTTGGCACTCTGTCTAGGAGAATGATCGCTCTGACTTCAAAACTGGATTAGATCATTTTACTGTTGAAATACCTGAAATAGCTGAGGTATTTGATTACTTAACATTATTATTTACCTTATTCGGACTGTCATCGCCATCTTCATTGCCATATTCACAACGTTTCGGCCGTTGTACGCTCCGGGCTTTCTCAGGTTTTTTGCAACTCTGAGATGAGTATTGTGATTAATTGCATTATTTACGTTATTAGGACCGTTGTCGCCATTTTCATTACCATATTCACAACGTTTCGGCCGTTATACGCACCGGCCTTCTTCTGGTAATTGGATCTCTGAGATGGGGTATTATGGTTACTTGTATTATTTACATTATTCGGACTGTTATCATCTTCATTGCCGTATTCACAACGTTTCGGCCGACAACGGTCCTAATAATGTAAATGCAAGTAATCATAATACTTCATCTCAGAGATCCAAACACCAGAAAAAGCCTGTAGCATGGCCGAAACTTTGTGGATATATATATATATATATATATATATATATATATATATATATATATATATATATATATATATCTTTTGTCTTTATATACATAATATAGTCGACTCTCCCGTCGAGTTCGACGTATGAGGGTCAAGCAGATCAGTTCCCGACAACGGCATATGAGATTTGATTATAGTGGTGAAGGTTTCGTGCAGGACCATCCACACTTTTTGAAGGGCCGAATACAGAGACCTGGTGCACTACGTGCCACAAGGTCCCCAAACTATATATATATATATATATATACTGTTTTTGTCTTTATATATATATATATACATATATATATATATATATATATATATATATATATATATATATATATATATATATATATATATATAAAGACAAAAGGAAAACTTACCTTCGCCAAAGTGTTTTGTCATCTGAGGATCTTTATCAAGCCAAATAAAAGAAATTTTTTGGTTAACAAGTGTCTACACATGAGAACAAAAATATTATTCGCTTTTCAATATTTTTAAGTTTGCGAACGGTCATAAATATTTATCAGGTTCGATGAAAAGTTAGGCAAACTATGGTGGACGCGAAGTAGCACAATTGAATGTCCCATGAACAAAAGGGAGTAAGCGATGTTCTTGATTTTTTCATGTAAGTTAGTATTTAAATTATTTTAGTTTGGGATTAACTTATGTGTTATGAATTGAACCGTTTTCTTTTAATTGTATTTACGCTAAATCCAAGATATCGAGCACTTTAATTTATAAATAGAGCATCCCTTAAAACTTTACTTTATCACACGCACACGCACACGCACACGCACAGAGACACACACACAAACACACAGCGTGTTCATATCTATCTATCTATCTATCTATCTATCTATCTATCTATGTCATTTGACCATCTCTCTCTCTCGTTCTTTCTATCTATCTATCTATGACATTTGACCATCTCTCTCTCTCGCTCTATCTATCTATCTATCTATCTATCTATCTATCTATCTATCTATCTACGTCATTTGAACCATATATCTATATATCTAGGTCATTTGACCATCTCTCTCTCTCTCTCTCTATCTATCTATCTATGTCATTTGACCATCTATCTATCTATCTATCTATCTATCTATCTATGTCATTTGAACCATCTATCTATCTATCTACGTCATTTGAACCATATATCTATCTATCTAGGTCATTTGACCATCTCTCTCTCTCTCTCTCTCTCTCTATCTATCTATCTATGTCATTTGACCATCTATCTATCTATCTATCTATCTATCTGCTAGACCTATCGAAAATTAACAAATTATCATCAAGATACAAGTATTACATGTTTTTCGGAATTACTTTTATGCAGTATATTTTTGAAATCCTCAATGTGTAATTTTACTAGTTTTTGTCTATTTTCTTCAAAACAACGATTTACGAAAAAAACACACTATGTAAGGAGATATATCAAATAGCAAGTGCGCCTTGGTTGGCAAACACACGACCCTCAGTTACTCGCCTGGATACCCCTCTTGCTCCCCTCGGCATTGACACCGGACTGTAGGTTCCTGGAACAATGAACCATTACAGTTCGACAATTTGGAGAAGGAGTTTGAAGAGGCAAGGGAAAGGCTGGGCCTATTGTTGGCGTTTGTTAAACACAGGTGTCAACGATAAGTCTTCCATTGGATTGTAATTTGCCCAGCTTCATCGCTGTCTCCCACTTTTCTTTGCTTTCCCTCAGGTGAAAAGAAAGGCTTTCAATTATCCATTGAACCTTGGTGTGATCATTATCTATCTATCTATCTATCTATCTATCTATCTATCTATTCCAGTCTGTTAACATCTATCTATCTATCTATCTATCTATCTATCTTGTTAAACTGTCTACACGCTCATATCTATAATGGGTCTTACTATATGTCAAACCCTTTTGGTGAAACTATCAAAATATTTACCCGTTTTAATCGCATCCATCTTTCTTGTTCATAGCTATTTATGGTCGAATTTGTCGCCCAGGCTGATTCTCGTAGCTATTAAATATCTACGCCGTTTATTCATATCTATCTATCTATCTATCTATCTATCTATCTATCTATCTATCTATCTATTTGAGCATTTTAATATCAGGCTATCTTGGCTCGTTAGCACGCATGTGTTAATGTCTATCATTTAGTTTGCTGAATTTTCAGTCATCTCATGGATGTACGCGTCACATTACGATTATGGCCACTATCAAACTACAAATTTCCCATTATTTATCACAAAACAGTAATTCCACCTTGCTAACCAGATACTCCCTCTGTAGTTAAATGGTATAGCACGTCAGGCTATATGACGGTTCCGTATAGTATACAGGTGCGATTACAGTCGGAGGACAAATTTTCTATGGGATTTCTCGGACATTCAGGCCAGTAAATGTTGTTAATACTGTTTATTACAAACAGATCATTTACTTAAATATTTGTATCTATAAAAATAACGTATAAACAATAAAGATAGAAATCTAAAATAATTGTCGGAATTAGTCCATTTATTAATATATATATATATATATATATATATATATATATATATATATATATATATATATATATATATATATATGTAGTTAATAAAAGTGGTCCATGTGTTCCTGTCATATGTAAAATAGGTAGGTTAGTTAATAAAACAAGGACAAACGAAAGGGTAGGAATATAATCAGTACGATAAACATTTAAATACTAACCATATGAAAGAAATAAAGCACGGAGAGAAAGGTGATATCTTCGGAATTTTCGGACACGCCTGTGTCCTTTATCAACGGTCCGAGGAACAAACAGAGAAATGGAAATTACTCACCAATATATGTTTTTGTAGATGGGGTATTTTCCAGTAGAAATCGTATTATCATCAGAAAACAGATCTTGATTTCAATGGGCGATGAAAATAAGCTTAAATTTAAAATTTTGATCAGTGTAAAAGTGTTAGGTAATTCTATTGTCATTAGTGTGTGTTGTGTAGGGAGTGGTATATATATATATATATATATATATATATATATATATATATATATATATATATATATATATATAACCTCTAAACTTATAGTTAAAAATAATATTGCACCTCCTAGAACAAAATTAAATAGGGCAAATATTATTTACGAATTTAAATGCCCATTAAGGAATTGTATTCCTGATCAATCAAAATTCGTAAATAATTATATAGGCCACACTACAACATGTTTGACATGCAGACTCACTCTACACCTTTCTGACCATAGCTCAATTAGATCTCATTTAAATATTCATGGAGACCTACCGGACACTATTCGTAACATACTTGTTGACAACACTAATATAATAGCATCATCTACATGCAAAAAAAGGATAAAAATAATGGAAACCTTACTAATAAAAATAAACAAACCAACACTTAATAATATTAACTATGAAAATAGACACAATATCTTGACTGTGTTTTGAAAAATATGAAGACATTTTATAAAACATACATGCAACAAACTATTTCTTATTTTAACGGTTAAAATATAATCCTTGAAAATAGCTAAATGTATAGCCAAAAGCTCTCGGATGAAAAGAACATTCGGACAATTTTTATATAATTTATCATCCGAAAAGAAAAGAAAAATAGATCGCATGAGAAATTGTATAAAAAAACTAAATAAAAGCAACTTGTCTGTTGTTTTCCATGAAATGTACAAGAAAGAAGGATTGCTTCCTAAATACACACACACACACACACACACACACACACACATATATATATATATATATATATATATATATATATATATATATATATATATATAGATAGATAGATAGATATATAGGGAGGCAGGGAAAGATGATAACATATAGCTTTTAAGGTATCCTATGTTGAGGGAAAAAGTGCTTAATATCAGGAGACAGTATACAAATATAAGCATTGTCGATATCGATATCAACACAAGATGGCGACAGTCTATTCTATGCTTAAACTCAGTATAGTTTTAAGTTATGCTATATTTATGGGTTAGAAACGTATGTAAATATAAAAGGGACATTGAAGTCAACACTCAGCGGCGACAGTCTGTTGCATGAAACAGACTGTATCCTCTGGGTGTTAACTTCACTGCCCATATATATATATATATATATATATATATATATATATATACATGTGTGTGTGTGTAGAAAAAAGCCTATTAACAAACTTGAGTGACAGAAAACAACAAAAATAAAATCGATAAGACAAATAATACGACGGCCTTTTGACCAAATGCAAGCATGACCAGAAAAGAATTCGAAAAACAAAAAAAGAAGTGGAAAAAAAAAAATAAGTGGAAAGGTATAGACATTTTATATCTATTAAGTTTAGCCATCTTTCTTTTTCTAAATAATCTTTTTTTCTAAACTTTGCAAAACTGTCTAATGCAGATGTACGAAATTTCCAATATCAACATCATTAACGTGTGCGAGCTTTCGACTCACGCTAGTCATCATCAGAAGTATATCAGTAATGAATTTATGACCGTTATAAACAATAGATAAAAGAAGGCGAAGACAATTCTCAGGGGCATATTTAAAATGTCGTTATATTTTAAATTGGATTGAATCAGTTCAAAACACAGGAAGTCTTAATCGCTATTTGTGCTGCGATAACTTACATGTTACTATTATTTTTATTTTTTTAAGCATTTTATCCCAAGCAAGGCGGAAGTGCCATTAGCACGCAAATGGTTACATAGTGTTAGAGCAAGAGTAAAGAGGGGTGTTTGAGGAAAGGATATAGAGAAGGACGGGAATCAAGATCAACACATCAGATGTCGATTGACACTACATTTGAATATCTGAAGATTATAGCTATCAGATAAGCAAGTAAGAGGAAGGGAGTTCCACTGTCGGGAAGTGCGAAAGAAGAATCTGTTGAACGGCTACATTTAATCGTTTCGATAGTAAAAGAGAGGGACCGAAATGCCAACCTAGTAGCACGCTTAAATTCATGCAATTGGGGTACCAGTGAAAGTAGTTAGTCAGAGCAGTTGCCATAAAAATATTTGTAGAAAAGACAGAAGGAAGCCACAACACGTCCGTGAGAAAGTGACTGTAGACGAGATGCCAGGTCAGGACCTATCACATTGCGTATCCGTCTCTGGATTTTATCGAAAACCTCTATAAGAACATCAGGGGCACCAGACCATATATGGCAAGGACAAATGGTAGATTTGTAGATTTGAGGTTAGCTTTGTCAGCAATGTCGGAGTTATGTATGAAGCCGTTTTATGCATTGAAGTATGCTGGTTTGGGCACTAGAATTATTTTTATTGGAGCATAGTTGTTTTTCCCTGATGTAGATTGGTTCAGTAATTTTTTTATTAGAGTTTTAGGTTATTTTGATGTTTAAAACAACATATATATATATATATATATATATATATATATATATATATATATATATATATATATATAAAAGTGAACATAGAAGTCAACACTTAGAGGCGACAGTCTGTTTCATGCTATATGCAATCGTCAGGCCACGTGTGCTGTTATTTCTCGGCTATTTATATATATACGGGTTAGTGGTGCATTGTGGGTAGTCTATTATGGCGGTTATTTTACCGGAAGTCGTTTGTTTATTTATTTGGGTTAAATTATATTGCTTGTTTTTATTTTTATTTTTTGTTTCTTATTTTATTTATTTATTTATTTTTTTTTTTAATCGGTGTTTTTTAACGTAGTAAAAAATTGTTTATATCACTTATTTAAGAGTTTTGTTTAATTAAAGCTATTTGTTCAATTTTGGGGTTGATTATTGTAGTTTATTCTAAGTATTATTTTGACGGGAACACTTTTTAATTTGTGTTTATCTGCGTTGATTATCTTTATTTGTTTTTTTCTAACGGTAACTTTATCGGGATTGGTTTGTTTATTTATTTACTTGGATGAATTTAAGTCAATTTATTTTACTTGTATTTTTTCTCTTTTCGGTTTTCGATTTTTAAGTGACTTAGTATTTATTTATTTTTTATTTTTATTTTTATATTTTTAACGTTATATAACAGTTACAGCTATTTTTTTTTTTCTTCCGATCTTTAGGTTTGATTTTTTTAGTCTAACTAATATTTTGGTCATAATGGTTTGCTAATTTGTTTATTACTTTATTTATTTCGGTTCGTTTTTTTGTTTTTACTATTTTTTTATTTTTTTTGTTATTATTATTATTATTTTTATTATTCTATTTCGTCTATTCTAACAGGTGTGATTTGGTAATTTGTTTGGATTAATTAATTTTGCTTATTTTTATTGTTATTTTGTTTATTTGTTTATTTATTTGTTTTTATTTTATTTTTATTTTTTCCGTTTTCAATTTTTAAGTAACGTAGTAAAAATTTGTTTTCATGTCTGCATTTTTAGATGAGCTCGGATCTGTTATTTAATAATTTATTTTGGTCTGGGAAAGTAATGATAACTATTTTTTCCTCCAAGCAAATTTTGCAAGTTTATGATTGGTTGTTGTAGGCTGATGATCTTTTCCTTATCTTCTAAGATATTTTTGGTGTGATGTGCGTTTTGTTTTTAATTTCCCAGATATAGTTAGAAAGCATTGTACTGTTCGCATATTTACTATTTGTGAAAGATGTTTTGTGTGTATAATTTCTTTGTTTCCAGGGTCCTTCAGTTACGCCTATGTATAATTTTTCTTCATTATCTGGTGATTTTATCGTGGATTGGTATATTACGTTGTTTTGTAAACAATTTTCGTTTAATGGACATTCGTTCTTTATTCTGCAGTTGCACGTGGGTTTAATTTGTTCGTGTGGTTTGTTGATAATTTTCCTATTGTGCTTTTTTATTATTTGTGCCATGCTCTCGGTGCAGCTGTAGCTGATTTTTACTGTGTCTTTATTGAATATTTTGTGTAGGGTGCTTGATTCCGTGAAGTGTTTGTGTAAGAGTTTGAAAAATATTTTTCCTACGTTTTTTTTTACGTTTTTGCTGTACGGTGGTTTGAACCATATGATATTTCTTCTCCTGTTGGCCTTTTTTGTGTTCTGTGGTGAGTATGTGAGTGTTGCTGGGAATCCGCTATCTTTTAGGGCTGTTTCATAGTCTTTCTTAGCTTTGATAAATAGGGATTCATTGGAAGAATTGTCGGAGAGCCTGCGGTTAATCGATTTTGTTATCTGTTTGAATATAGAAGACGGGTGGTTGGAAGATGTGTGTATGTAGAGTGGTTTATCATTAGGTTTTCTATATGGTTTATATGTGCCTTTTCTTAGGTTGAAGGTAACATCTAGAAAATCTACTTCGTTTAGGTTAGTTTTTATATCTATGTCGAATCCGTTATTTTTAAAAATCTTTATTATTGCTTTTCTAGTTTTGTCTGTGTTTTGTTTGTTACAGTTTCTTAAGATTATGAGACCGTCGTCCCTGTAGAGTCCTGTGTCATTTATATCTATTATTTTGTTCAGTTCGTGTAGTAAGTAAATATCTATGATTTCGCATGTCTCTGCACCGTCAAAGCTTCCCATTGTAGTGTCAAATATCCCATCTTTCTTTATCCATGCTTCTTCATTGTGGAATGATAATGATTTACGAGAGTGCTTAATGATGTTGATTTCGCTTGGTTTTATTATTATTTGTTCCTGAGCTAAGTTGATGGCCTTATCTAACATGCGTTCTGTTAAATAACAGCACACGTGGCCTGACGATTGTATATAGCATGAAACAGACTGTTGCCTCTAAGTGTTGACTTCTATGTTCCCTTTTATATTTACACACGCTCCATCTCTGATATTGAGCACTTTATTCCATAAATATAGCACACCTTAAGACTATATTTCTTCATATATATATATATATATCTTAGGTTGTCTTCAGAGGTAAAAATTTGGGAGGGTATTTCACGGTTATCAACGCTCCAAAGAAAGAAGGCTTATTCGATGCTAACGGAAATGCGAAGATAGTAGCTTTAAAAATAAACTAAATATAATGGTTTCTCGCTTAACACATGCTCTATTCCAACATTTGTATTGTCTATATAAGAAGTAATATATATATATATATATATATATATATATATATATATATATATATATATATATATATATATTCAAAACAACACAAAAATAAAGTATAATTTATATAATCAAAACATGAGGAAAAACTCACAACGCCAAAACAAAACCTCTTTGAAAATGGCAAAAGAAGTAGTCGAAAGAGCTTGGGACAATGAAATTTCTGTACACTCTTACACCTTCAAAACAGAAAAATGTCAGAATGCTGGAAAAGTTAAATAGAAAATTAAATAAACCTTTTTTGTCTGTCGTATTTAATGTAAGATTTTTAAAAGAAAGATTGATGCCTGAATGTGTGTATATATATATATATATATATATATTCATGAATTATTCATACATAAAACAAATACAAAGGTTAATGATTTAAATGGCGAGAAATCCATCTTCGCGAACAATTCAAATAATATACAAAAACCCCGAACCTGTTTATGAATGAAAAGATCCTGTTTTATAAATTTCAGTTGCAATAGGTCTTTTTATTTTTAGAAGATTCCGTCTGTTCCTACAGACATCCTCAGGTATGAAATACATTGTGTTCTTGTTTTTACTCTCAGTAATAATTGGACAACGAAAACAGGCTTGTAATCCGAAAAATGCTATGAGAAATGTGTTATTGTTTTGGAACGTGCTGTCGCAACGCTGAGTTTGAATTTAAATTTTAAGGTTCTGCGTTTATGTACAAATGTAGTGATAAAAGAATTGTTTTTTACTGGTAGATTTTCCGTCAAAGTGGCATGAACTATATTGTTCAATAATTACAGTTATGTCGCACTTATTATCCAAAAGTTGCACTTGGATCAGTTATTTTAATTTCAATAAAGGTGCAATTAATTTACAAATTCATGAATTATTCATACATAAAACAAATACATTAACATTTTAAATCATTAACCTTTGTATTTGTTTTATGTATGAATAATTCATGAATTTGTAAATTAATTGCACCTGTATTGAAATATATATATATATATATATATATATATATATATATATATATATGATAGACTCGCCCATCGGTTTCGACGTACGTAACCTCATGCAGTTCTTAAGTTTGTGACGAATGTGACACTTTAGTCCCGCTACATATGAAAAAACTGAGATAGCTAGTGACCTGCATACAAGTCCGCATATTGTGCAACAGCGAGGATGTCGGGACATAGGAACAGGAATATTTGCTGATGCTTTTCGCCGTTGTCTTTCGTCTCTTTGCCAGTCAATACGATTGAGTTTGAAATTTCGAAACAGATATATATATATATATATATATATATATATATATATATATATATATTAAAGGTAATAAATCCTTTGGTATATAATTCTAGTGGGTCCTAGTGATATAAAATATTAAAATTGATCCACCAATACAGCTCAATGTATTTATTATTACGGAGAAAAAAATTAATGCACAACAAAATCCAAAATAAACTTCATATAGGGAATAAACTTATTTCGAGAGATGAAAATATAATTCGTCAGTCTTATTTAACCCCGGTATAGACTGAGTTCGTGTCTGAATTTAAGATTTAACTGTGAAAGCTACAAAAAAAAAAAAAAAAAAAAAACGTCGGAAAACTTTCAATGTTACAGTCAGACGGAAGGTAGGATATATATATATATATATATATATATATATATATATATATATATATGATGGATTATCTCGTCGATTTCGACGTATATGGATCCGACAACCTCATTCAGCTTTTATGTTTGTGTCGTATGTAAAACTTCATTCCCTCTAGTGACCTGCATACAAGTCCGCATATTGTGCAACGTAGAGGATCTCGGGACATAGCAACAGGAATATTTGCTGATGCTTTTCGCCGTAGTCTTTCGTCTCTTGGCCGGTCAATTTGACTGATTTGAAAATTTCTGGTACCACTCTGGCACAAATATCTCCAGTAATTTCAATCCATGGCAAATCGCTCGAAGTTATTATGAGGCACATTGACTGCTGAGAGGTTACTCTTTATCACGATTTTCTACCCGAGCCACGGCCGTCCAACATTCCTTTGTTCACTGTGAAGCTGGCTGTACATAAGGGTCTTAGGTATTCTGTCGTCAATCATCCTTGCAACATGACCAGCCTAGCAATGTAATGCCTGCATCAAGAAAGTCTCAATTCCACCAATGTTGCATTTTTCAACCCAAGGAAGGCGATAATGCGACGTAGATACAAGGAGTGAAAGAGAATGAGAAGACATTAGTGAGAAGAAAGGAGAAGAAAAGAACAAGTTTTAGGAAGACAGAAGATGGCGATTGACGCTATTTATATTTTGGAAGATTGTAGGTGGTAGGACAAAATACGGAAAGGTGAGAAGATAAATAAAAAAGAAAAGAGAAAAGAATAGGAAAAATGGGTATATATATATATATATATATATATATATATATATATATATATATATATATATATATATGTGTGTGTGTGCGTGTGTGTGTGTGTGTGTACCGGGTGTAATAGGAAAATACCAACATTCCTATTCTGGCTTCCATCTACAAATTCCATTCAAGAACCGTCAAGAGAATGGTGAATAAGTTTTAAAATGAGCGAACGGTAGAATGGAAAACTGGATCAAGAGGCCACAACAAAAAGAGAGATCATTTCAACTTAGGCCTAAAGTGATCAATTAGAAAAGATCCAACTCAATCCATAAAGAAGTTTGGCACGTGAGAAAGGGGTTTCAGCTATGACAGTCCAAAGAGAAGTGAAAAAGACTTGAAAATGAAATCGTACGTGAAACCTGTGTGAGACCTTGTTACTCCAGGAAAGAAAGCTAGAAGGTTAGAGAGGGTGAAGATCATCTTGAATAAGTTGGAAACTGATTCTGGTATTGTTGTGGTAGGATCCACCTAATTTGCATAGTGGAGTACCGACCATATAAATATGAGAAGAGAGGGAAGGAATCAAGAGATTCAACGAGAGACTCTGCCCGACGGCGACTCAGTCAACACATTTTCCAGGAACGGTCTTCCCAGGAATATACAAAAGACTATATGTAAATATTGTGTACACTTTCTTGTTTCAATATATTTTGTTCTAAGTTCATTTTGTGTTGCATTATTATTCCATGCATTAGTCAAGTTTCAACAATGGCGACGAGGTAGAAAGAACCATACGAAAAAAAAGAAAAAAGAATTAATAATTGATAGCCTTCAACAATTGGGACAAGTCATTGAAGAACCCAGGCTGAAGGAAAAAATTATTAATTAAAAGTCCAACATCTAACGGAACGGCGAAGGATTCTGAATTTCTGGATATTTAGAACTCGTTAAAGGACGACTAAGCATAAGGAACGTTCACTCAGAAAAATTTGAAAGGTGTCGTAAACGAATAACGGTGATTTTAAATTGAAAAAGTTATCTACAACGAGACACCCGTTAAAAAAAAAACTGGCCGACTACAAAAACATGCATGGAATTAAAAGGCGCACAAATACACCGTGTCGATTTTGAAAGGTAACGAACTTTTAAAAAATTTTTTGCTCAACAATATTTTATAGTGACGAATTTACCTCTGATAATAAAAATCAGAGGTTTGTCATTGAAATTCGCGAACAGAAGTAATAAAAAAAAATACCAAAGTTGATTATCACGGGCTTGAATGTAAAAGCAAGACATAAAATAAAAAAGTCGCAAGTTGTTTCAATTTTTCTGGTCAGCTTATATTATATCCGTAGATACACAAATTAAAGGTATATTCTTTGCTGCATGAACACTATCAGCTAAAGATGGATGAATTATCCAAAGTCATATCTGAATTATTCAAATCCCAGCAGTTGAGTCAGGCTGAATTATTCAAATCCCAGCATTTGTGTCAGCAACGTCAAAATGAACAGTTTGCCTTATTAATAAGGGAACAACAGATAGCACAGCAAAAATATCAAGAAAAGCAAGATGAAAGAGCAAAAATATCAAGAAAAGCAAGATGAAAGACAGCAAAAATATGAAGAAAAGCAAGAGGAAAGACAGGAAAAACAGGAAGAAATGCAGATCAAGGTTTTAGAAATTCAAAAGTTAACACTGGAGAAATTAAACAACAATCAGGCAAATGAGGGAAATTCTTCATATTCTAATAACACCATATTTAATTCGCTGGAAACTTTCAACTATGTGCCAGATGAAGAAAAAACGTTTGAAGCGTACTTTAAACGATATGAAGATATTTTCTACACAGACTGTGAAAACTGCTCGGATTCAAGAAAAGTCAGTCTATAACTAAGAAAGCTAGGTACAGCAGAACATAGCAAATTTGTAGATTTTATTCTACCGAGAAGAACGAATGAATTGGAATTCTCGGAAACAGTGAAATTGCTAAAGGAGCTGTTTGGAGCAAATATGTCGCTTTGGCATAAGCGATGGTTATGCATGAATGTCACTAAATCCGACGATCAGGATTACTTAACATATGCATCTCTAGTGAATAGACATTGTGACAATTTCAGATTGGCAGAGATTACGGTTGAAGAATTTAAGTGTTTAATTTTTGCTCAAGGACTGGTATCCAGTAAGAGTGCCGAAATAAGACGTAGAGTTTTGTCTAAACTCGAATCTGAACAAAACCTTAACCTGAAAAAGTTAGCAGAGGAGTGTCAGCGGGAGTAAGTTTAAAGAAAGAGTCACAAAAAATCGAAGAAGCTGGCATTGCTTATATTAAAAAAATAAAAAAAAAACAGTCAAATTACCCATCAGAAAAAAAATTGGAGTAAAAATTCGGCGTATTTTAAAAATAGACAAGAAAAATTTGATAAGAAGAACGAGGAGGAAAAAAAGGTTCCACCATATAATTACAGACGTTGCAACGAAAGACACTGGGAGGTAAATTGCCCATATAGAAATAAGAAATGTTTCGTGTGCCACAAGAATGGACACAAAGGATCGTGTTGTAAAACGAAAAAATTCAATAGCCGAATTAGACGAACAAATTCGTATATCAAATCAGATAGAGATTTGAGGAAATATGTGACGACTGAAATATTTAAAAAGAATATCAAATTTCAACTCGATTCGGGTTCAGATTTAACAATAATGAACTATAAAACATGGAAAATTTTAAAAAGGCCTACAATAATGAAGTCAACGAAACGCGCTCGAACGGTAACTGGAAAGGAAATTAACTTCGAAGGCGAGGTTGTACTTCCCATGAAATTGAACGGGATCGTTAAAAAAATAAAGGTTTTCATTCTGAAAAATGGAGAAAACTTGATGGGTACAGATTTTATTGAAACATTCGAATTGTGGGATAAACCGTTAAACTCATTCTGCAGAAAAGTAGGAAGTAATACGCAAACAAGACAGGACATTAAAGATGAATTAAAGAAAAAGTTTCCGGAAACCTTCACACCTGGTCGTGGAAGATGTAACAAGTTTGAAGCTAAATTTGAATTAAAGGAAAATACTATGCCAATTTTTAAAAAGAAACGTAACGTGCCTTTCGCAAGTGTAGAGAAAATTAACGAAGAACTTGATAGGTTGGAAAAAATGGGAATTATTTCGAAAGTAGAATCTAATTCATGGACTACGCCGATTGTGTGCATAAAAAATAAATCAAACCAAATCAGAGTCTGTGTTGATTTTTCGACAGGGTTGAACTCGGTAATCAAGGACTACCATTACCCGCTACCGAGTCCGGAGGAGATTTTTAACAAGCTAAATGGTGGAGTTATATTTTCAAAAATCGACTTATCAGATGCTTATCTCCAAATTCCCGTCGAAGAGGAATGTTCGAAGTTACTAGGGATAAACACGCATAGAGGGTTATTCAAGTACAACAGGATTCCTTTTGGTATTAAAGCGGCACCAGCCATTTTTCAACAAGCTATGGACGTCATGTTGAATGATTTAGACTTTGCGTGCGCCTACTTAGACGACATCATAGTAAGGAGCGCAACCGTCGACGAACATCGAGAGCATCTCAATCAAGTATTTAAAAAGATTCAGGACTTTCGATTTAAAGTCAAAGAGTCAAAGAGCGAATTTGGTTTGGAGGAAATTAAGTATTTAGGTCACATAATCAACAAAAATGGCAGATTTCCAGATCCGGAAAGGTCCATTGCGATTAGAGACATGCCGACGCCCACTAATGTGGCGATGCTACAGAGTTTTCTGGGGCTCGCAAATTATTATCAAGCGTTCATTAAAGGAATGTACAATCTAAGAGCTCCGTTGAATGAACTACTAAAAAAAGACAAGGCATGGGAATGGACGGTAGAATGTCAGAAAGCTTTTGATGAAATAAAGAAAATGCTTACATCCGACCTCTTTTTTAACCCATTACAATCCAAAACTTGATATTGTAGTGACAAGTGACGCCAGTTCATACGGGATAGGAGCGTGTATTCAACACATAATGCCAGATGGTTCTAGAAAACCAATTGCACATGCTTCGAGAACTTTACTCCCAAGAGAAAGAAGTTACTCACAGATCGAAAAAGAGGCGCTGAGTATCATTTTTGCCATAACAAAATTTCACAGATACATCCACGGCAGACAAGGTGTTTTTCAAGTGCTACGAAAACAACGTTGAGTTCTGGGAGCGAGGCATAGTGGTCAAGAGAATCGGTGACCTGATTTACATAATTAAAGGGCCGAAGAATACTCATAAAAGGCACCAGAACCAACTTAAAAAATGTTACGTTCTAGAGCATGAAGAGAGTATACCGGATGAGGAGGAAGATCCCATTGATGTAATGTATGATATGTTTCAAGTAGAACCTCCGCAGAATACTCCTGAACCGAGAAGATCCGGTAGGAAACGAAAGTTCACGAACCCATTGGACGTGAATCCAAAACGGAAAAAATACTAAAATTAAGCGGATGGACATATGCATATGAAGTATGCAAATGGATCTACAAAGAAATAGTCATAATCATTAACCCATATAGGAAGCCAGTTTGAAATCCAAAAGGGATTCCAAGGCGTGGGAGGTGGGTGTTGTGGTAGGATCCACCTAATTTGCATAGTGGAGTACCGACCATATAAATATGGTTGGTACCGGGAAGAGAGAGAGGAATCAAGAGATTCAACCAGAGACTCTGCCCGACGGCGACTCAGTCAACACATTCTCCAGGAACGGTCTTCCCAGGAATATACAAAAGACTATATGTAAATATTGTGTACACTTTCTTGTTTCAATACATTTTGTTCTAAGTACATTTTGTGTTGCATTATTATTCCATGCATTAGTCAAGTTTCAACAGGTATATATATATATATATATATATATATATATATGTGTGTGTGTGTGTGTGAACATTATTTCAATACTTCATGAGCTTCCGATCCTTAGCTATGATTAATTAATGATGAACATGTGATTTTCGTTTATGATCGATTTCATCGCAATACTTTTGTTAAGCCTAGAGAGCAATTATTCATCATTATTGTTCAAAGTAGGGTTCGATAGTGCTATAAAAACCTCGGAGAATTCCAGTAAGATATCTTTAATCATTTCCAAGATACACCGGTTCAAAGCTTAATCTAAAAATTGGACAATTTTGCTGTTACATTTTATCTATATATATTTCCTCTTTCCCGAAAATTAAATTGTGAGAGTGGAACATAAGATCAGAATTAAAAAATATACTTGTGGGTATGTCTTGATTAACCAATTAAATGTCAGATTTGCACTAAATATAAAAGTAAGCTCAGAGAGTGGAGGTGAGTTATTTTTTCATGCTGTGATAAGCAGAGAGAACATAGACAGGCCATCATTGACAACTGCGGAAATATTTAAGCAACAAATTTATTGTAATTGTTTTTATTAAAGTTTTTATGAAAGATATATATCCAAGAAGAAATAGTAAATACTAAAACGTTGCTGAGTGTCATAATGGACAGGAAGTAGTGGAGAGCCATTGTCGCCAACAATTTCAACTCAAAACAGGCACTGAAGAATTACAAATCAAACAAAAAAAATTTCATCGAAATCGGATGAAATATCTAGTAACACATGAACAACATCCGATCACACACACATACATACACACACATATTTTGAGAATTATATATATATATATATATATATGTGTGTGTGTGTGCGTGTGTGTGTGTGTGTGTGTGTGTGTATTTGTCTTTTATTACTACCTCGTATACCGTACTGTGCTATTCCTGTCTTTGCTAAGACCGCTCATATAACGTATATCATAAACATCCCCTTGACTCCTGTAATGGTAGAGCCACACTAAATCTCCTCAACAACAGTCTATCAACGGCACCCAGCAACAATTCTCGTATAGTCAGTTTTCACGTTGGCGTCCTCTCTTACGTTCACCTTCAATGGTGCCTTGCATGATGGCCTTGCACAGATTGCCGTGCTTTGTAACATGTCCAAACCACGCCATTTTTCTCCGTTTGACGGTGGCGAGTCACAAAACGTTCAACCCTTTTCCGCACAAAGCCATTGGTTTTTTGTTCCCATTAGAAGATGCCAAAGAGTTTATTATGAATTTGTTCCGAAACACTTGGATCCTTCTCTCTGTATTTGGCAACAGTGTCCATGTTTCACGTTTATATAGGAGAATGGAGACTACCAGAGATTTGTACAGTCTGGACTTTGTTTGAAAGATGTTTTTGCTCTTCCATATTCTTGTCAATTATAAATATAATGATCCCATTCTGTTAGTTACGCTTATATTAATTTCTAACCAATAACAACCCTTTTCTTTCTGTTTTTAATGCATCATCATAATCATCATCCCAATCATCATCATCATCATCATCATCATCATCACTACCATCACCATCATCATCATCATCATCATCATCAACATCATCATCATCATCCCCCATCATCATCACCACCACCACCACCACCACCATCATCATCATCATCATCATCATCCCCATCACCATCATCAACATCCCCGTGACTTTTGTAATCGTAGTGCGAATCCGAATGTAGAAGCTACACTAAATCTCTTCCACAAGAGTCTATCAACGGCAGCCATCAGAAATTCTGGTAGTTATACCTGTCCATTTTTTAACATTGTCCAACCAGTTTTACGTTAGCGCCCTCTCCTACGTCCACCTTCAATGGTGCCTTGCATGTCGTGCCTTGTAATGTATCTAAACCACGCCATTTTTTTCTCCGTTTACAGTTGCAAGATGTTCCTGGTGCCCACAAAACTCATTGGTTTTTGTTCCCAATAAAAAACGCCAAGGAGTTTTCTCATGCATTTGTCCCCACTTGGATCCTTCTCTCTGTATCTGCCAACAATGTCCACGTTTCATATCCATATAGAAAAATGGAGACTACCAGAGATTTGTACAGTCCGGACTTTGTTTGAAAACTGATTTTGCTCCTCCATATATAATATATAACAATATATTAGTCCATTATTCTGAATATTACGATAATGAAAAATATAACGAAAACATATTTAGTGAAACTATTACCTAATGTCCAATAAACCATAAGCACTTAGATCTCTTCAGTATTTTAACAATTTAGTTAATTTTTTTTTTGTTTTTACACACGTTCCTATCCATAACGGGGGGGGGTAACTTTGATGATATAAATATTATATAATATACAGAACGACACGACAAATAAAGTTTTTAAGAAAGAAAAAAATTAAAATAAATTGATATCCGAAAGTAACGTCTTTTAATAGAAAATTATTCACAGTTTTCGAGTTTCTGAGTTATATACAATAACTGCAATTTAACTATCTGATCTCTTGACGATCAGAAATCATCTGCAAATCTTCGAGATATATATATATATATATATATATATATGTTTGTATGTATGCATATATATATTAAATGTATTAAGTCCGACAATTATTTAATATATTTTCTGTTTATACGTTATTTTTATAGATCTAATGTATTTAAAATAGGGCATTTACTTAAATAAATTATATCTATAAAAATAACGCATACAGAATATATATATATATATATATATATATATATATATATATATATATATATATATATATATATATATATATAAGCTGTCTGCGTGCCATCTGTGCAGTTAACCTTCAAGATAGGACATCTAACGTAGATCTGTTTAACAGGTGTAATATTGGAGGAATCAAGACGTTTCTCATACAGTCTCAGTTACGGTGGACTTGTCATGTCTTGAGAATGTCTGATGACAGGATACCCAAGATCCTAAGGTGCAGGCAATTAGAACAGGGCTACAGGAGTGTAGGACGCCCATGGCTAAGATAGATAAGCTGAAAACCAACTTGTCAGCTGTCAATATACCACATAACACCCTTGAGCGCTTAGCCTTGGAGCGAGCAGAATGGAGATCAACGTGTTCTAGTGGACTTTTTCAATCTGCTTATCTGAATCATCTTCAAGAAGAGAGAGCAAGATCTAAAATGTCAGCCAATCTATCAATGATCTCATCTCACAATCCTCACTCTTGCTCCATATGTGGCCTCCTTTGTAAATCACTAGCGGGTCTTAAGTACAACTTAAGATTATCGCACAAAATTTCATAACTGAATGAATTAAGCCGTCAAATCCTCAAACGTCGAAACCGACGGGAGAGTCCATTATATGTTTATATATATATATATATATATATATATATATATATATGTGTGTGTGTGTGTGTGTGTGTGTATTGTGTATTTAGGTAGCAATCTGTCATTTATACATGTTTCATTAAAAACGACAGACAAGGTACTACGATTACGCGTGTTATTTAATTTTTCTTCTGTCCGAACAAGTGGTTTCTTTTCTGTACACAGAATGTGTTGAAACTGTCCAGATGTTCTGTAATTCTGATCGCTTTCCATTATATTTTAAGCCATTGACGATTTTTATTTTAATTTCATTATTACCTGAATGTGTTTGTTTTTTACGTATGTATCTGATATTTTAGGAATGCTTTATTTGCCAAACACAGTCAGCACGTTGTGGCCGTGTTCATATTTAATGTTAGTGACTGTCGGCTTTTCCTTTTCTATTGTTTTTTCTCGGTGAGATGATGTTATTTTCAATTTTTGAAGATCAAACTTGACTGGAAAGCAAGAAGCTGGGAGGAAATTCCACAAGAGAGAAGTGTTATAGAAGAAACTATTAGCATATAACTTACGGTTATATCTAGCCATTTCAACAGTGGAATTATTAGACCTAACTGCCAATCGAGTAGGCGTTTAAATTCGTAAAGTCTAGGTATAGGATTTATTATGAAATTCTGTTTTGTATTTAGAGAGACATGATAAAATCCAAAGAACCTCCAATTTTATCCGTTCTGACCAAGCATTGCGGCTTCAGTAGCTTTCTCACCGCTGTAACAGCAAATAGGATGTAATACTTACTCTGCAAAACAGATTAAACTGTATAATTCTTTGATACCTAGACTTTATGAATCTAAGCATATCACAACATTGGTGGCAACGTCTCATTCTCTTACAGTTGAAATGGCTAGATGTAACCGTAAGTTCTATGGTAACAGTTTCTTCTATAAAACTTCTAATAGTTTCTTCTCTCCCACTTCTCGTTTGTGGAACTCTCTTCCGGTTACTCTCTTTCATGACAACTATAATCTTCAAAAATTTAAGTGTAATGTCAATTGTCATTTTCAGTCTCTTTGCATTCTGTCCTTTTATTGCCCAGTGAGTTTTTCACACTTAATAAACCCTTGCATCTTAGTAGCTTTCTTACCTTATTTTGGGTGAAATTATTAAAAAACAAGAATAGCGTGTACAGTTTCATCTAGCAATTTCAACAGTGAAATTATTAATTATAACAGCCAATGTTGTCGGGGTAGCAAAGAGGAATGCTCATCAGCAAAATTACCATGAAAATATTTATAGAAAAGGGAGAGGGAAGCTACGTCAAGGCGGTGGTAAAGTGACTGTAGCCGAGATGACATTGCAGATTATTCTTTGGATTTTATCATGAATCTCTAAATACATATCAGAAGCGTCCAGACCAAATGTGACAGATTCAAAGCAAGGATGAATGGTAGATAAATGTGTAAGATAGATTCTGGAGAGAATAACCTGTCTAGCACAACGAAGGGAACCATCTTTTTTTAGCAGCAGACCTAGCAATTGATTCAATATAATCATTCCTATTCAGATCAGCTTCACGAAGAAAGTCCGGAAATGAATCCCAATCAGTATGCTGGTAACAGAAATAAGTCTTGTGATTTGAATTGTCATGATACCAGAGTTGTGAGGCTCGACAAGAGCCAGAAGAGGAGGTCAGGAACAAATCAAGTAAATATAAATGTTGATTAGGTTTATTAGAGCAACTATATTTGATTGAGAGACGGAGCAACGGAAAAAAATTAAAATCTGAATACCGACAACATCAGTAACATTAGACTGATTAAGCCACTTGACGTGATGAGCATTAAAATCACCAAAAACAAAAATGTTTGCAGGTTAATTTAGAGAGAGAGAGAGACAGAGAGAGACAGAGAGAGAAAAGGAGATAATTCTATACTGTTATACTTTGACAGCCCGGAGAAGAAGGGAAACAATGAAGGAAAGCATCGGCATTCCAATGTGTGACAAACCAGTATTTTTATGATGGAAATGAACGTTTCGGCAGCTGTAAGATCCGGCCTTCTTCAGGTGATTGAAATTTCAAACCGAACCCTTTATTTCGTTGACCAGGGTAGATTGTTCTAGTTCCGCGTGCCATGCCTCTTTCGGATGTCTCAGTTCTTTTCTTTTAACTCAACTCTCCAAGTTTTGGTTCACTACCGCTGTTGCCTGGTTTTGAAGTCACAACTCTTTGGGTCTAGTCACTGGATCGAACCAACGTCTTTATCCATTGGGCCATATGTCCTTGGAGAGTCGAGTTAAAGGTAAATAACAGAGACATCCGGAAGAGGCATGGCACGTAGAACTAGAACAATCTACTCGGGGGGACGAAATAAAGAGCGGTTCGAAATTCCAATCAGCTGAAGAATGCCGGAGCGTACAACGATCGCAATGTTGTGAATATGGCAAAGAAGATGATGACAACAGTCCGAATAATGTAAATCATGTAAATAATCATAATACCTCATCTCAGACACACAGACAGATATTGAAGGAAATGAAGTTGTTGTTTTTGTGCAAAGAGAGGCTCCAGATACTACGCAATTTGAATTGACAAAATTTTTAATTTTTACCAATCAGAGCCCTCTAAAAGGGACGCTTTATGTTCTAACACTCGCAGGCGTTATTGTTAAAAAAATGGATCAAATCATTGCAAAAACTTAGTCTTTTCCCTCTTGAATCCTTCAATAAAAATAGGAATTTAGAAGTTGTTCCTATTTTTTATGCTTGGTTTGGAGCCTGTTGTTTTCTCCAAATTAAGCACGTTTCACCACTTGACCGATTATCCATTTTGCTACAGCTGAGATGCGTACATATACACTTTCATCAAAAACAGAAATCGTGAATTATAAATTTATATACAGAAAAAGAAGAAAAACATCGACACTCATACAAATGGAAAACTTTTTGACAGTTGAATCGTCAAATGACTAAAGGTACAATAACTATTTCACTTTGTTTATGAATATTTTGAAAATATAATTCTTCTTCTTCTTCTTCTTCTTCTTCTTCTTCTTCTTCTTCTTCTTCTTCTTCTTCTTCTTCTATAGGCCGTGTCCCTTCAGGACGTTGGCGATCATGGCTTTCCATAATTTCCTGTTGGATTACGGCTACATCATGTTCAGACACCAGTTCCCGTACAATCACGAAAGTTAAGCAACGTCGATTTTGGTCAGTACCTAGGTAGGTCGTTGCTTGGGAATACCAGGTAATGTAAGCTTGGATGTACAGGTGGTGTAATGAATAATATATATATATATATATATATATATATATATATATATATATATGTATATACAGTGCTGTTCGATAAAAGTCACTCATCTGATATTCTTTGATGAAACGAAAGTTGAGCTAAATTCAATGGATAAGCGATCTAAAATCTGAAGAAGCTTTGAAAACTCTTTGAATTTAGCAGTAAGTACACCGGATTATATATCTTACTCTTCTTTCTTTATATATATATATATATATATATATATATATATATATATATAGAGAGAGAGAGAGAGAGAGAGGGAGAGAGAGAGAGATAGATAGATAGATAGATAGATAGATAGATAGATAGATAGATAGATATGTGTGTGTGTTAGTGTATTTATGTAAATATGTGGTATGGAGGTAAAAATGAAACAGACATAACTTCTCTACGGTAAAAATGAAGCCGTGTTACCAAACCTCACTAACCCGATGGAGTTGTCGGCACCCGTGACAGTGAATTAAACATACCCGCCTACCTCTGAATTCATCTTTTTTGTTCCTTTTCTACTGAGGTGCGTTCTGTCAATCAAACACTGAACTGGGGGTCACAAGCCAACGGTTTTAGCCATCTTTGCCCAGGTGCTTCTACTAAGTGTACCCGGATATATATTCGTGTTGGTCAATACGTGGAATTGACGGCAGTGTCATGTAATTGGGATGTTTCCATTTAATTACACATCCTCTCTTGCGGAATTGAATGTCAAACCTCCCAATTACCACGACTACGACTACTGTTCACTGATAAAAATGAATTCCGAAGGAAAACTTTGGTCGTAATGGTAAATTAAAATCTCTGATTAGATCGACAGAAAATGGATGGATATTTTGAGGCGATTTTAATTTTATTTTTTTTCATGATTTAGAAACTCTAATCTTTTTTTTTAATTACTTTTATTTAGGTACTTAAAAAATGAAAAACGAAACAAAATGATACCTAAGGTTTAAAACGAATTTAAAAAATGGAATTTTTTTCTTGAAGGTTTTATTTAAGTTTCAATTTCAAGCTAATAGATTAAAGTTAATATTTCAAACAAGCGAAATACTCTATTTCAAAACTAATTTAAATTGACTGGAAGTCATTTTCGTTTTGAAATTACTAAAATTGCTGATTTTAGCGCCATTTTTAGACACCTTTCATCACAATGTAATACTATTTATTAAATTTTTTTAAAAAACAAAATATGCTTTTCCAAAACTTTATTTGAGGAATAGTAGGCGGCTTGAAGTTTAATTAATCTGATTTAAAATAAATAATACTTTAAGTTTAGAATATGTCAGAAATGCATTTTAAACACGGCAGTAGCTGTCTATTTTACATGATGCCAGGTTGACTGCTTGAATGACAGACGGAAGTTTATCTAATGTTTTTCTACGGTGGCCATATTCGTAAAAATTAAATGAGAGATGCAAGTTTTCGGTGGTACCTACTTTTATGCTACACTTTCTCAGAATCGGCGTTTTTAACCTTCCAGATTCGTAAAACTCTAGGAAAAGTTCATCACACAATTAAAACACACCAATCTGGCGTCAACAGTACAAGGGAGATAACTTTGAAACAAAAAGAATTGAAAACATTACAGACAAAAAATAGCCTAACATATACATACTTACACACAATGAAAGTATATATATATATATATATATATATATTTATATATATATATATATATATATATATGTATGTATATATGTATGTGTGTGTGTGTGTGTGTGTGTGTGTGTGTATGTGTAAGGAAGAGGTTAAAGCAGTTCCAACGAGAGAAAAGTGTGTATATTAAAAAGAAGAGAGAAACCGCAAACGTTTTTGGTTGTAATGTGGATTTAAAAAAAATATATTATGCTTTATTTTCCATAATTTTGATACACGTGTTTCCGGTTTCGCGACCGTCATCAGGTAAAGGTTGGAGATTTCCACATATTATTAAAAATAATTAATTTTTTCCTTTATGTTTTTCGATGTTAAATATTCTCGAGATGAAACATTCTCTTTTTGTGTGTGTGTTAGTGACCCAAATGTCTTTCTTGAACTGGCAGTGTAAAAGTTCTGTGTGAAGGGTTATAATACAATTAAGATTGGTCCGAGAAATGTTGAAGGAGTTATCGGCATTCTTATCTTTTAAGGACCCCTGTGTGTTCTTAGATCTATTTCCATTTTAGTGTGCTTTTGTCAGCATGCGTGTATATATGTATATTCCCTCTCCACACATATACACTGTCTTATTAGGAGGAATTAGTAAACACATTTTTACACATACACACATATACACACGCACATACACACATACCGTCCCATTAAAAGGAAACAGTACATACACACACATACATACACACATACGTACATACACATACTTCCCAAGTTACATGGAATCAGTATATACACACACATACATACACACATATATACGTACATACATACACACATACTTCCTAAGTTGTGTGTGCCTGCTCGTGAGTAGTTCCCCTGCTTTTGTCAATATGTGTATATATATATTCGTGCTCCACAGATACCTGCATGTGAGCGTGTGTGCATGCATGTGAGTTGATTGATCACTGTATTTAGCCATTATGTGTGCACGCTTTGTACTTTTGCGTGTGGGTTTATGATCTATTTAGTTCTGGTTTAAATCAGTTTATGAAGTTTTTTCTTGCATTTGTAAGTAAGAATAATTTTCTCTTTGATATATTGGCATAATTTTAAATTTACCCCGGTTACATTTGAAGATGTGTTGTGACACAAAAAGTTTTCTGTTTTCTAGAAATATGGGTTTTATAACTTAAAATTATTTTTATTAAATATATGTACACACACACACACACACACACACACACACATACATATATATATATATATATATATATATATATATATATATATATATATATATATATATAAATATAATTTTAAGGTATGCTATATTTATGATTTAAAGCCCTTGATAAAAGGGATAGAACGTATAAAATTTAAAAGTTTATATTGATGTCGAAACCCAATGTCGACAGTCTGTTTCCTATTTAAACGCAATCATCAGTCCATATATATATATATATATATATATATATATATATATGTGAAGAAATATAGTCTTAAGGTGTGCTATATTTATGGGATAAAGTGCTCAATATCAGAGATAGAGTGTGTGTAAATATAAAAGTGAACATAGAAGTCAACACTTAGTGGCGACAGTCTGTTTCATGCTAGATACATGCATCTAGCATGAAACAGACTGTCGCCTCTAAGTGTTAACTTCTATGTTCACTTTTATATATATATATATATATATATATATATATATATATATATATATATATATATGGACTGCCGGAATAGCCTATTTATATTACTAGAACGCACTTGCATTATACACCCAAAGAATTTATTTTTCGTTTACTTTATACATACATACATATATATATATATATATATATATATATATACTAATAAAAATGCATTTTTTTCCTGACCGGAAGGAAGCACAGTTCTGAGTTTTGTGCGCAATGCAAGCGTTAGTTTTCAATCCGCACCTGACGATTGCATCCCGCATGTTACTCAGGTTTTTGCAACTGCTGAGGAACAAAGTATATATTTATTATGATATCACTTTTAGCATTGTTATTATACATCGAGCACAGATATTTTATTTATCTCCAGCATTCAATGTGCGATATATATATATATATATATATATATATATATATATATATATATATATATATATATATATATATAAAATTGTGTTATCTACTTATACAAGGTTCATTAAAAACGACTGAAAAATTAAGTGTTTCTTTAATTTTTCTTGTGTTCTTAGAATTTTCTTCTGTCTTAGACATAAATTAGTCTTAGACATTTTTAATGAAACTTGTATATATATATAATATATTTTCTATTTATATGTTATTTTTTTTATAGATACAAAGTAAATGCTCTTTTATTTTTTAAAGAGATAGTATTGATTTTTTTTTTATCGGCCTGAATGTTCGAGAAATTTCCTAGAAAATATGCATTCTCCGACAGTAATCGAACGTGCTTCATATACAGGACCGTCAGTTGATCTAACGTGCTAAACCACTCAGCTATAGAGATGCGTCTGATTAGCGAAGTCGAAATTACTGTTTATAAACCAATCTTCGACAGTCTTTACCGAATTATCATATCTGATCATAAAACGTACGATAAAGTAAACATTAACAATATACTAGGGAAGGATTAAGTTCGACAATTATTTAATATATTTTCTGTATATATGTTATTTTTAACAGAGACAAATTATTTAAATGCTGTTTTTATAAACATTATAACAGTATTAATTACATTTTCCGGCCTGAATAGATACTAAAGATACGAAATAATTGTCGGACTTAATCCATTTCATAACGTATATATATATATATATATATATATATATATATATATATATATATATATATATTCAAATTTTTAATTTCCCGGTGGTGATGACTACCCATTTTGACTCTGATGAAGAAACAGAGGGGCCAGCATAAGAATGGGCATAACTATTGAGTTTAGCCTTAAGATCGCTAAGAGATTCGACAGAGTGAGGGACAAGTCTACAAACCTGTGCATATAAAACCTCAAACTCCGAAAAAATTTTCTCACGGTCAGGCATTGAAAAGGGAACACAAAAATTCAAGATACGAGTCTCCAAATTGGAAGATAATTTCTTTTCCAGTTGGTTCATCACTGCATCCAAACCGTTTACGAATTAAGTAATTTAATTTTGTCTGCATAGATGCAGACAATTTTTAACACCACATTCATTTGAATAACCAACTAACCGAGAAAAGCGAATTTGATCAAAGTAAGAAAGTGTTACCATACAATTTCTCCATTGATTCTTAAAGGTACAATTGAGAAAAAGGATTCTTTTAGAAAAGGATTTTATCAAATCTTTCATAAATATCTTCTCAATTTTTAAACCAGAATGTAGTCTCGAATTCCTTATCCTAAACAAGATATTGGACAGACATATATGTTTGTCAATACACGCTTGAAGAAACTCCCATTGAAATTTTAACTGTCTTATACGTGCCTTGAGTGATGATAATTTATCTAAACTATGGATAAATTCAGGTTTGTACTTCCGCTTTAAATATTTAAATAAGTTTTTCGTGGTACAGAATTGAATAATAGATAGGAAAAGACAATATTTATAGAGCATTTTTAAAAGCAAAAGCTAAAATAAAAACAACCGGTTTCGTCCCAGGACTTATCAAGTTTATTTATTCTGGGAATTTAAAAAAGCGTGTAAATTAATTTTTAATTAACGAATGTAATCGAATGGGGAAAAAAATTATGAATTTCAAGAAACTAGAGTTCAATAATATTCAGACCTAGCAAGCATTCCCTCTGTTTAAAAAGGGAAGGCTCACGAGATCTGATATACAAGGACTCTAGAACCTTGAGGTGAAATGTGGAGTGGGACCTCGATAAAATTATAAATCAGTCACCACTAAAATTTTCCGCACATTTCCTTCTATTTATTAAATGTTCAGCAATAGCAGAACCAGAACTGTTAGTCAGTTGGCTATTCCTAGAGGACGGATTCAAAATCCTGGGGGGTAAATGCTGTTTTATTCTCGAATCGAAACGCTGGGACGTCCTCCCTATGTAGTCGTGTCCACAACTACACTTTTATTGGTAAATCACTGAATTAACATCATGGGGAGAGAGAACATCCTTACGAATGGAAGAGAAAGCAGGACGGGTAACAAATATTACCCTAACATTCGCCGAAAAATAACAACTATTGATTAAACGTGAAATACGTTTCGATAAACTCTCGATCAGTTCCTAGGAAACCGACAGCCCGACAACATGAGATTTGATTATAGTGGTGAAGATTTTGTGCAGGACCATCCACACTTTTTGAAGAGTCGAATACAGAGACCTGATGCACTACTTGCAAAAGACCCTCCGCAGGTTTTGAATTCGGAATTGACTTTCTCCTAGACCAGTTGCCATCCAAGGCTATAGAACCCAGTCTGTCCTGCTATTTACCTATTTAGGGAGAAGAAGAGGATTCACACCTTTCCCAAGGTAAGTGAATGTAATGGATTCGACAGGAATTCGAACTCTGCTCTCCGATTCCTCAACCCGCTATCCCTTACACCACCGTACCTTATTATATATATATACACACACACACACACACACACACACACACACACACACACACACACACACACACATATATATATATATATATATATAATGTATACACCACAAATGTATACACACGTATATTTTTATTTAGGTCAGCGATTCGGTAGTGAATTATGCATCTGAAAATAATTCATATTTATCTGTATCTCACTCATTTAAACCGTTATTTAACTCCTCTTATTAACTTCTCTCTTAAATTTTAAATCCCACCTTTACCTCTAGGCCTTTCCTATTCTTCTTTCTTCCGTTACACCCTCTCTCTAAAGCTTTCATACATTTCCCTCTCACACTTGCTTCCCACTCTCACGCATACATTCTCATTAAATTTTTGTTTTTATACCCGGAGTTATATTTTCCGATTTCTTATTGAATTTGTAGGTCTGATGAATTGGATCGTGATTACGATTCCAACGTATTAAATTATAACCATGGAATATTAATGTTTTAGCCTTTTTTTATTATATTCTTGCTCTGTCCTGAACATTGAGCTCTGCCTGGATTCTATCCTCATGGGAATTTATATATATATATATATATATATATATATATATATATTGACCACTAATATTACCTATCTATCTCTCTCTCTCTCTCTCTCTCTCTATATATATATATATATATATATATATATATATATATATATATATATATATATTGCTTTAAAGCCTAGAACGAGGAACAGCATAATAAAATATATCCAAATGTTGGAGAGTTTTTGTCTTTATATTCTCCCGAAATTAAAGCAACTATACGAAGCTTAGAACGCCTCATGATCAAACCTAATAGACATTCGTTGTCTGTTATATTTTACAATATACATTTGAATATATATATATATATATATATATATATATATATATATTACAATATACATTTAAATATATATATATATATATATATATATATACATATATATATATATATATATATATATATATATATATATTCAAATGTATATTGTAAAATATAGCAGACAACGAATGTCTATTAGTTTTGATGATGAGGCGTTCTAAGCTTCGTATAGTTTCTTTAATTTCGGGAAATTTGAATATATATATATATATATATATACTTATGACCACAATTGATTACGACCGCTGACAATTCATAAATCGATCTGGTCGTAATCAATTTTGCAAAATTTATCTTTCTTTAGCGTTATTGCATTTTTTTATAAATAATTTTTACGGTTTCTTTACGTTTGATACAATTCGTATAATCTCTCTTCACATTGCATTCTTTCTCATTTTTACGTTCGACAATGTTTAAGGTAGATAGCATCTCTTCCCCTTCTTGGCAGGTTGTGAAGACAAGGACAATTTCCTGTTTGTAAACATCTTGAGTTTTGTTTTTTAAAGAAAAAATATCAAAGACCCAATCGGAATCGCGACGGAAAGTGTGTTATACCGAGGCCGTGCTAACGTTGTTTGTTGAGCTGAGACGGCAATTGTACAGCAAACTGGGAAACATTCACTCTGACGTACGCAGGGCAGTCTGTGGCTAGACGGACAGACATACTAAGTCGCATAGATGGTAAGTCGACGACGTCCCCTCTCTCTCTCAGTCTATCTATTTATCTATCTATATAGATTTACAAATTATCTAAATAAAAAGATATAATCGACCATGTATATGATTACGATTACGTACACAGGTGAGCAAAGAACTAATTATTTAATCAAAACATCGCTCAATCTAGTTAAACAGAACTATAAAATATATATTAATAATTACACATATACCTACGTTTACAGTACGACTCGGATGTTCATGACTTACCCATTTATCAGGTACATAAAGTTATGTACTGTTCAATACGGTTGTTTTTTTTTTAATTTTTTATATTTTTAATTTCTGCGTCTCATGGGTGCAACGCAACATCGAGTGTGGATTCAAAGTTCAAGATTATTATAAATATATAATATTGGGGTATATATTCAAAATATAGAGTGTTGGTAGGTTGATATCAAGAAATAAACTAAGTGATTAATAGTAATAGAGATATTAATGTGTTTTAGAGGGAGGTCAGTGGGGGTATTACAGCAGATGTTAGGTTAATTGCTCTAGCCAGCATCGCCATAATTAAGAAGAGATTTTCTTCTCTGACAGCATGTAATCATAAGC
>OZ010584.1:16018944-16046444 GCA_963932145.1 Acanthosepion lycidas
GTCATCACTACCCGTGTATACAAAGAATATATCATCGATATATCTTGCATAGAATAGGCAGTCACTACCAATGATTGGATAGATATGGGTCTCCTCAAATTTTCCCATATATATATATATATATATATATATATATATATATAGTTATTCTATTCTCCTCCTTCGTACCTTGGCCGTATTACTAGATTGATAATTAGGTCTCATCGTTCTGATGTTGAATTACGTTCATGTAAACGTAAGTTCTATTCTAATAGTCTTTTTTCTCGTACCTCCCAGCTGTGGTACTCTTTTCCTGTTTCTTGCTTCCCTGACATCTACAATCTTCAAAAACATAATTGCATCATCTTCCTGTAACCTATTCTTTTATTTTCATTTCTCCTCAAAAAAAATCTTCTCATTTTTTTCACTCTCAGTAAACTCTTACGTCTTAGTAGCATTATCACCTTGCTTGGGCTAAAATGATTTTAAAAAGTATTATTGTACGCATACAAGTTGCTCGTGGTTCGCCTTTTCCCAAAAATTAAGTATGACGTTGAATTTGAAATATTTTTCAAGTGGCCATGGAAAAGAATTTTCGACCAAAATGGATAAACGTGGCCGCAATAAGACAGCGTATCAAAAGGACAGTTTTCCCCATGACACCGCTTTTTTTTAATTACTGTAACTCTTTAGCAATTTTTATTGTCTTAAAAAGGGATTATCAGAATTATATTAATTATTATATTACCCTGGTCAACACAATTTTTGGTGCCAAGAAACAAAACACATTTTTTAGCTATTAGGTTGTTGCAAAAATAATGTCGTTTTCTCACATAGTAACATATGTGAAAAAACGTCATTATTTTGCACCAACCTAATAATTTCACAATGTCTTTAGTCTTTCATGCTTAGCTACCGTTTTTGCTGTGCTGAAATTGCTCATTTTTGGAAAAAAAGATCAATTTACGATCTTGGCTGATCGCAAGATTTAGTTAATAAAAGTCGTAGAAACCCATCAACTTTTAGCCATATCTATTTATGCCAGCCACCTGAAAAATATATTTTTATAAGAAAAAAGTGTTTTTGTGTCAAAAATTTAAAAATAGAACCAATTTTTTCCAAATTATCGCCAAAATTCAAATTAATTGATGAACTTTATCAGTAATACACGTTAGTAAACCTGATAATTAAGGTGACATAAAAAAATGAAACCCTAAAATCTCATGTTTGATATTCACAAAATTATTCCATTATTTCAAAAGGAAACCAAGCACATTGAGAGCATTTTGTTTTTACACTTGGAAAGAAACTCCAATTAGACATCCCAATTGAATGCACCTATTCCATCGTAAATGATACTACTAGAATATTAAAAGGGATTTAAATAACATTGACAGACAATCAAGAAAGAGAAAAATTTTACCATAGTTCTTATGTTCACGAAGGTTTTATTTCTGCTGTTATTTTAAATTAAATAGTTTGATGGAAATTGTCTTGGAGTCGGATTGTTATTGAAAAAATAGTATTTCTCAATAAACAGACCAATATTTGTTGTTTTAAATAAGAATTGAGAGGTTTACTTTGCGAAATATTGCCATCGGTCAATATCATATATACAGAAAACAAATGAAAAAATGCCTTTTCTCCAAAATGAAGCATTTTTGTACAACAAAAACGGTAGCTAACCAAGAAATATAATGCCATCCCCAGATTCAGCACCGTCAAGTTTGCTAAAAACGATGTTTGATGTCTCGACGCAATTTAAAAAAAAAAAGAAAATTTCTTGAACAGTGTTATTTGTTGGAATAATTAGCAAAACATCGGCTAATTGTCAACCGATTCAAACTTAATAAAATGGTAAATAATAAGGATTTCTTTATAATTGGTTCACATATTTTAATAATTTAGTAAGCGTTTATAAATTTATCAATAAAAAAGATTTTCATATTTATTTCTTTATAAATTCGTAAATGATAAATATTGCATTGCATTAATTTTAATTGTAATAGTTTTTAGAATGTTGTAAATATAAAATTATTCTAGTGCATAAAAAAATCTAATAAATGAATAGTACTTAATTTTTGTTATAAATTCTTAAGATCAAATAAAAATGGATAAATTAACTTTTATTATGTATTTAGCTTTTATTCCAATACAAATGATCGCTTTTTAAAACAATAGACATTGTTGAAGTTAAAAATACGGTGTCATGGCACAAACCGTCCTTTTAACATTTCAGTTATGGACCATGCGTGGTACACCCTTAGGCAATCATATATCTTTCGATACATGACTGACGAGGCAGATTTTTTTCCCGCAGTAGGTTGTCATTTCTTTCTGCTGTAGACCAGTTGCCATCCAAGGCAACAGAACCCGGTCTATCCTACTATTTACCCATAGCTGGGGAGGGGGACAAGAAGAGGATTCATACGTTTCCCAAGCGTATTAGAACGTAAGTGAATGTAATGGATTCGACTGGAATTCTAACTTGGCTCTCCGATTCCTTAATCCGAGGAATATATATATATATATATATATATATATATATATATATATATATATATATATATACACGGTGACCCCAAAAAACGGGAACTTTTTAACAATTTAATAAAACCAAGAGTGACGGAAGAAAAATATTTTATTCATAGTAACTGAAACCTTAAAACATGCCATTTAAGAAACAATGATGGAATTTTCATTTTTTAAAAATTACGTCCTGTAGATGGCGTCCTCGTGTACGAATGCATTCTTGAAATCTGCTGTTGAGATTCCTCATTGACTGCTGCAACATCCCAGCTGGGATACTGTGAATTTTATCTTGAATTCTAAATGGCAAAATGTTTACTTGCTCAAGGTCACTGTCTAGCAGTGTTTCCCCTTGCTCATGTTTGGCAATACGCACTTCAAATATTCCCATTTTTTGGGTCACCCTATATATATATGGAAGGCCAAAACCTCGTGAATATGACAGCAGTCCGAACAATGTCAGTCAGTTATGTGCCATGCTTAGGTGATCATGTATCTTTCGATACATGATTGACGAGACAGATTTTTCCCGTAGTAGGCTGCCATTTCTTTCTGCGGTATACCAGTTACCATCCAAAGCTATAGAACCCGGTCTGTCCTGTTATTTACCCATAACTAGGTGGGAAGAGAGAAGAAGAGGATTCATAACTTTCCCAAGGGTATTAGCACGTAAGTGAATGTAACGGATTCGACTGGAATTCGAACTCGGCTCTCCGATTCCTCAATCAGAGGCGCTAGCCATTAGTCCACCATCTTATTGCGGACACGTTTATCCATGTTTGCCAAATTTTTGCTGTTGAATGAAACACATATGTCTTTTTTTCTTGGTTGAGAGAAATCAAGAGATGTGTGAAATGACTGGCAAGATTCGGGGGAAAAAACTGAATAAATTTGCTGTTGAAATTCGATCTTTCTTGGTAGCCCATCGTACATGGTCGTAAAGGTGGCTATTTTTAACGCCCGATGTTGTGTACTGTGCCTAGCAATTTCTCAACTTGAAAGGAATTTCAATCTAACAAAACTAGTGATTCGCTTTTGGTCGACTAATTCATGTTTATTTACGGCAAAGAAACTGAAGTTCTTGTGGGCTGGAAAAATAAGGGAAGCAAGAAATGATTTTACGCCTCAGAAACCAGAAAGAAAGGGCCATTTGAAAAACGGGAAAATAAGCATGGCGATTCAACACGGAATGCCAAGAGAAAAACGTTAGAAAAAATTAAGATCTGTTCCGCAGAAAGTGAGCAGACGTCTGTCTGTCTGTCTGTCTGTCTGTCTATCTATCTATCTATCTCAGTTCCCATCTATCTATTTATCTAGCTAGATAGCTAGTTATCTCAATTCACATCTATCTATCTATCTATCTATCTATCTATCTATCTATCTATCTATCTATCTATCTATCTATATATCTATCTATCTCAGTTCACATCTATCTATTTATCTAGCTAGATAGCTAGTTATCTCAATTCATATCTATCTCAATTCACATCTATCTATATATTTTGCTATCTAAATTCACATCTATCTCAATTCACATCTATCTATCTATCTATCTATCTATCTATCTATCTATCTCAATTCACATCTATCTATCTATCTATCTATCTATCTATCTATCTATCTATCTATCTATCTATCTATCTATCTCAATTCACATCCACCTTCAGGACATATTCGTAAAACATAATTAACATTAGACTATATTTAATTCAACATGAAAAGACGATGGACATAAAGATGGTCTACTAGACCGAAACGTCCGACGTTGACATTAAAACAGCATAATTGCATATTAGGATTTTTGTTTGTTTTTTCCGTATATTTTTCTTCATACTGTCGGATCTATATCCATATATTTGCTTACATACATACACACACACATATATATATATATATATATATATATAAAAATTATTTTCAGATAGAGTGTATCTGTAAAAGACCCTGCGATGTGAGATGATGAACCAATTCCGCATTGATGAGGACCTCTGGGAATTTCCAAAACAGAGGGTGAAGGCTAATATGGCGATAGTTGGAAGCGTCGAACGGTTCACCCGTGTTCTTAAAAAACTGAAACAGCAGATGGGGAATTCCAGCAGGAAGGAAAGCATGACGCAGTCAAGCATTTATTATACAGCATAGAGAGGACATGAGCCATTTCAGGAGCACACTTCATATTGACTTTTCCGGGGTACCATCAGGTCAATATTTTTTGTGGGTATCAAAGTTAGACATGATAGCAGAAACAATAGATGGAATCATATACATATCACTAAACAGAGACTCAGCTCGAAGGCGGCAGTTAGGCAGGGATACTCCAGATGAGTCAAGTGTAGAGTTTAAGGAGAATTTTAAGGCGAAACATTCAGCAGAATTTTACATATACAAATGGATTGAAGAGAAGATGAATAGAGAACTTACTCTTATTTAATACACTGTTACAGAACCGCCAGTAATCACGAGAGTTGTTAGATGCAATACGGTGCCCCATTCTCTCAGCAAACAGAGTATGTGTTGCTTCGTGGACTCGTTTACATTTATTACGAGCAGCATTGAATAGGCGTCTTTTGTGACTGGAGCTGTCATGCCAGTATAGACTAAAATAGTGTTTTCTTTTGACTATAGCGGTAGAGCACGGTGAGGTTAACCATGGAGAAGATTGAGTTTTCCACCTGGTATTTCCGATAAGGAATGAAAGCATCCATGTCGGCTTTGACCCAAAAGGAGACTTCAGAGGCGCAGTTCTCAATTTGATGATTAAAAATGTCAATCCAGTTGGCGTCTCGAGATTCACGCAAATTCGCTTACTGGTAGCAGAAAATGATTTTATGAATAAGCGCTTCCTGTTCAATAAATAATAAGTTCTATAGAGTGATCCGAGTTTCCAAGAAGACAGTGTTGCGAGGCTCGACAAGAGCGAGGAGAGGAGGTAAGAAAAGAAAAATAAAGAAGCCTGAGTAGGAAAATCCACGATTTGACTAAGGGATTGAGCAATGGAAAAAATTAATGCCTGAAGACGGGCAACACCAGTAACATTAGAATATTTAAGCCACGTGTCTTGGTGCGACTTAACATCATTGAAGACAAAGATGTCCGCAGATGGATGGCGGGAAGGAGAGAGAGAGAAAGAGAGAGAGAGAGACGTTTCTATACTATCAGAGATTATGTCTGAGAAGGGTGGGGGCGATATAGAAAAATGAGATAGCTTACTGTAATAAAAAAAGTAGAAAGCACATGAAAGGCTTATCTATGGCCTCGAGCTGCAATTGCCTTGCCATTAGAAGATTATCCCGGATGCAAACACCAAGGCCATGCATGTGAATGTTGGAATCAAGTCGACAGAGGGAAAGATAGCCTGGACTAGAGAATTCATTAGCAGTAATGGAAGAATTTAAGTTGGTTTCGGAAAGTGCAAAGATACCCGACGACCGTTCCATGAGAAAAGAATCTATACTACTGAAGTTGGAGTGGTACCACGAACATTCGAGAAAGAAAGTTTGATGGGGTATGTGTTTTTTTGTTTATTTTTTTTTCTCGTATTTCTTTTCATTGTATTTGTTATTGTTGTGACCAAGTAAATTGTTAAAAACTAACAAGTGTTGCAGATATATCAAATATTAAACAGAAGAGTATTACATGATCAGTGAATATGTATCGGTTGACCCAGTGTTCAATCTATATTAACAGCTCCCCCTCCCCCCAACGAGGAATGTATATGGCACACGGCCGAGTTTACCGTGGGTTCTCCGAGCCCGTAGGCTTGGCCAAAAATATTCCCTTAGAACCCGCTTAAACGGGTTCATAGACTGTCTACATCTCCGGACGAAAATTTGCCCTTCGACAAAGCCTCGTCCGCGTTCCTCTCTGCTCAAGGCACGGAGTTTGACAGTAACGAACAATCTATGCGACTCTTCCCCCAAGGCCTTCTCTCCTACTAATTTTATAGTAGGTGGAAGAGTCCAACATAGACTCTTTACAGAGAGGACACCACAACAGTTATTAGATTTATATTTGGAGAAAAAGGCCAAAGTAAGTCTCACTATCTGTTGTCAGTGGCAATACAAAAGAGACAGAACAAGTCTGAGACAGAGCATAATGAAGCCTCGGGGTTTCTCACCGGCAATACATGCAGGGACATACTCCGATATTATGCGACTGTTGATTAGAGAAGTCTCTCTAAGCGCTACCAAAGAGTCCGGGCTTCTAATGATCAGTCGGATGCAACAGCCAGCAAACTGCCAATCCGGTACCCTCATAATGGAAAGTCCGATCACTAAAAATTTAAGACATTATGCCCTTGGAAGAAAAAAACAACCCGGGTAAACCATACCCTAAAAAGAAAACAAGGGATGATCTACTCTTGTTCACTAGACATGGAAATGGTTGCCGGCCAAACGATTGGTGAGCCGATCTACTCCTATTAACCTGTTCGCAGCTCAGGATGCCGGGCGATTTTATCGAAACGCTAAGTCCAGGAAAGTTGCTGAATAAGGCTGGAGACGTCAACCAGATCAGGATTGGGGTGGGGGGGTTAGCGGATGATTAATATGATTCTAAAGGAATCGAGTATAAGGATCGGAGCGGGGGTGAGATGTCTTTTAAGACCATGACCTCTGCTACTGGGATAGCAGATCGGTTCATGGAGTTCGAGAGCGCAGTAGCCATTTCAGAAACGTAACCAATTGGTTTAAGAGCAAGATCCTAATTTGCCGATCACACACACACACACACACACACACACACACACACACACACATATATATATATATATATATATATATATATATATATATATATATATATATATATATATCAGTAAAGACAATACTTAAAAATCCATTTCGGTTATAATTTATTTCATCAATATATTCATCTCTTCAGACCATTTCGGTTATAATAAGTTCTTACATTGAGTTCTCTTCGGATTAAGGTCCTCCTTGGAATTATCCATTCCAATTACCATATAGTATGATACTTGACTCTCCTGCTGAATTCGATGTATGAGGGTCAAGCAGCTCAGTTCCTAGGAACTGACAGCCCAACACCTGCACATATGCTTTGATTATAGTGATAAAGTTTTTGCGCAGAAGCATCGACACTTTTTGAAGGGCCGCATACAGAGACCTGGTGCACTATATATATATATATATATATATATATATATATATATATATATATATATATATATATATATGTATATATATAGTGTATTGGGGCAGCAGATCGTTATTTAACCATATGTTATTAAATATAACAAACAATGAATGTCTGTTATGTCTGATCATAAGCCGTTCGGGTGTTTGCTTTAATTTCTGGGGAAAATAAAGAAAAAATTTGTCCAATATTTGGATATTTATTTATTAAGTTGGTTCTGACCTTTCGGCTCACATAAGCCATCCTCAGAGTGGTTATACAGACATGAAACAAAGATGTCCATCGTCAAAGCTAACTAAGAAATTTGATATTTGTCTCAATCATATATATATATATATATATATATATATATATATATATATATATATATATATATATATATATATGTATGCAGGAATCTGAATATTTTAATTTTTAATAGTTTTTATTGTTCAATATATATATATATATATATATATATATATATATGAAGAAATATAGTCTTAAGGTGTGCGATATTTATTGGATAAAATTCTCAATATCGGCGTATGTAAATATAACAGTGACGCAATCGTGGCCTGACGATTGCGTCTAGCATGAAACAGCCTGTCGCCTCTAAGTGTTGACTTTAATGTTCACTTATATATATATATATATATATATATATATATATATATATATATCGGGAATATTAAACATTTTTTATAGAATATTGTTCTAGATTTCTGTTGAGCACTTTATTGTCAAAAATTCTGTTCGCCTTAACTTATGTTAAATTATATATTCTAGTTAGATCAATAGATCATACACACACATATATATACATACATACATATATATATATATATATATATATATATATATATATATATATATATATATATATATATATAAACATGTATAAAATTATATGTGTATAAGTGTGCGTATGGTTTCCGAGTCTGTGCGTGTGTATTAGGAAAACCTTTACTCGCCCAACTCAATCATCAGAAAATGTCATATATCAGAGTCTAGATTAAGCGAAAATCACTTTAAACGGAAGAATAATTAAGAAAGTTTGGATTGGGGGTGAATTTGAAAGAGAGAAGGTAACGATTAAATCACGAGAAAGCCGAAAGAGTGAGACAGAGGAAAAGATAGATAGAATAAGAGAGTTAGTGGGAAAGATAGATTGATAGATTGATAGATGGTACTGGCGGGGTGTAGATAAAAAAAAGAGAAATAAGCAATCATGAAGGCTCATTCCGACGAAACGAAACAAAACTAAAACAAATAGAAAAAAATAGCGACTGGAGGAAAAAAAAAAATTGGAAGTAAAACGAAAAACGATTGTGGCCCGATTGTCATCAAAACAGAAAATAACTGCCGCGGGCCTGTGTTAAGGAAACGAAGAAGAATGGGTCACAGAAACAAGAGAACTGAGAAAGGGAAAGCAGACGACATTGGTAGAATTAGCGGCTGTTTCTGGAAGTGGGGGTCGGGCTTAGATAGCAGAGAGTAAAGAACAACAAAGAAAGGGTAGGAGACGAAATGTGGTGAGCAAATGGGAGAATAGGTTAGCTAAATTAAATGATGGACGATGGAAGGAACAAGCAAATTAGGGAGAATATGCTGTCAGCCATATTGATTCAGGTCTAATTGTTCCCTAAACGGAGTTTATTTTTCCCATTCATTTAATACGAAACAACTAAACCAGCATTAAAGACGGTGGATGGAAGGGAAGAATAGGAAAGAGGAAATAAGAAAGGAATCTGCAGGAGAAAAAAAGGAAACAAAAAATAGTGGTAGCAGGTGACAAATAGAAGAAGAAGAAGAAGAAGAAGAAGAAGAAGAAGAAGAAGAAGAAGAAGACTTTAAATGGACGAAAAGTCTCCAAAACAAAGAAGGAAAAGAAATGGAAGAAAACGAAGAAGAGAAACGAGAAAGAAGATAAAGAAACGGAAAGGAAGAAAGAATAGGTCTGAATGGCGACAACGAAGAAGAGGAAGAGGCGATGGAGGAGATAGTAGTCGAAGAAGTATAATTTAGAAGGATAAAATGACTAAAAATGATGGAAAAAATTGAAAGAAAAGAAGGGTGAAGTGAAAGGTAAACTGAAGAGGAGATGAAAGAAGATAAAAAAAGGAACTGAATAGAAAATAGAAGTGAAGGAAGAAGAAGAAGACAACGAAGAGAAACGGGAAGAAGAAGAGGAGAAACGGGAAATGGAAGTGGAAATGAAAGAAGAAGAAGAAAAAGAAGAAGAAACCGATGACGACGAAGAGGAGGAACGGAAAGAAAAAGAAGAGGAGAAACGGGAAACGGAAGTGGAAATGAAAGAAGAAGAAGAAGAAGAAGAAGAAGAAGAAACCGATGACGACGAAGAGGAGGAACGGAAAGAAAAAGAAGAGGAGAAACGGGAAACGGAAGTGGAAATGAAAGAAGAAGAAGAAGAAGAAGAAGAAGAAGAAGAAGAAGAAGAAGAAACCGATGACGACGAAGAGGAGGAACGGAAAGAAAAAGAAGAGGAGAAACGGGAAACGGAAGTGGAAATGAAAGAAGAAGAAGAAGAAGAAGAAGAAGAAGAAGAAGAAGAAGAAGAAACCGATGACGACGAAGAGGAGGAACGGAAAGAAAAAGAAGAGGAGAAACGGGAAACGGAAGTGGAAATGAAAGAAGAAGAAGAAGAAGAAGAAGAAGAAGAAGAAACCGATGACGACGAAGAGGAGGAACGGAAAGAAAAAGAAGAGGAGAAACGGGAAACGGAAGTGGAAATGAAAGAAGAAGAAGAAGAAGAAGAAGAAGAAGAAGAAGAAACCGATGACGACGAAGAGGAGGAACGGAAAGAAAAAGAAGAGGAGAAACGGGAAACGGAAATGAAAGAAGAAGAAGAAGAAGAAGAAGAAGAAGAAGAAGAAACCGATAACGACGAAGAGGAGAAACGGAAAGAAAAAGAAGAGGAGAAACGGAAGTGGAAATGAAAGAAGAAGAAGAAGAAGAAGAAGAAGAAGAAGAAAACGATGACGACGAAGAGGAGAGAAGGGAAAATGAAGGGGAGATGAAAGAAGATACAGAAAAGGAAGAAAAAATAGAACTGAATGAAGAAGAACAAGAAAAATGAACTGCATAAAATAAATTCAAAGAAAACCGGAAAGAAGAAAAAGAATAATAGGAAAATGTGGGAAAGACAGAAGGAAGCGAGATAAAAGAGAAAAAAAAAACAATAATAGTAGTAGCAGTAGTAGTAGTAGTAGAAGAAGAAGAAGAAGAAGAAGAAGAAGAAGAAGAAGAGGAGGAAATGTGCTTAGTGGAGGTAGATGAAGTATAAATAAAAGGATAAAAATGACCCAAACAAGAAAACGAGATAAAGAAAGTATATGAACGGAAATTGGAAAAGAAAGAAAGAAAGAAAGAAAGAAAGAAAGAAAGAAAGAAAGAAAAAAGAAAGAAGCAATTTAAGCGAAAGTAAAAAATAAACGGGCAGAGGGAAAGATTTGAAAACAGTGTAAAAATGTCAAAACGATAGGAAAGTGAAAGAAAGAAAGAAATAAAGAATGAATGAATGAATGAAAAATTGACGGGAAATTATTTAAAACTAATAAACTTTGAAAATAAGCAATGTCTTGGAGAAGATTGGCATTTTGGTATCGATCCGCTCAGGGGGAATTAAATGAAAACCGGAAAATTTCAACTATAATCGATCTCGTTTCAATGGTTTTCTCATTATATCTTTCTCAACCCACCGACGATATTAATGTGTATATACGTGTATTAACTACTTCATTAATAATCTTATGTATGTATACCTAGTCACCAACGCACACCATCACACAAACACATATCCATACACATACACACATATATATATATATATATATATATATATATATATATATATATATATATATATATATATATATATATTTCTATATCGTTTTCTCATATATATATATATATATATATATTTATGAGAAAACAATATAGAAATGTTTATATATCAAGAACAATTTTAGGGGAAAAACTATGACAAAGTGGAAAAAATTCGCGTATACGACGTTTCGTCCTTTAGGACCTCATTGAACGAAAGAGATGTTTACGCTGACGTGATTACGCATGCGCGCGTAGGAATGGGGGCGCTAAGAATTTTCAATTTTTTTTTTTTTTTTTCAAATATTAGGTTGGTGCAAAAATAATGTCGTTTTCTCATATAGTAACATATGTGAGAAAACGACATTATTTTTGCACCAACCTAATATATATTTTGGGATGTATAGCCGATTTCCTTTAGTGACTTTTCCTTTTTGTTCGTGTTTCCATCACCTTTGTTATAACATATCCCACATTGTGATAATACAGTGGATGGTCCAGTGATTAAAAAACATTCTAAGTATTCCCGTCTAAGTAAATTGCTTTCTTTTTTAATTAGAGTAACATTTTTAAATCACAATTATGGTCAGACTCATACGGTGGGCAACTAATACACTGAGATTTTGTTTTGTAAAGTTTTGATTTTGTGTTCATATAATCTTTTATTTAAATTTCTAGAGGTTTCTCCTGCGTATTCTTTGTGGCAATTGTTACTGGTGATAGAGTAAATTCTTGCTTCAAGTTTTAGTTTACTTTGTTTTATATTAATTAAGTCTTATACATGGAAGCATGAACAAAAACTAAATGAAATCGGCGAGATTATACACCCTAAAGATATATCTATCTATATAATCCTAAAAGTCTGTGATTGCGTGCGTGCTTGTGTGGTGCGTCCGACCGGCGCATAATGATTTCCGAGTTGTTTAAACAGTAAATATTTTTATTTTAACTTTCTTCAAACGGACATTTTTTTTAATTAAGATATTTTTAAGTTAAAGACAGACACAAAGAGATTCCGCTTTGCTGTTTTGTTCAGTTGTTTGTCGAGTAATTATCTATATTTCAGCTTTCTTTAGAGAAATAATATTTTAAATATTTAAAAATATAATTTTGGCATATTTTAAAAAAATATTTTCAAGTTAATAGGATTTTAAAATATTTTTTGGCATATCAAAAATATTTTAAGTTCAAGTTTATTCCGGAAGTTCTGTTTCTGTTAAATGCTGTAAACAATCAGTAAAACGTTAAATAAATAATTAAATTAACTTTCATTTCAGTGGAATCAACTTTAAAGTTTAAATCAACTTCAACGTTTTATAACCTGAAACCAACGGGTCACGTGTAGTCTAATAGAGGGGGAGGCAACCTTTTTCAGTGTGTGTTCCAGAACAGACCAAAGCTATGACGCAAAATGTTTCCACGTGCCAACAAAAAATTTTCAAACCTCAAAACTAGCAGAGACTAAATTGCAACTGGGCCTACCTGAAATAAAGTTCGTAAAAGTATCAGCTTGTTTTTTGTCTTGCTCAGTTGACGAGAAATTCATTCTCTTTTTGCCTCTTCAGTTTTATTTCTTAAACATTTTCAAACTGTCCCTTACCAGAAGAAGTCCTACAAACAATTGCTTCGGAACAGAAAAAGCATAAGGTTTTATTTTCTTTATTAATTATACCATATTTTTCAGTCCAGTATTCTTTAAATTCAATAATCTCTGCTTCATTTGAATGGCATCGTTTCTGAGCTAATAACCGTCACATTCTGCACAACCTGTAAAAAGAAGAAAATAAAAATACATGAGATAATGGCATACATAAGGGAACAGAAAGGATAAAAGAGAAATGTTATAGGTCCTCATCTGGCATCTCGTATACAGTCACTTTCTCACTTCTCTTCCCTTTGTCTTTTTTACAAATACTTTCATGGCAACTGCCCCGACGAGCTACATTCACTGGTTCTCAAACTGCATGAATTTAAACGTTCTACTTGGTTGGCATATCGGTCCCACACTTCGAAAGGACTAAATGTAGCCATCTCTTCTACTCCAACAGCTTCTTATCTCGCACCTCCCATCAGTGGAAATCCCTTCTTGTCACTTACTTCCCAAATAGCTATAATCTTCAAATATTCAAATGTAATGTCAATCGACATCTTCTATTGTCTTGATCTTGATCCCCGTCCTCCTCTTTGTTCTTTTCCCAAACACTCCTCTTTGCTCTTAATCTCATTTTCTATAACCCCTTGCGTGCTAGTGGCACTCCCACATTGCTTGGGTGATTTGTTAAAAAAATACCTCAAGCAAAACATAAATCGACATCTTCTGACGCCTTGTTCTTGATACCCACCCTTCTCTATATCCTTTCCTCTAATACCCTCTTTGCTCTTGCTCCAACTCTCTGTAACCCCTTGCTTGGGTGAATAAAAGTTGATTTTAAAATCGGATATTTATTTTCCGACCAATCTAATAGCAAGACATTCGAACACATCCTCCAAAACAAAGCCAGTAACTTTTCATCATCACAGAGGAGACCAGACGTTTTCTTCAGTCAAGATGAACAGCTGTGCGCTCAGCGAGGCTCCTTGCCTGGAACGCACATTGGAAATTGTTGTGGAAACCAAACGCCAAGAAGGAATATAGGAAAATAAATGTATTAATGTAATAATACAAACTGGTAATGCAGGTTAGTAGTTCCAGGAATGCGGGTTAGTAGCAATATATATATATATATATATATATATATATATATATATATATATATATATATAGTCTTTGGTATCGACGTATCACTGTATGACTTCTTACTGAGTCTACGTGCTTGGTCAGTGTGACTCTTGCTCGTTCTTCGTTCGTTCTGGTTCGTTCTCGTTCGTCTTTCTTTATCGTTCTTCTCCCGGGTATTCACTAGCAGTAGTATATGTATACCCTGGGTGAGTCCATTTGTGTAAAAAGGGGAGAACCCCTCAACAAAAATCAAGATCACTCCAGACCTCAAACGGAACTTATATATAGAGTTAATCACTAAAGATGCTGAAAAAAATGGCCGAGTCCTCCTATTGCTCCGGAAAGTAGCTGGTACCTTCCGTAATGTTCTAAATCTATAAGTGTCGGAGACGATAAAAAATAGAGTATCAATGCCACATATGGGGGCTGTAGCTGCACAATCTTCCACTTTCCAGTCATGGCAGAGTTGAAAAGCATTTGCACTGACTTATTGGTGATGAATAGTTTCCCATCCTACAGCCTATTTTCCTCAGACGAAGCGTAATATCAGTCCTCTTATATGGTAGAAGACATGGCAGGAGACAACAGAAATGTGGTTCTACAGAAGGATGCTGAGAATACCATGGACAGAGCGCGTAAGCAACGAAGCAGTTTTAAGGAAAATGGAAAAGATATAAGTTATTCTCTTGCTATTCTCGTGGCAGATGTTCAGCTGAACTACATTCCTTGGTTCCATCAGTTCAGACCTTCACAGCTAGGACCAGCCAAGCCACGTACGCAGAGTTGACTTATCTTCATTTCCCTCATATTTCATTGAGGGTCTTCCACTTAAAGAGCTTTTTCCCCTAGAACTGTTGCCTTGTGGATCAGGCTTCTTTGATCGCTACAATCTTAACCACTTCAAGTCTAGGATCAACCGTTATATATTCTAAGTATCCTCATGATTACAATTCCTCCTTTTACGCCTTAACATCATCATCATCATCATTCAATAAAGTTCTACCTTGAGCGGCTCTTGGGACTTGTAGCGCGTAAACAATAGTATTGAAAATGTTCACACCGTGAATAAACACAAAGAAACGGAAGGTAAATCCAAGATACCTACAAAAGTGTTAAAAACAATTCGAGCATTAGCACCAAGTTTAAATATTTAGGCTGTGTTTAACAGGGAACATAAAACGCCACACCAAATTCCGAAGGCGGTTTGGGATAGCGAAAGATGCCTTCCAAAATCTAAACAAAGTATTAGGAAACAGGAAAATTTCGTCCGAAACAAAGAAAAGAGTGCTGAACTGCTATGTAATATCAGTCCTCTAATATGGTAGAAGACATGGCAGGAGACAACAGAAATGTGGTTCTACAGCAGGATGCTGGAAATACCATGGACGGGGCGCGTAAGCAACGAAGCAGTCTTAAAGAAAATGGAAACGGAAAAGAGACTTATACTCAGAGAGGCTGTTGAATATTTCTATAATAAAGAAATTGGGCTTGAAGAATTTGCCTCACTAGGCATATCAGAGGCAAAATGAACAACGAGAGGCAACAGATCACTTAACTGACCTGCTTGTGTGAATAAATCAGACAAATGTTACTAAGAGATATAAGGGATAGGAAGTGGTGGAGAGACACGCTCGCAACATGACACATAAAGAAGAAGAAGTTTTGCTGGTTTTAATAACTTTGGTAGCAAAATATCTCGATTGATAAACGAAATCATTCAACTTTCGCTTAAAGATACCTTGGCAAATTTTTACATTTTAAATTAAGAAAAATAATTGTTTTCAATTTAAATAATTAATTAATATATTTATATAATTATTACATAATAATTATTAATATTATTAATATTTTTATTATATTATATTTTATATATAACTATGATTATTTATTATTTATGATTTGTTTATTATATTAATTATATTCTATTTATAAAAAATATATTTTATTTGTAAAAAATTATTAAATTATTTAGTTATAAAAATTTATTAAAATCTAATTTATTTATATTTTATTTATTATATATATATTATATTATTTTATATATTTTATTTATTTATACTCTATTTTATTATTAATATTATATCATATTATATTTTATTATTAATATTATATTATATATTATCAATATTATTATAGAATTTATTAATAATATTTAAATACCTGTTTTCAATTGAAGAAGAAGAAGAAGAAGAAGAAGAAGAAGAAGAAGAAGAAGAAGAAGAAGAAGAAGAAGAAGAAGAACTTGAACTTGAACTTTTGCTGATTTTTGTAACTTTGGTAGCAAAACATCTCGACTGATAAGCGAACGCATTCAACTTTCGCTTAGCGATATTTTCGCAAGTATTTAAACTTTTTTTTGTCATCAATTCACGGAATTTTGTTTCCGTTTGCAGAGATAGGGGTAACGTTTTCCATCAACCGAACACTTTTCTATCAATAGCAGTCGCATTATGCCAAGGGAATGCTTTTCAGCCAGTGGTTCTGAAAGGCTGGTTAAACTGAAATTATGGAGAAAAAAAATGACAAGAACATCGGAGGACATTCCAATAAGACAACGACCCATGAAATTATTTATGGAGCCAAAAATATCATTGTTTTAAATTTTAAAACAATGATCTCTATCTATAAAAGGCAGGATGTGTGTGTGCGTGTGTGTGTGTGTGTAACAAATGAACGGCCGCAATTTTCGACGGATTTGCACCAAAATTTACATGCACATGCTCCAAGTTAGCGGGAAGGCCAAGACCGACTTTGCATTTCCCAACTCCCATCGATAGTGGAAATCGATTTTTCATGCTTCTACGGCAGTTCTCATGTAGTTTGCGGCCATTTTCTACTGGCCAGAGTGAGAGCCTATAGCTGGCTGCCATGAATAGGCAGGAAGATTCTACTGGCCAGCGTGAGAGCCAACATCCGACTGACACGAATGTTAACTAGCATGCTAGCATGCAAAAAAAAAATCGATAGCTGCATTCGTCACAAGTGAGAAAAATTTAAATCTGCATGACACTTTACTCCAATTGGCTCATTCGCTTGCTTAAACTCAACGTTGATTTTGATTCCGCAGAACTGGGTTGGGTGTGAAAAAGTATTTGTTGTTAACATTCTTTTTTCATTCGGTTTTCCAGTTACGAGTCATTTTTTTAAGCTGATCGTTTTCTGTTCATTTTGTTTAGTTCTTTTTTCGTAACAGATTTAATGTTTAGTATAGAGCTTAGAAAAAATTCGCAGTGTGAGATAGGCAAGAAGTAAGGCATGTAGCAACATCATCACGGCAAAGGGCACTCCTTTAAAGGCAAGGAAGGGCAAAAAATATTTTAAGTCAAGTGATAGCGATTGCTGTATGAGTCGTACGATTTTTGAATCAAGCACGGGCAACGTCGGGCCATGCTGCTAGTATACTCTAAAGATTGGTCGTTTTAAAATTTAAAACAACCAATCTTTAGAGTCTAGGCCAGGAGTCGGCAACCTTTTGGAGAGAGCGGACCAAAAAGCTAGGCAGTGTCTCGGAGGAGTGCCATGATATCAAATGTACTATATTGAATTGTCTCGACCTCAGTCCGCTCTGTCCAGAACGATGCCTTGGTTTGGAGGTTTAAAGAAAAAAAACAACGAAGTTAATGTTATATTATTTAAACAAGGTTCTTTGTTTTACTGTGGGAATAACAGGATAGCTCCTAAGACTCTCACAAAAAATGTAAATTCCTTATTATAAACGAAATTCGCATTATATATTCCGCTGGGTAAAATATGATATTTCTTATAGAAGTCAGTAGCGGGATCGGAATTAAATTTTAATTTCACAAATCCGTCAATTAAATCCAACTAGTTCTTTTTCTGGTACTTGCACCACAAATTAATTAGATAATTAGTATCCAGGTGTTAAGTTAGTGGGCCGGACAAAAATCCTTCGCGGGCCGGATGTGGCCTAGGGCCGGATGGGGGTGCCGGCTTCTGATTTAGACGTAAACTCTACTGAAGGGAGCTGGAGTCACAGATAATGTTATGGAAGTCCTCCCGCCCTAAGGACTTGAAGAACTTAAATTAATATTGGGTCAGTATCCCTATAAGAATTTTTCTTTTAATCATTTCACCCCGAATCAAGGCGATAATGTCACTAAGACGGAAGGGGTTACCAACAGTGAAAGATAATGAGAAGACTTTTGGGCGAAAAAAGGACAATAAAAGAACAGATTTCAACAAGACAAAAGACGGTGATTGGCAATGCATTAAAATTTTCGAAGATTGTAGTTATCAAGGAAACAAGAATTCGGAAGAGAGTTTCACGGGCGAGAATATACGGTTGCATCTAGCGAGCTCAACAATAAAACGGTGAGACCTAATCACCAATCTAGTAGCACGTTTAAATTCATGCAGTGGGGGTACTAAGTTGCCCTGAAAATAAACAGATATGGCAACAATATTCGATACCCAGGACGTTGGCGATCCCAAATTTCCTCTCCTTTGTAGCGCTGAGTACATTTTGTGGTTTTGCTATCTCTCCTAAACCCTGTTCTGCCAACCATTTGCACAAGCCCGTTCTTCTTCTATGTGCTGTGTCCCTTCAGGATGTAGACAGTCACGGCTCTCCACTATTTCCTGTCCTTTGGAATTATTAGTAAAGCTTGTCTCTCCGCTATCTCTCCTAATCCCTCTTCTGCCAATCATTTACACAAGCTCCTTCTTCTATGTGCTGTGTCCCTTCAGCATGTAGACAGTCACGGCTCTCCACTATTTCCTGTCCTTTGGAATTATTAGTAAAGCTTGTCTCTCCACTATCTCTCCTAATCCCTCTTCTGCCAATCATTTACACAAGCTCCTTCTTCTATGTGCTGTGTCCCTTTAGGATGTAGACAGTCATGGTTCTCCAAAACTTCCCCTCCTTTGTAGCGCTTAGTAAATTTTGTGTTTTTGCTATCTCTCCTAATCCGTGTTCTGCCAACCATTTATACAATCGCGTTAGGTAAGTCATGCACTGTTTTCCTCTCTTCCTCTTGACTCTTGATATGCCTCGTGAGCGTCAAAGTTTCTAAGCCCTCTTTCCTCATTATGTGTTTTGGTTGGGATGAAATGCCTCAAGTCTGTTCTTTATCTGGGTTTACATTGCCATATATGAGGAATGACGCTTCTATCCGCTTCAGTGAAATCAGTATTTCGATGAGAAGACTTTAGAGAGGAGAAAGGGCAATTAAATAACAGATTTCAGAAAAACAACAGGTGCCTATTGCATTTAAATTTCTAAAGATTCTAGGTGATAGGGTAGAAAGGGAGTTCCACAGGCGACATGTGTGAGAAAAGAAGCTATTAGAATAGAACATAGGGTTGCATCTAGCTAGTTCAACGTTAAAACGGCGAGACATAATTGCCACGTTTAAATTCATCCAGTCTAAGGACCAAGGAGGAATGTTCATTAGAACGATTGTCATGAAAATATTTGTAGAAAATACAGAGGGAAATCACGTCATGTCGGCGAAAAAGTCACTGAGATCTGGATGACAGGTCAGGACCGATTTCATTGCAGAGCCTTCTTTGAAATTTATCAAGAATTAGATGCCCGGACGAACAGTAGATTTATACATGTGCAGGATGTATTCAAACGAGAAAAATTGTCTGGAACGATAAAGTGACCCAGCTTTCCTAAAGCAGAGCTAGAAATTCACTCAATATAATCTTCATGTCAGGGGAAGAAGTGAGCCCAATCGCAAAGAGGTACACTCCTGGAGGCTAACCTCAGCTATGATGATGGCAGACTGAAAAGGTTCTCTGTGATTAAATGAAGGTAGTTTTGTTTTTTGGGGGCCGGCGGGAGGGGAACTTAAAATTTACTAGCCATTCCTTGCTCCACTTAACCACTAATTGGAGGTTCTTTTCGAGAACAGTTGTCAGTTTTGCTTTTGTCGGATCTGTCGAGCTTGCTACTAAGACTGTAGTAAAGCTTTGTGCCATCATCATATATGCCTAGTTGGGAACAGATGACATCTGAAAGGTCGTTGATATATATATATATATATATATATATATATATATATATATATATATATATATATATATATATATATAATATTAAAGAAAAACAAACCATTTAAGGTTCCATTATAATAATTTATTTCACCAGAGCCCTTTTAAAGGATTCCGGATCATCAGATAGCACTTCCAAAAATGAAACGAAAAATGAAATGAAAATTGATGGGTAGTGTAAGTTTTTGTACTTTGCAGAGAGTATAATAGTAGTTAAAGAGACATGGTGGAGTTTAGGGAGGGTTTAATTTAATATCTCTCTCAATCATACTTAGTATTGAGGGAGGAGGAGTGACCAGACCAGGACCTATTTAAGCAGTTTAACGGAAGATATATATTGAAATGGGAGGGGAGAAGAGAGAAAAGAGAAAAGAAAAAGGAAAAAGAAAGAAGAGGGAGAGGGAAGTAAAGAGAAAGAGGCTGTAATGAGTTTTACATATTTAGGAGATGGTTGGTAAGTTTTAGCAATTTATGTAAAAAATAGATTTTAATGTTTGATAGTAATTTAGATTTCGAACAAACCCCGAAGAACTTAATTTGATGCTTGCTAGCAATTTAAATATTTAACTTTTTTACAAATAATTTAGGGATTTAATATAAGTTAAATACTGTATTTATTAATACATTCATAGAGAACACATTAAAAAAAAATTAAACTATAACAGTTTGTATACCCGACCAATAGTACTCTTTTAATATTGTAAAAGACATTTACGGTAACATCTTTATCAGTTTGAATCTAATTTATATATATATATATATATATATATATATATATATATATATATATATATTCTCTCCCCCTCTCCCTTACCCCCTCTCTCTCTTTCCCAATTTTTGTTTAAATCTTTTTATTTTTCTTTCTTCCTCTTTTAATATGAAAATATTAAATATTAAAATATTTCCTTTTTCTTTCTTTTTTCCTCATCTTTTATTTTTGTCTGGACAAATTGATTTCATTTCTAAAAAAAAATCCTTATGTTTTTTTTAGCCATTTCTCTTCCAATATCAACCTCAACTTAGTTAACATTGGAAATGATGTATTAAAAGTTTTTTTTTGTTTTTTTTAAATAGAAAGATGCTCATGCGAATTCCAGCGGCGCTCAGCCCGTGAAGCCTCGGAATAAACGCTCCTAAACAAAACAAGAAAAAAATAAAATACCACTTAAACAATCAAATCATGAAGAAAAACTAACAACAAAAACAAAACCCATTTAAAAATGGCTAAAAAAGTGGTTGAAAGCGCTTTGGATGATGAAAATGACGGCAATTTCTGTTACTCCTAGAAAACGGAAAAACGTAAGCAAGCTGGAAAAATTAATAAAATAACTTAATTAAATCTTTCTTGCAACCTTTATAATATAAATATGTTGCAAAATCACTACAAAAATATCCATTTTGTTTCAACATTTCTGGTGTTGAATGTAGAGGTTCTACACCCCCAATATATATATATTAGTTTGGTGCAAAAATAATATCGTTTTTGACGTATTTTTTAACGTCAAAAAACGATATTATTTTTGCACCAACCTAATATATATATATATATATATATATATATATATATATATATATATATATATATATATATATATATATATATATAACATAGTGGGCCAGATTCTACCTATCAAGATTTCAACTAACGGATCTTCAGTGAACTACTGCCAGATCCGCTTGGTGAAACCTTGGTAGGTAGGTTCTGGCTCATTAGTTTTTTTTTAAGATTTTGCTCTACTTAGCGTATTGAGCACTTTTACGTTTTTACTTAACTTACTTATACTTACGTTTTTACTTAACTTATATATATATATATATATATAAGTTAAGTAAAAACGTATATATATATATATATATATATATATATATATATATATATATATAATGTAAATAAAATAAATAATATTTACGGTTTTTCAGATAGGCTTGGGATCCGTTAATTTCTTGGAACTTCGAATGGACGCGTCGTCTCTCCTTGAATTCAGAACGACACAAATTATACTAACGTGTGTCGAACGAGTCGAATGCACGTGAAACATGATTAAACAATGGAAATTCAACAACGCAAAAGGAAAAATACCTGAATTTCTTTTTTCTTTTTTGTTCTCCATATCTCATTCTCTGATAAAGCTTTAAAGTGAAGCATTTAAGATTGCTAAACGTTTCATATTTATTCATTAACTTATCACACACACACACACACATACATACACATATATATATATATATATATATATATATATATATATATATTATGAAGTGGACAAAGCCTGACAATTATTTTAAGATATTTTTATGTTAATGCATTCTTTTTATACATACAAATGCTATGTTTGACGTGGCTTAACCGATTGAGCCACAGACGATCGTTCGGTTATCAAGGTCGATTTTAATGCTTTTTTTAAACTACAATCTTCCCTGATTTTCTCACGTACATTCATTAGCAAGTATTTTAAAAAAGCAGTAAATTCGACCTTGCTAACCGAACGATCCTCTGTCGCTGAATCGGTTAAGGCACGTCAGGCTATATGACGGTTCCGTATAGGATACAGGTTCGATTCCTGTCGGAAGTCGAATATTTTCTATAATAATTCCTCGGTCCTTCAGGCCGGTAAACGTTATGAATACTGTTTATTATAAAACAGATCCATTACTTACATTATTATAATATATTATTTATTATAAAACAGAGCTTTTACGTATCTTTAAAAAGAATGTATAAACATAAAAATATCTTTATATATATATATATATACAGAAAAATATTTTATGATAATTCACTTTTTATCCGTAAAAGATCTTTTTCCATACTGAAGTACCAAGGGGTCAATCCTCTGGTTACGTTTAAGCCTCGAAGCACTCATTAAAAACGAATCCAAACGTTTTGTGTTCCATTTTTTTTTCCTTCTGTTATTGTCTGCCATTTCCTTTCTTTCTCGTCTTCTCTCTCATCTGCTTGTCCACAATTGACTAGTATTTTAGACCCGCAAACGGGGACTCGTTCATTTATGCATTGAGTTTGTTCCATTGATTTTAAGTAGATCCACTGCATTAAGCAGTTCCTTTATTTTATTTCATTTTATTTTTTGGTCCTTACCATAATATAACAACTGAGGGCTTTTGAAAACGCTTTCCAATCTTCCCCCAACACCGTCTACCTTTCCTTCTTCGCCATTTTATTTCCTTTTAGGTTTAAGTCTTGTCATTTTGAAGTTTTGTTTAAAAAATTATAAAAGTTAAAATTGTCCACAATCTCGTTTTGGGGGAGGTTTTAACTTATTTAATGAATTAAGAATTGCTTCTTTTTTTTTTAATTATTTTTTCATTCTTTGTCTTCTTTTACTTTTTGATAAGATTAAAAAAACAACAAAAAAACAACATCAGCATATGTATCTTTTTAGTTTGATAACTTGAAAATTCATTTTCTACAAAGCTGACGTTCGAGGTTTTTGGATTTATTCTCTCTATCAAACGCAATTGTCTCCGAATTCTCAACACACTCAAACGCGTCGCCTTATATATATATATATATATATATATATATATATATATATGAATGCATGTGTATATATATATATGCATTTATATATTTATATATATACATATAAATACATAGATACATACATGTATATTAATAAATACATACATATATATATACATATATGTATATTCATAAATACATACATATATATATACATACAGCCAATATACCTAACGTTTTTCCAAACGAGTATAACTATATATATATATATATATATATATATATATATATGTGTGTGTGTGTGTGTGTGTGTGTGTGTATGTATAAGTGCGCCGATATGCAGAAAATAGAAAAGAACACGTTGGGTGCATAATCCGGAGTTCATTAGTATTTTTGTTTTTATTTTTAAGATGTCAGTGCTCCATGCAGAAGTAGAGCTTTATTATAATATTTTTTTTGTCTAAAAATATTATTCCTTCGCTACATAAGAGTTCTCATGTTTCAAAAACGAGAGCTGAAACCATCCAAATAATTATTAAAATTACGTTGAATTGAGGTGTTTAGTCCCGTTTCAAAATTTTAGGAATAAGCTATCTCTTGGTTTACGTGTGTTTTTAGGCATGGACCGTTAAACACCTTAAAATTGAGTTACAGCTGCACTGAAAATCTAGAAAGAATCATAAAAAGACATAATAAGAAAATCCTAGAAAAATACGCATGCCAAAACAGTAATAAAACTCAAACTAAAATTAGATAAAAATAACGAAAAATTATGTGATTGTAGAAACCCTAAATACTGCCCGTTGGAAAATAAATGCCTCACAAAATCCGTGGTATACCAATGCACTACCTCATCCATTGAGAGTCCTAACACTGATAGGATATACATGGGCTCAACGAAGAATAATTTTAAAATTAGATAGAGACAACACAAGAGCTCCTTCAACAATATTCAAAATAGAAATCAGACATCTCTATCCCAATATTTCTGGCATCTAAAAGAAACGAATAAAACACCAAAAGTAAAATGGAAAATAGTAAATAAAACAAGAGACTTGTAAAACCTGGGATGACCCAAGCCCTTTATGCCTACACGAAAAACTACACATCATTAAGTTTCTAAATAATGAAAAATTATTAAACCATAGGCAGGAGTTAACGGTTTTTTGCCGACATCAACAAACTTTCGCATTAAATAATTAGCATAAAAAAAAAATCCCATAGCTTAATAAAAGTCTTAAAAGTTTAGCCAAATCATTAAATAGGAAAAACCCTTTAGTCGTCAAAAAACAAAAAAAAAAAAAAAAATTGAAATTCAGTGCAATGCGATCTGTATATAAAACACTCACTTGAATAAACAAATAAATAAATAGATAATCAGATGGACAATAATAAAACACAATTCTCCCGACACATAACGACTTGTAGGCGCGCCATAAAAATATCCCACACTGGGAACCAACTAAAGGATGACCGCAAACATTAGCCTTGAAATAGATACCCTACCCAACCTTAGCAAAACCTCTCAGAAGATGATGAATCTATAGATAAGAATTAACTCTTTGACCAATTAACGAAGAAAACTCGCCTAGCCACTCCCACAATAACGAATGTTATAACGGACCATGTCTAAAAACACACGTAAACCAAGAGATAGCTTATTCCTAAAATTTCGCTTGAAGATGAAACGAAACTAAACACCTCAATTCAACGTAATTTTAATAATTATTTGGATGGTTTCGACTCTTATGTAGCGAAGGAATCATATTTTTAAAGAAAAAAATATATATATATATATATATATATATATATATATATATATATATATATATATATATATACTCATTTGGAAAAACCTTTTGGCTTGTAATTGAACAAACCAATACCCAAGGGAAAATAAGGGATAAAAAAAGAAAGAACTAAGAACAGGAAATTGAGGCGAAAACAATCGTCCAGAATCCAAGCTCAGAGTCCAAATTGAGTAAAGCAAAAGTAACTACGTAAAGTGCTCAATACACTAAGTAGGGCAAACCTAAATATGAACCTAAAGAGCCAGATAAACCTACCTAGGTTTCACCTATACGTATCGTCAGGGTCCACTCGGCAGTTGGCCCTGACGATCCGTATAGGTGAAACCTAATTAGGTTTACCTGGCTTTTTAGGTTCATACATACATACATACATACATACATACACACACACACACACACACACACACACATATATATATATATATATATATATATATATATATATATATTTCAATTAAAAGGTGGAATTATAATTTATAAATTCATGAATCATTCATACAAAAAGCAAATATAGAGGTTAATGATTTAAATGGCGAGAATACATCGTCGGAAACAATATAAATAAGATACATCAACCCCGAATATGTATATGAATGATACGATCCCCGTTTATAAATTCCAGTTGCATAAGGTCTTTTTAATTTTTTACAAGCTTTCGTCTGTTTCTACAGACATCATCAGGTATGGAAGTAGATTTTGCTCTTGTTTTTACTTCTCAGTAATAAGAGGACAACGAAAATAGAGATGTAATCCGAAAAAATGCTATATATATATATATATATATATATATATATATATATATATATATATTCGTATTCGAGGATACCCGTCTAATAGGGCGTCCAGCAGACGCTCGCTCAGGTAGGTTTGTATTAGTTCAACACCCACGGAGTCCACCTGTGGTTTATTCTGCAACTATGCTGAGCAGATCTTAATTACAGTTTCTGGGAAAGAGTGTGTGATCTAGCATGATCAACAATCTGAACAAGGCCAGCAAATCCTTGATCACGGTGACATGTCACTTCATACTACCACAGCTATCGACTGCCCCCAAGTGTTCTGTCTACCTAATTTCACTCACAGTGCTTGGGTCAACCTGTGGTTATGGTTTCCCTCCTCCAAACCGATAACATCAGGAAGTCTACTTCCTGACAAATAACCACTCGACTACGCGCCATATATATATATATATATATATATATATATATATATATATATATATATATATGTCAGAGTGGTTAGACCCGGGTTCGAATCTCACCACGGTCGTTATCGGACTGGAGGGGTCGATCACAGCGTGCGACACCTTCGGAAAGTAGCTGAAAACCATACCATGGCTTGAGCCAAGCGTGAACCCTTGTTCGATAGCTATGTTAGTACGAAGTCACAAGTCATCGTGGCTGAGGGCTTGATTGCCCTGGCTTTGTTCAAATTATTGATCATGCACTTTCCCAGAAACTGTAATTAAGGTCTGCTAAGCATAGTTACTGTATAAGCCACAGGAAGGTGTTGAGTAAACACAAGTGCGCCTGATGAAATGTCTGCAATAGGGATTGGATAACTGCCCTAATAGACGGATATCCTCGAGCACGAGTGGCTATATATATATATATATATATATATATATATATATATATATATATATATATATATATATATATATATATAAGAAAAGAGAGAAACGGCAAATATTTCTTGTTATAAACTAGATTCTTTTAAATATATATTAAAAAAAGTTCACATTATGACTAAATTGTTTGCGGCTTGTCTTTTTTCTTTGATATATACACTTTTCTCTCTCTCTCTGTCACTCTTATTCCCATTTCTCTTTCTCTCTCTCTCTCTCCCTTATTCCAATCTCTCGTTCTCTCACTCTCTCTTATTCCCATCTCTCTTTTTCTCACGCTCTCTTATTTCCATCTCTCATTCTCTCACTCTATCCTATTCTCTCTTTCTCTCACTCTCTCTTATTCCGATCTCTCTT
>OZ010584.1:16048944-16093944 GCA_963932145.1 Acanthosepion lycidas
TGAAAAAGTATTTTTTTTTTCCACTTCTGCATATTAGGCGTTGAGTAACAGGATTTGTCGTTTTTTTTTATTTGTTTTATTATTATTATTATTATTATTATTATTATTATTATTTCTTTATCTTTGAACGAAATAAAACTAAAAAAGAAAAAGTAAATAAAAGGATATTTCTTATATCTTCTCAGCAAATCTCACCTCAAATAAATCACTTACACCATTTCCAATAAATGAGTTTGTTTTTTTGAATTTTAAATTTTCCTTTAATGCAAAGTTGTCTTCTTGTTTTATATTGAGTGGCTGTTTTGAATTTCCGAGAACTTAATTTTACAATTGCCTTTTACTATTGTTTAACTCAAAGCAACTTATTTGAAGTCGGTTAAAAAATATAAGCGATAAATGTTCGATACAAATCCTTGCGAAATAAAAATTGCTAGAAAAAAAAAAAAAACCTGCCAGACAGACCCGTTAGGTTATTTAACAAGTTATTTTTTTAAAAAGTTTGTTTACCATTTTTAGTAGGTTTTGCTTAGTGCAATGCCTCGTTAGATGGTGGGAAAATCACATTAGGAACATTGTGTAGATATAATCTTGAAAGTAATTGTGAAAAACTTGAAAGATGTGGCCGAGTCCTTCGCATCCTAACACCTTAGCCTTGAAGCCCGCGTTCGAATCTCACCATGGTAAGGTAATATCTTCGCAATAGTTTGCTGGGTAGATGATCCAAACGTGAGGCATGGTTGGAACGATACCCGAAAACCATGTATTTTTTTGTGCATTTAATACGATAACTTTTGAATAAAATTTAAATGAAAAAAAAAGTGGGGGCGTATTATACAGAAGTACACGTTTTCATAAATATTTACTTAGCTTTAAAAACGTCTTATTTGAAACAGCAAGATCGCAAATACACTCAGTACAATCTATATAATAAATACGAATGTCAGTGTCGCGCTTTTTCAACTTAAAGGGACACAACTCTCTAACTTTCAATAGCTCATTTCAAATGAAAAAAAATTACAGTTCACAAATTACAGATTCAAAATATAATTGTCCGTGTTTTCAACTTTACTCTTAGATGCCGTAGCCCAACATATATCATTTTGGAATCAGGGCGACTCCGTGAGAAAATTAAAAACATTCCGGTCTGGATCCAGACCTGCAATCCTGAAATTTTGGATTCTCAAGTCTTCATTACTGCGATTGTTTTCGACGTGATTTTTACGTGATTTTTTGCGACGAATTTTTTGTACGATAACAATTTTTATAACTTGCAAATAAATTTGGGAATAATCGAAATTAATTGCGAAATCCGACGAAAATCACTCGTGAAATAAAAATAATTTTTTGTATGGAAAGTCAGGACCTACGTACATCAAACTAAGAAAAATTATCGTTGAACTTTTAAAAAGTAAGCTAATATTACTAATGCAATATTTTGATGTAGCAACCAATTTTGAGTTCTGTAGTTTATTATTGCCTATTGCATCTCCTCCTCCTTACCTATTGTGATGAAGGCCCAATCAAGAGCCCTCAGCAGGAGCTAGCTTAAATGCCGCCGGATAGGACTGCTTTTAAGCTAGTAGATAATAAAATACAAAACAGGTACATGTTGATAACAATTGTTTACAAAAGGTAATTGATATGTCAGCCATATTTGTTTCTCGCTTCATTCTCAATAAAAGACAATACTTTTTTATTTTATTTTCATAGTTTATTAATATATAGGAATGTAATAAAGTCATATCAAACAGAAAAGTAAAAATATGTATTAACGGGTATGTTATCACCTTTCACCGAAAATAAGTTTTGAAACAGAAATTAGTGGAAGAAACATGAAATGGTTAAACATTACGTATATTTCTATTCTTTAACATCGTAAAAAATGAAATATTTTCATGAAATATATATATGGGACATTAAGACTTAAATGAATAACATGGACAACTTTAAAAAAAAAATGACATCATATTGGCTGTAGTACAGGGTCGTATTATACTCAAGGATGTAATTTATTATCTGCTTTTAAATGAAATAAAATTTAAACCTCGTTTAAAACAAAACAAAAATTAAGTGGTGGCAGAAGAATTATTGTCGAACTTTCAAAAGGTAGGCTTAATGTAATACTTAAATGCAACGATCAATTTTGCGTTCTGCAGTTTATCATTGCCTATCACATCTACTCTAGCTAGCTTAAATGTCACTCGATAGGGTGACTTTTAAGCTAGTAAATAAAATTAGGTAGGTATTGATAACAATTGTTTACAAAAGGTATTTGGTATGTCAGCCATATTTGTTTCTCTCTTCATTCTTAATGAAAGACAATGTTTTTAAATTTTATTTTCATATTTTATTAATATATAGAAATATAATCATATCAGACACAAAAGTAGGATAAATTAATTAACACCTTAAAATGTATTAACAGGTATATTATCACCTTTCATCAAAAATTTAAAAATAACTTTTGAAACAGAAATTAGGGGAAGAAACATCTTAAACATCAGGTTTATTTCTATTTTTTAATATCGTAAAAAATGAAATATTTTCATGAAATATATGTAAGACATTAAGATTTAAATGGATATGGACAACTTTAAAAAAAAACATTACATCATGTTGGCTGTAGTACAGGATCGTATTATACTCAAGGATGTAATTTATTCTGTGTTTTTAAATAAAATAGAATAAAATTTAAACCTCGTTTGAAACAAATTAAAAAAAAAATGAAAATAATAAAATTACTCCCAGCATGCAACAGGGACTGTTCCTGACGAAAAATACGGATATCCCGCCAAGAGACGTGAGAGTCAATCTCTTCACCCAAGGACTGTTTGATAACAGCACGTGTATAGCTTACCTCCGTGATATGACTTGTGATATTATGGAGTGACTTAATCACTTCTACAACATGAACCTTATCACGATTGTAATATGAAACATTAATACACGTCAATACATAAAAAAAAATTGTATGAAACTACCATAGAATTTTTTTTATTCTTATGTATGTATGTATGTATGTATGTTCTATTTTTCCTCGTGAATACAAGCCCCGACTTATAACCACATGGTGTGAGTGAATTTTATTTTTTTCTCTTTAAGCGTTTCACTCCAAGCAAGACGGGAAGCCACGAGGACGCAAGGGGTTACAGAAAATTTGGAGCAAGATCAGATAGGAGTGATAGAAGAAAGGATGAGGAGAAGGGTAGCGGATAGATCAAGGCAACTGGAGATGTCGATTGACATTACATTTGAATAGCTGGAGATTATAGCTCTCAGGGAAACTGGGATAGGGGTGTTCCACAGGCGAGAGGTGCGAGACATGAAGCTATTGGAGTAGAAGAGACGGCTACATTTAGGAGTTTCGACAGTGAAGGGGTGAGAGCGGGAATGTACCTCCGCAATGTTTTTCATCGAAAAGTTTTGAAATAAACAATAGAAGAAACATGTAATGGCTAAAGATCCGGTTAATTTCTATTCTTTAATATCGCGAAAAGTTAAATATTTTAATGAAATATATTCACGACATTAATACTTTAATGGATAATATGGTACATTTAAGAAAAAACATACCAATACTTTTACTACGGGGTCGTAATTTATTTACGCAGAGATGTATTTTAATCCCTGTTTTTAGCTTCAGAAACACCGTGTCGTATTATACTCAAGTCGTATTATACAGAAGAAAATACGGTACTACGAGTTGACCCAATACTTGTCAGTGAAATTTGGTAGGCGGAATTGTTTGGAAGCGGCCGATGAGTTTGTTGGCACCAAGTCACAAATCATCGTGAACGAGGTTTTGTGTGCACTGACTTTGTTCAAACTGTTAACCACGCCATATTGTACGTTTTCACCCAGAATCTGGTACGAAGTTCCGCTCAGTATAGTTGAATTAAAACCACAAGTTGGCTCAGTGGGTGATGAATAAACAAGAATGTGACTGAGCAGGCAGCCGCAACAGGGATTATCAAGCAATCCTATCAGACAGGCATATACGAGAGGTCAGGTATACTTAAAAAAATCATGGCTTTTTTTTTAACTGGCCTTTGGTATCGGTTGGAAATCATAACATTTCCAACCGAGTTTGTGATATTATTTTAAAGTCAAAGATAGAACGTAAATTGTGTTAAGACTAGCAAGTCTTCCTATCTTCCGCGAAATATAAAATTCGAAATTCAGACTTTGACCTGGGCTCGAACACTGCCCGGTAGAAAAGAAATGTTTAAATCTCGTTAGCAGTTTTCTGATATTTACTATTCCTTGTACACCTGAATCTGCAAGATGAAAATAGCAGTCAGAAGGCTGTATTGCGTCAGTGCTATCAGTGGGTGGTTTCATATGGAAAATCTGGAAGATGTCAATTATTGAAAATAAGGAATTATTTCAGTAATGAAACAGGCATCACCATTTTTGAAGAATTCCTAAGAATATTCTTGTCCACAAACAATATTTGAAATCTCTCTTCCTCTATTTACATTAAGTCAACAAGATCTGGAAGAGTGGCCGTTCAAAATCATCTTTCATTTCGTAATTTGATAAGAAAGACTGAATTCTATCTGATTATTACTTATATTCAAAATATGTGGCGGCAGATTGAAGCATAATTTGATCTTACAAATGCCTTAGTGATAACAATACATGCAAATAAGTACTTGCATTATTTACATTATTCGAACTGTTATCCTCATCTTCATTGCCATAATCACAACGTTTCGGTCGTTGTATGCTCCGGCCTTCTTCAGGTGATTGGAATTTCGAACCGAACCCTTTATTTCGTCCACCGGGGTAGATTGTTATAGTTCCACGTGTCATGCCTCTTCCGGATGTCTTAGATATTCCCCTTTAAGTTAACTCTCCAAGTTTTTTGGTTCACTCTCAACTCTTTGGATCAAGTCACTGGATCTGACCAAGGTCTTTATCCACTGGACCATAGGTCCTCGAGGAGAGTGGTGAACACAAAGTCAGCTGTTTAGGTGGGGAATCCGAGCGCGTATAGTCGGATACTTCGAGAAATTCGTGGCATTTTATAATATTAGGAAAATCTATGACAAATTTATCTCTGACAAAATCTATGACATATTAAAAAAAAATTCATGTGATTCGTTCCGTCTTTTGGAACATCATTAAGTTAAAATGATTTTTTAAAAATCGGAATCACACCAAGCAAGGCAATCAAGCCACTAAGACACAAAGTGTGTGAAAGAATTAGGTACAAAAACATTAATGTTGAGCGGAAAGAGAAGAGAGTAATCAGGAGGACGGAAGACAGCGATTGACATTGCATTTAAATTCTTGCAGATTAAAGTTGGCTGGAAAGCATGAAACCGGGAAGGAATTCCAAGAGCGAGAAATTCGAAAGAAGAAACTGTTAGCATAGAATTTACGGCTACATCTATCCAGTTCAACATTAAATTGGTGAGATCTCGACGCCAGTCTAGTGCTGTGCTTAAATTCAAAACCTTTAGGTACCATAGCGAAGAGCTCATTTGAACAATTGTCATGAAAGTATTTATAGAAAGACCTAGAAAGGCAGCCTTACGGTGATGGGAAATTGACTGGAGCTAAGCCGCCAGATCAGGACCAATAATATTGCTGATTCTTCTTTGGATCTTATCAAGGAGCTCAAGGTAAATACCAGACACTGGAGCATTTGTGGCAGCAATATTCGAAGCATGGACGAATGGTAGATTTACAGATATGTAAACTTTTGATATGATGTTCACGTTGATGTGAATAACAATGCGGAGGAAGGAGAGGAGACGCTGGAATTTAAAACTTTTAAATTAAAATTTCCTTCAAACATTTATTAACAGTAACGTTGGTGTAAAGGGATTTAACATCTAAACTAGACCTCGCGCTATCACAAATACAACTGAAAAGAATTTATCCAAGATTAGCATAAAATTTGTTACGAATAGTTCTAAAACAATAGAATATTTAATCAATACAAAACAAAATAATAATGAGCAAAAACGTGAAGGAGGATTTTACTCTATCATCTGTAATGATTGCCACAAGAAATACACAGGTGTAACCCCGAGAAATTTAAATAAGAGATGATATGAACTCAAACGGGATCTTTCACAAAACAACACACTCACTGCATTAGTTGCTCAGTGTAATATTCCTGACCAGAATTTTAATTTTAAATATTTTACTTTAATTAAAAGCTAAAACGAAAGTCTATAGAAAGTGCTTTGATCGCTAGATTATCTACAGTAAGTTTTTACAATTCACTCTTCTTAGCAGATTTCATTCAGTTTCTATTGTTTTCTGTTCATGTTTCTATGTATAGGAATTAATTAATAAAAAACAAAATAATAAGCTAAAACTTTAAGCAAGAATTTACTCTATCACCTGTAACAAATGCCACAAGGAATACATAGGAGAAACCTCTAGACATTTAAATAAAAGATCATATAAACACAAAAGAAAAATACTCAGGTCATTAGTTGCTCGCCGTAATAAGTGTGATCATACTTTTGATTTAAAAATGCTACTCTAATTAAGAGAGAAGGCAATTTATTAGGTTGGTGCAAAAATAATGCCGGTTTTGACGTTAAAAATACGTCAAAAACCGACATTATTTTTGCACCAACCTAATACTAAGACGGAAATGATTAGAAAGTTTTTTAGTCACAAGACCATCCACAGTAAATTTACGTTCAGATTCTTACATTTCACCTTTCTTGGTAGAGCTTCTATTATCACAATGTGCGATACTTAATGACAAAGGTGATAAAAAGCATAAACAAAAGTAAACCAAATCAAATTGGCTAGACTATATACCAAAAATATATATTTAAAAAAAAATTACATATACAAATTTACAATTTTAGCCTCTCCTCTTCTTCTAAATGATGAAACGCGACATGTGAAAAATTTCTTCCTCTATGTCATAGACTTTCCTAATATTCTTTTGAAATATACTACAGTTCAAAAGTTTGACCACCCCCACAGCAGAATTGACATGGGATGAACTTTACAGAAGAGAGAAAAAACATGAAAAAAAGTTCTTAGGGTCATTGACAACAGAATGGAATCAATTATCAAATTTGAGAAAGATTTGCAACGAATGCCAGAAAATTGTGTTGCAGTAATCAAGGCTAAAGGAGGATATTTTGACGAGAGCAAAACTGAATCATAAAATGCTTTTTTTCTTTTTGTCATAATAAAATTTCTAGTACAAAATCATGTCTTACTTTTTTTTTAACCACGTTTAATAATTTGCTCTTATTTAAAATACAAAACAACTACTTTTTGAACCAATTTAAAAAATACCAGAGGTAATCTCAAACTTTTGAACTGTAGTGTATATATATATATATATATATATATATGTATGTATGTATGTGTGTGTGTGTGTGTAGTGTATATATATATATATATATATATATATATATATATATATATATATATATATATATATATATATATTTCTCATCTTATATCTATTCAACTCAATGAGAGACAGGGATATATACAGAAGTCTTTGATATTTGATATTAATGTTTAATGCAGATCGACCCCTTTAATTCGGCAACATTGGTACCAGGCCAATGCCGAACCACAGAAAATTATAGATGACAGAAATCACGCCTAAAAACCTTTACTTTTTGAGCCCTGCCCACCGTTTTACCGGTGTTAGAGAAAATGGCGTAATGCCCAGCCACCGGTTGAACAGTAGTATAGAAAAATGAGAACACTTCCAAAAATTTCATAGCTAGAGAATTCCTGCAGAAACCCCCGACGCCACACTTTGTCAAGAGCAATGTTCCTTGTGATGAATTTATTATCTAGTGTAGCATTGATTCTGTTAGTAATAACAGTTAAGACATTATGATGTAGATCAAACGGAACGAAATCCATACTGGTTATCGCTTATCCAATTTAGTATTTCGTTTAAATTTACGCGGTCGAGGTACCAAAGAGGTGAGCTCATTAGAATAACTGCCATTAAAACATAGAAGAGACACAGGGAAGCCATGTCAAAACGGTGGGAAAGTGACTGAAATCGAGATGCCAGGTCAGGACCGATAACATTACAGACCTTTCTTGGGATTTTGTCAATATTCTCGAGATCTATAGCAGGACTACAAAACCAGATAAGACTACTAAGTCGCAAAAAGAATGTGAAAGAGAATGAGAAGACTTCAGTGAGGAGATAGGACAATAAAAGAACAGGTTTCAGGAAGACAGAAGATGGCGATAATGCCACTAAGACGCAAGTTGTTATTTTGAATAAAAGAGAACGAGAAGACTTTAGTGAGGAGAAAGGACAATAAAAGAACAGGTTTCAGGAAGACAGAAGATGGCGATAATGCCACTAAGACGCAAGTTGTTATTTTCAATGAAAGAGAACGAGAAGACTTTAGTGAGGAGAAAGGACAATGAAAGAACAGGTTTCAGGAAGACAGGAGATGGCGATAATGCCACTAAGACGCAAGGGGTTACTGGGAGTGAAAGAGAATGAGAAGACATTAGTGTGAAGGAAGGACAATAAAAGAACAGGTTTCAGGAAGACAGAAGATGGCGATAATGCCACTAAGACGCAAGTTGTTATTTTGAATGAAAGAGAACGAGAAGACTTTAGTGAGGAGAAAGGACAATGAAAGAACAGGTTTCAGGAAGACAGAAGATGGCGATAATGCCACTAAGACGCAAGGGGTTACTGGGAGTGAAAGAGAATGAGAAGACATTAGTGTGAAGGAAGGACAATAAAAGAACAGGTTTCAGGAAGACAGAAGATGGCGATAATGCCACTAAGACGCAAGTTGTTATTTTGAATGAAAGAGAACGAGAAGACTTTAGTGAGGAGAAAGGACAATGAAAGAACAGGTTTCAGGAAGACAGAAGATGGCGATAATGCCACTAAGACGCAAGTTGTTATTTTGAATGAAAGAGAACGAGAAGACTTTAGTGAGGAGAAAGGACAATGAAAGAACAGGTTTCATGAAGACAGAAGATGGCGATAATGCCACTAAGACGCAAGGGGTTACTGGGAGTGAAAGAGAATGAGAAGACATTAGTGTGAAGGAAGGACAATAAAAGAACAGGTTTCAGGAAGACAGAAGATGGCGATAATGCCACTAAGACGCAAGTTGTTATTTTGAATGAAAGAGAACGAGAAGACTTTAGTGAGGAGAAAGGACAATGAAAGAACAGGTTTCAGGAAGACAGAAGATGGCGATAATGCCACTAAGACGCAAGGGGTTACTGGGAGTGAAAGAGAATGAGAAGACATTAGTGTGAAGGAAGGACAATAAAAGAACAGGTTTCAGGAAGACAGAAAATAACAATTGGCTTTGCCTTTAAATTTTTGAAGATTGTAGGCGGCAGGAAAGCAAGAAATCGGAAGAGAGTTCCACAGGTGAGAGGTACGAGAAAAGAAACTATTAGAATAAAACTTACGGTTGCATCTAGATATTTCAAGTTAAAACACTGAGACCTAGTAGCCAATCTAGTAATACGTTTAAATTCACGCGGTTTTGGTACCAAGAAGGAGAGGACATTAGAACAACTGCCATTAAAACATTTATAGAAAAGACAAAGGGAAGACATGTCAAAACAGCGGGAAAATGACAGGAGTCGAGATTCCAGGTCAGGAGAGATAACATTACAGACCCTTCTTTGGGCTTTGTCAAACTTTTCGAGATATACAGCAGGACTACAAAACCAGACATTGCAGCAATATTCAATTCATGGAGGAATGGTAGACTTATGGCATGACACCGGGAACCAAACATCTTGGTAGCAGATCTAGAAATTATTCAATATAATCGATCCACTTTATGTGTGTATAAAATGTGGTGGAATGAGCTTGGAGTTTACTATCAACAGGGCCGGTGCATAGTGCCCCCGAAACACTGACCGAGAGTGGGGCAAGCCTGATTAGGGGACCTGGGAAGTGCTTTATGACCCTGACTATCTTATCAGCATTTGCTTTTTCCTACTTAAATTTATATACGTTACAAATTAAACTAAGAACAACTGATTATTAAAGGATAAAAATTATTTCCGTGTTTTGATGTCATTCTGGGTTCTTTTTTGTCTAAATCCGTGAATTTGTTTTGCTCATGTTAAGTTTTTTAAAAAAAAAAACACTATAAAATTCAGTAGATTTTATCCATTATGTCGAATGGGTTAAATTTTATATATAATAATATATATATATAAATATAAATAGATAATATATATATATATATATATATATATATATATATATATATATATATATATATATATATATATATATATATAATAATTATAATATTATTATTAAAAAAAACTTTGTAATAAGGAAAATCTCAAGTTGATGTAAAAATTGCCGCAAAACATGATTTATTTAAGAAAGAATGATCTATTATGACATGTCTCTAATTTGTATTTAGATACATTGTATTTATTTTCATTTTTTTTTTCTAATTGAATTGTTCACCTATATTGCATATGATCCATTATTGTACATAATTAGGTTATAATAAAATTTGTAATTTATATGAAGACTACCTCATGAAAATTGAGATGCATTAGTGTCGGCGCCCACGTATCATAGATTCGGGTTAGAGGGAACGAGACCCTTGCAGTGACTAACAATTAACAAAAAGAAAAGGACAACCGGTTTATCAGTTTTCTCTTTAGAGATCGAGAGAAAATATGTGCACAGCGGCGAAAACATGAAAAATAAAAAAAGAAGTCAAATATTACCTTTGTGCGTAGTTCGCTAGGGAGTATAAGAGGCAATTTAAAAAAAAATGCTGATAAATTCCGGTAAAAACAAATTTCAGTTTCATATATAAAACGCACCTGATTTTGGAGCAAAAGAAAATTACCAAAAAATCACTATTTTTTTATCCATAATGTCGAAATATTAAATTCTTCAACATTCTAACAAGAGAAATCTGAAGTTGATGTTAAAAATAGCTGTAAAACATTGTTGCTTTATTTAACTTGGTATGATGTATTATGACATGTCTCTAATTTGTATTTAGATACATTCTATTTATTTTCAATTTTTCTAGTTGAATTGTTCACCTATATTGCATATGATCCATTATTGTACATAATTCGGATTACAATAAAATTTGTAATTTATATGAATACTACCTCATGAAAATTGAAATGTAGTATAGTGGAGTCCCCCGAATCTATGATATGGGGTCATATCAATGATTCGTGGGGATATCATAGATTAGTGGGCGGAGAGGATGAGACCGTTGCACCGGCCCTGAGCATCAGCCATGTTGATAGAGGGAAAAATGATTTTTATGAGTATTAAAGGATATCAGTTTCGTTTTGAAGGCGTCAAAATATACAAGCCATATTTTGCCCCAGGTAGCAACAGATTGGATGTCGTTTTCGAGAGCAGCTGCCAGTTTTAGTGGAATTTATCGGATTTAATATTTCAAAAAATATTTCGGGACAAATAGGAAATAATTGCTGTTTTTCAAATTGCGGGAAATTCATTTCATGTTGACTGAAGAAGCATATAGCTTAGTTGGTTTGGTTTATTTTGATTTACGGCATATCAACCTCAATGGGTTATTTAATGCCGACAACATTTTTAGGATATATTCGTATGAATAGAATATGTATTCTTTGGTTTAGATTGGTTTGGTTTATTTTGTTTTACGGCATATCAACCTCAATGGGTTATTTAATGCCGACAACATTTTTAGGATATATTCGTATGAATAGAATATGTATTCTTTGGTTTAGATTGATTTGGTTTATTTTGTTTTACGGCATATCAACCTCAATGGGTTATTTAATGCCGAAAACATTTTTATCGCTGGTAATATATTTTTCGTAAAATGTATAGTTGATAATATTTTTTTTTATTTCGCTGGTACTATATATTTTTTCAAAAATGTATTACTGGTAATAATGTATTGCTGGTAATAATTTTTTTCTTCCAAAATTCATTACTGGTAATAATTTTTTACAAAAATTTATTACCGGTATTAAAACCTATTTTTACACTTTCATAGCGTTTTGACTCCTGTTTGGGGTTAACTATTTGCCCATATCTGAGACCCTAACAGGTGCTACCACCCCGGGTCAGATTGGACCTGAGAACACCAGCAATTAAGAGATGGTTCCATGTTCCTCAAAACCTCTTGATCAGAGGCCTTGTTGTTGGAGGTAGTTTATCATCTTACCCAGGACGCCTCATTTGTGGGTGCGAGGGTCTTACCCCTATGCAGAGGTGCATTTGGCCTATAGCATTTGGCTGACAGTGGCCTATAGCTTAATTGCCGGTAAATGCATCTATATCGGAAAATCGATTGTGGTCTGTATTTTCATATTCCTTTATTTTTTTTATGTTGGCAGTTGCTATACTGGCAAAAATGAGAACATGGGCATGACTGTTTTGCATTTTCTCTCATACTGCGAGTACCAATCACTTCGGAGAAAGAAAAAAAAAACCCGGACATCGAATGAGCGAAGAAAACATGACTTTTCAGTTTGGTATCAAGAGGCTATGACATTCCGGGGGTGAAAGGTTAACAAATCTTGCGCATAAGCGTTTAACGAGTCCGGCATTGAAAAGGCAACAAGTCTTGCGTTGATAATTATGCAGCTTACCGCCGTTAGAACCGCTCTTAATATATTTAATATCGGTATTCCAACCTAGCGAAAGCTACTACGATCGTTATTCATCACTCAGAAAATTAAGCCTTGTGTCAAACTTGTTTTAGCGCCATGAAATGAGTTGTTTTTCATCTTTCAAATTACTGTCATAACCCTTTTTAAACGTTAAGTCTTGACGCTATGGAAATTAAATCGATGCTTCGCAGTCCTGAGGGCGACACTTAAATGTCCGTTTGTAGTTATTGGTGAATTGATATATTGTAACCCCTAACCACATTCCCCCTCTCTCTCTCTCTCTCTCTCTCTGGTTGAGCATAATTGTAATGTTTCCTTTGGCACTCCTTGGCCGGCTGGCCGGCCGGCTGATGCATTACGCTATTCCATCCGAGGCGAAGTTCGATATCTTATAAAATGTTGCAGGTAGACTAGAATTCAAATCCCAGAAAGGGATTTATTTTAGAACTGATATGATAGCTAGCGATAGAAGGTAGCTTCAAGGGTTATCAGCATTAAACCGTTTACATTCGATAGAAGATGCTTATATCTTCACTTGAAGAAATTCATGAATCTCCGTATCTTTACGTACTGTCTCACTGCCAGCCATTAATTCATACCATAATTAATGAACCGCAAGCTAGTAACGATAGACTGAAAGATGTTTTGGATATTTTACAGTGCCTAAGTCACAAGCGATACCATCCGGCCAACTCATTCTTCTATACCGGATAGAACAGCAAATTTGTCCAATTGTTTGATTAAGCTTTGAAATGTTGTATCTTAGAAATGATTAAAGGTATCTTACTGGAATTCTCCGAGATTTTTATAACACTATTAGGCTATACTTTACGTAATAACAATGTATTGCTCTCTAAGCTTAAGGGAAGAATCGTGATGAAATCGAACATAAAGGAAAATGACATGTTCAACATTAATTAATCATAGCTAAGGATCGGAAGTCCATGAAGTATTGAAATAAAGTTCAAATATATATATATATTATTCCAGAATCATTTTCCAACTTATTCAAGATGATCTGCGTTCTGTCTAAACTTCTAACTTTCTGTGCAGGAGTTACAGTGTGCCTCACAGGTTTTACGTACGATTTCATTTTCATGTCGTTTTCCACTGCTCTTTGCACTGTCATAGCTGAAACTTCTCTCTCACATGCCAAAAGCTTTATGTGTTGAGTTGTATCCTGCATAATAGATCTCTTTAGCTCCAAGTTGTAATGATGATCCTTCTTCCTGCTGTGATATCTTGATCCAGTTATCGTCTCTACTGTTCCCTCGTTTTTAAACTTATTCACTGTTCTCTTGATTCTTGAATGGACTTTGAAGATGGAAACCAGAGTATGAATGTTGGTACCATTACTGAAGTCCTGGATGATCTTTTTCCTCTCGCCATTGCTTAGTTGGGAAGAAAGGGAGTCTGACACAAAACAATTTTAACCAGTTCTCTGTCTAGCTGAATAACAGGTTTTTTCAGTGATTCTTACGACAATGGCGTCAAGATGGCTAAAAGCCTTATCTGAAAACCTGGAAAAAAATTGAATTAGGCCACAAAAATCTCCTGAGCCGACCAAGTATAGAAATGAATACAATATCGGAACCAGTAATAAGGAATGCTAGAGAAAAGCAATAGTAACAAAAAAAATTGCAATATGAGCCATGGTAAAAAAAATAAATGATAACAGCAAAAATTGCAATATTGGCACTGGTACAAAAAATCGTTGCTGAAGACATTAGGTGTATAATACCTAGAATTCATACACAGATGTTGTCAAGGAAACATGACACAATGTATAAAGGTGTTAGTTAGATCCAGTGACATGACCCAAAGAGTGTGAGTTCAATACCCGGTTAAGGCAGTGGAGAACTTTCAGAGGGTAATTAAAAGGAGATAACTGATAACTGACATCCATTAAACATGGCACGTGGAACTAGAACAGTCTACCCCAGTGAGCGAAATAAAGGGTTCAGTTCGACATTCCAACCACCTGAAGAAGGCCGGAGCGTACAACGACCGAAACGTTGTAATAAATATGGCGACAAAGATGAGGGCAATAGTCCGAATAATGTAAATAATGTACATAATACTTCATAGGGAAATATAGGCAGATAGTGAAAGGCCGAAACATTGTTATAAATATGGCGACAAAGATGAGGACAATAGTCCAAATAATATACATAATACCTCATCTCAGAAATATAGACAGATAATAATTTCCGTTTTTTTTTCAACAATTTTATTCTTAAAAAATACAGTCCAAATGCATTTTATTCCATTATATATTCACCATTGTCTGTAATGACATTTGGTAATTTGCCAGGCAGCTCCTCGACAGCTTTTGGTTAAAATTCCGCAGACTTTGATTTAAAAAAATTCTCTTGAATTTCATCAGAGAAAGCTTCCCGCATGAAAACGTTTTGCAGAAATCGAAAAAGGTAATTATCGGCTGCGGCAAGATCAGGTGAATGTGGCGGGTGGCGTAGAACAGAACAAGCAAGTTCCCAAGTGTTTTCCAGTGTTATCCTATCTGTATTCGGAATTGCGTTGTCATTAATCCACGGTGTACGCTGCCACTAAGTTATGTTACTGTAGTACAAATTTGTATTTAATTGTCAGGTATAATTAACAATTACGATATATATACATACATATATATATATATATATATATATATATATATATATATATATATATATATATATATATATAAATGTGTGTGTGTGTAGACTATGGACAATTCCTATATTCTTTAACCCCTGCAAAACAATAAAACGATTGCTGGAAAAAACTCAACAAAAGATTAATTCAATCCTCCTTACTGGTTGTTTTCAATGAAAGGAAAGATGCATATATATATATATATATATATATATATATATATATATATATATATATATATATGTGTGTGTGTGTGTGTGTGTGTGTGTGTGTGAAAATATATAGAAAATACGAAAGAACTGGTTAGGTAAATATTCCAAAGTTCTTTAGTATTTTTGTTATTATTTTTAAAAGATAGTGCTCGATACAAAAGTAGAGCATAAATATAATTATTTATTTAAAAATATGATTCCAACACGCTACATAAGAGGTCTCATGTTTCAAAACAAGAGCCGAAAACTTCAATATAATTATTAGAATTAAATTGAGTTAAAGTAAGCTCTGTTCCATCTTCAAGCGAAATTTTTTTTGAATAACTTATTTCTGAAATTTACGTGTTTTAATAGTATATTCACAATTGAAATCAAAATTTCCATGGTAACAGCCAGGGCGAATTGTTTAGAATAGTTAGGGGTGTTGAGTGTTAATAATTTGTATCAGTATAGAGTTACTTTCATAGATGTCAAGTCAGGGTAAGGTGGGGGTGTCTAAATTTAAAACGGAAGATGTTTTCGGCTGGTCTGGTTTACGTGTCTATGGAGATTTATATATATATATTTTTATTTCTGTATGGAAGGGTTTTGTGTATACAAAAACTGCCGTAACATTTGTTTTTTGACGACTTCATAAAGGGTTATCTTTTTTTGTAGGGTATTTAAACTATTTATTGGGGCTATGGATTATAAAAGTTATTTTCTTGTATGTTTGTTTTTAAGCTAATTATTCAATGCATAAATTTGATGATGTCGGAAAAACCGTTAACTCATGTCCATTCTTTAATAGATTTTTATTATTCAGAAACTTAATAATGTGCAGTTTCTCATGGAGGCACAAAGGGCATGGGTCATCCAAAGTTTTACAAGTTCTAGTCCTGTTTATAATTTTTTTAAAAACACTTCCCCACCAATAGTAGGCTTAGTAATATATTTAATAAGAACACCCTAAAATTGAATTACAGCTGCACTGAAAATCTAGAAAGTATAATAAAAAACACAATAATAAAATCCTGAACAAACCCCCATGCCTGAATAGTATTAATAAAAACACTACACTTAAATCAGACAATAACAGTGAAAAATTGTGTGATTGTAGAAACCCAGAAGACTGCCCATTAGAAAATAAATGCTGCATCAAATCTGTGGTATACCAATGTACTATCTCATCCACTGAGAGTCCTAATACTAATATATATATATATATATATATATATATATATATATATATATATATATATATATGCATTTAGGCAGCAAATCTCTTGTAGGCATATCTGATTGAATAAATTAAAAACATTATATTTGCTTATTTTTATCATAATCCTTTCATATTCACGAATATTTTTCCGTATATTACAATTGAATAACGAAAGCAATGCATTGTAATAGTGAGAATTAATTTTATTTCCCAAGTACTTTCCATCTCTTTCTAAGATCATCATCAGGCGTGCATCTGGTAAGGTAAAAACTATGTGTTGCTACCCATTACTGATTTTTTCTTTTCTGTTACAGTGCATTTCTTACCTTATTCAAGTGTAATATACCGGAAAATATTCATGACTATGAAAGGATTATGATAAAATAAGCAAACATAATGTTTGCAATATATATATATATATATATATATATATATAAAATGAAATGGACAGAGTCCGACAATTATTTTAAGACATTTTTATGTTTATACATTCTTTTGATAGATACAAATATTTAAGTAAATGCTCTGTCTTATAATAAACAGTATTAATAGCATTTAGCGGCCAGAATGTCCGAGAAATTTTCATAGAAAATATTCGTCCTCCGACAGGAATCGAGCCTGTGTCCAATACGAAACCGTCATATAGCCCGACGTGTCTTAACCGATCGAGCGACAGAGGATCGTTTGATTAGCAAGGTTGATTGTAGTTTAAAAACAGTAAAATCGACCTTGATAATCGAACGATCCTCCGTGGCTCGATCGGTTAAGGAACCTCAAGCTATATGAAGGTTCCGTATAGGACACAGGTTCGATTCCTGTCGGAAGAATCTCTAAGTAAATCCAAATCAAAGGGTTTACTGAGAGAATAAAGTTTCCACATACTGCCTTCTATCCACCAACAACACTTTGTTTATTTCTCATCTCGTTAGAGAAAGATACAAATGAAACGTCTGACTTGAAAATCTTTCTCTTCATCTTTTAATCTAGCCGAAAGTCTAATATTTTTTATCATTTTGTTACCTTTTTATTCCTGAACTTTCGTTCACCGAATTTTAAATCTGTGTGTCTATCTGTCTCCAAAACGAGTAAAAGGCAACTACGTAAAGTGCTCAATACACGAAGTAGAATAAAACCTTAAATAATCCTAAGGAGCCAGGCAAACCTACCTAGGTTTCACCGAAACGGATCGTCAGGTCGATGCCGGCTGAAAAGGAAAATTATGGAACAGAATTATATAGCTAAAACCAAAAACAACGATGACCACGTGACAAAACAAAACAAAACAAAAAAACCCTCAAACAACAGGGGGTTAGGGGTTACGTACTTTATTCAACAAAATAAAAAAAAAAGAAGAAAAGACCCCTATTCTAATAACCAGCGTTTCCTATGTCTACACCTACTAAAAATTTCGGATTTGAGGTTCAATAAATTATTGGGTTCTTTATATTAAGTTGGTGCAAAAATAATGACGTAATAATGTCGTTTTTTGACGTATTTTTTAACGACATATTAGGTTGGTGCAAAAATAATGTCGTTTTCTCACATATGTTACTATGAAAAACGACATTATTTTTGCACCAACCTAATAGCTAGCAATAGCTAACTTTTCCTCCGTGCATATCACCTGCATTATATTTGCAACATATTTGCCTGGCTCCTTAGGGTTATCTCATACATATATATATATATATATATATATATATATATATATATATATATATATATATATATATATATTAGGTTGGTGCAAAAATAATGACGTAATAATAATTACATTACAATGACATTATTACGTCATTATTTTTGCACCAACCTAATATATATATATATATATATATATATATATATATGGGGAGAAAATGTATGAAAAAGTGTGAAAACTTTGTTTGAGACGTGTTTCGTCCTTCAGGAATTCCTCAGACAAAATTTAGTCCGGTGAGCTCCTGAATGACGAAACGCGTCGCAAGTAAACATTTTCCATTTTGTCATACAATTTCCCCACTACTGTTAAAATATATATCGTTAATCTCATATCTATCTATCTCTCTCTCTCTCTCTCTATATATATATATATATATATATATATATATATATATATATATATATGAGAAGAAATATAGTTTTATGGTGTGCTATATTTATGGGATAAAGTGCTCAATATCAGAGATACAGCGTATGTGAATATAAATATAAAAGTGAACATTGAAGTCAACACTCAGAGGCGACAGCCTGATGATTGCGTCCAGCTTGAAACAGCCTGTCGCCTCTGAGTGTTGACTTCAATGTTCACTTTTATATATATATATATATATATATATATATATATATATACTACTAGCATGGACCGGCGTTGCCCGTGATTGATTCAAAAATTGTACGACTCATACAGCATCGCTATCACTTGAATTAAAATATTTTTGCCCTTCCGTGCCTTTAAAGGAGTGCTCAAACTGCGAATTTTTTTCTAAGCTCTATAGTAAACATTAAATCTGTTACGAAAAAATAACTAAACAAAATGAACACAAAACGATCAGCTTTAAAAAAGGACTCGTAACTGGAAAAACCGAATGAAAAAAGAATGTTAACAACAGATACTTTTTCACACCCAACCCAGTTCTGCGGAATCGGAATCAACATTGAGTTTAAGCAAGCGAATGAGCCAATTGGAGTAAAGTGCCACGCAGATTTAAATTTTTTCCACTTGTGACGAATGCAGCTATCGATTTATTTTGCATGCTAGCATGCTAGTTAACATTCGTGTCAGTCAGCTGTTGGCTCTCACGCTGGCCAATAGAATCTTCCTGCCTATTCGTGGCAGCCAGCCATAGGCTCTCACTCTGGCCAGTACAAAATGACCGCAAACCACATGAAAACTGCCGTAGAAGCATGAAAAAAATCGATTATTTTCACTATCGATGGGAGTTGGTAAATGCAAAGTCGGTCTTGGCCTTTCCGCTAACTTGGAGCATTTGCATGTAAATTTTGGTGCAAATCCATCAAAATTGCAGCCGTGCATTCGTTACACACACACACACATCCTGCCTTTTATATATATATATATATATATATATATATATATATATATATATATATATATGGTTGGATTGATGTGAGTTTGTGACCCTGGGTTTCACGCTTTTGCGATTCTAAGACAAACTGATTGATTTAAAAAAAATTTGTGTTTATGTAGATTGCGTGTATTGGCGTTATTATGGAAGTGGGTGGAACGTCGTCGTGATGTCATCGTGCTAACGCAAACATTGATGTATGTTCATACGCCCAATGAAGTACGCAGACATACATACACACTTGGTCGTCCGTCGGGACTCATACATATATAAACATATGTGGACAGTTTCGGATATGACATACGTATATGTATACGGGTGGTGTTGTGTCTATACATACGCATTTGTATGTTGAAATTCAAAGATCGGAAGTGTAGCGAAAATTTCTCGTGAACGTCTCGTGAATGTATACATAAGTACCGCGCATATAATATATAAATTATTATATATATATATTTATTTATATTTATACACACACACACACACATATATATATGTATCTCTCTCTCTCTCTCTCTCTCTCTATATATATATATATATATATATATATATAATAATATATGTCAAACGTGTTTCACTTTTATAAAAGTGAGATATATTTGTATTTTTTCTTTATTTTATCATTCTGTCGGATTTCAAATCATATTTTATCTAGATTTGACCACACCTTATATATATATATATATATATATATATATATATATATATATAGAGAGAGAGAGAGAGAGAGAGAGAGTGGGGGGGGAAGAGAGTGAGGAGGGAGAAAGAGATGACTACAGTCTCAGATAGACAGCTATAAATGAATAGCCCTAAGAAAGATAGAAAGACTTAATCTATTTATTTTAATGTCTGAAATAATTCCCGTTATTTTTAAATGAGCGAAACTAGATCGTCTGGGTTTTGAACGCTATTCACTTACAGAAAAGGAATTCCAAAATCTGCCTCCGGCCCAAGATTGTCACTACTATCCTCTCAATTTGCTCGGCCATGACACTTGACCCATGGATCAAAGGCTGAGGGTCAGTAACGGGTTCGCCACACTTTCCCTTCAGCTTCATTACACTTGACTGAAGGCTTTCACCTCCCTATATAAATTCATCTATCTTCTGTCAATATCTATTTATCTGCTATTTACCCATATCTATCTATCTATCTAATATGGTAATATCTATATTCTGTCAATTATCTTCTGTCAGTGTCTGTATACCTATCTATGTATTAATAGCAACCTTTCTTCGATCAATATCTATCTGTCAATATCTATTTTCTGTCAGTATCTATGTGTCTATAGATTAGTATCAACCTATCTTCTATCAATATCCATCTATCTGTCAATATCTATCTATCTATCTATATATATATATATATATATATATATATATATATTTACTGTCACTGTCTCTCTATCTATCTATCAATATCTTTCTGTCAGTATCTATCTATGTATATATCTATTAGTATCAACCTATCTTCTATCAATATCCATCTATCTGTCAATATCTATATCTCTCTCTCTCTCTCTCTCTCTATATATATATATATATATATATATACACACACACATATATATATATATATATATATATATATATATATATATGACGAGAAATTATCATTATTTGCATTATTTACAATGTGTGTGTGTGTGTGTATGTATATAAGTATAAACGTAGCTTAGATTTGGCACGCACCCGAGTGTATGGAGGATCGAACTCACAATTCAGTCGTAACTGACCTAACGAGACAAACTTTCTAACAATTACACCACGTCGGAGTATATATATGTATATTCAGAAAATAATATTTTTATTATGTTTTTTAAATTAATTTTTACATTATTAATTGTACTCGAAATAAACAATTTACATTTAAATAACAGTTTACTACAAGTTCAAGGGAGTAAAGAAAGCTAGAAAAAAAGGCTAAATTCAGTCGATGAAAGCGTGAAGTAAATACTGGCCATCGCTTAATGCCATCTCTTCTACTCTAATAGCTCCATGTCTCGCACTTCCTGCCTATGGAACTCCCCTCCTCTTACTTGCTTCCCTGACAGTTATAGTCTTCAAATATTCAAATGTAATGTCAATCGGCATCTTCAAATGCCTTGATCTAATTCCCGTCACTTCTTTTCATCTTTTCCTCCATGACGCCTCTTTACTCTTGCTCCCATCTCTCTGCAACCCCTTGACTGCTAGTGGCACTCCCGTCTTGCTTGGGGAGAAATGCTTAAAAAAAATGGTTGTCAGCAAGATTCCAAGACGCGTACTACAAGTCGGATATGTCAAAATCTATCAAGTATCATTTATGTGCCATGCGTTGGCGATCATTCTGCGGTAGACCAGTTGCCATCAAAGGCTATAGAACCCGGTGTCCTGCTATTTACCCATAGCTGGGTGGTGAGAAGAAGAGAAACCATACCTTTCTCAAGGGTATCAGTCAGTTAAGTAACCTCGCGTGATACGCGTGTAGGCGATCATGTAACTTTCGATACATCATTGACGTGGCAGATTTTTTTCTATTTTTTTAGGTTGCCATTTCTTTCTGCACGTAGACCAGTTTCCATCAAAGGCTATAGAACCCGGTCTGTCCTGTCATAGGATAGAAGAGGATTCATACCTTTCTCAAAAGTATTAGCACGTAAGTGAATGCAATGGATTCGACTGGAATTCGAACTCTGTTCTCCATTTCCTCAGTCCGAGCTGCTATCCATTACTCCACTGTGCCAAGTATCAGCACTCTGAGTTTAAATATCAGGAAATTATTATATTCTGACACCAAAATCCGAAAAGGTTAAATAATGTCATTAGGAACAAAAAATTCTAAAAGACGATAGTAGATGTGGCGCTGAAATCCGAAAATGAATTGGAATAGCGAAAAATGCCTTCCGGATGTAAAGGATAAAACGACAAGAAAATATCGTTAAAAAGAGTGCTGAACTGCTACATAATATCAATCCTCTTGTATGGCAATCACTGCTGGACAACTTCCTCCCAGATGAAGAGGTTTACGGCCATATCATGTTGAAGTGTCGGTTCTCACACGACCACCGAAGTCAAGCCTGGTCAGCACCTAGATAGGTAACTGGTGTGGAATACAAGGTGCTGTGTCCTTGGATGTGCGGGTGGTGAAATGGAAAATGCCTCGGAATTGGAAATCGGAGGGCCGAGTTTCAATTCCAGTCAGGTTCGTTGCATTCGCTTATGCGCAATTATAATTGGGAAAGGTATGAACCAATCTATTCTCCCTCCAGCTATGGGTTAAATAAGAATTGTATCAGTAAATCATTATTATCTACAAAAAAAAAAAAAAATTCCTACAATTCAAAAATATGTTCTGGATTTAAATAACCTTCAAAATATTGATAAGCCGTAAAAAACCAAATCAAGGAATCACAGATGAAGAGAATATTTGAGGCAACAGAGGCATCAGAGATGTGGTCCTATAAAATAATGAGAATACTATATATATATATATATACTCAGTGCTTCCTGAGGTTTCTATCAGACTCGATGAATCATTAATATAATTATCAAATCCTCCTAATTTCTATCTGTGTTTATCATCGCTTGAACCAGCTTCTAATGCTCCAGTTGGAGCGGCTTGGTGAGAGTAGTCGTGGCTCCAGGAGGCTCAGTCCTATGGTATGAGAGAATCTCAGTTGTGTTCCTCCACGGAATGTGGAAGTGAGCGGCGCAACATTGAATCTGATTTGAAATCTCTTCGTCACCGAGGCCCAGTGGAGCAGTTGGTATGGTGTTCGCTTGCCAACCTAACTGTCGGGGGTTTCGATTCCCTCGGTAGTGGATTCGCACTGCTGATGAGTCCCAAATATAGGACGAAACGGCCGTCCAGTGGTTTCTATCAGACTAGATGAATTATATATATATATATATATATATATATATATATATATATATATATATATATATATATATATATATATATATATATGAAGTTTCAAGCTTCGGTTTTTGAAACATGGTTATTACTGTGTAGCGAAGAAACCATATTTTAAATCAGTTAATTTATAATATTTATGCCGTGTAAATTTACATTGAGCAATGTTTTGTAAAAATAAAAATATCAATAAGAACACCGGATTATATATCTTACTGTTCTTTATTTTTATTATAATACACACACACACACACACACACACACACACACACACACATACATACACATATACACACACACACATACATACACACATACACACACATATATATATATATATATATATATATATATATATATATATATATATATATATATATATATATATATATAAGGAACAGCATAATAAAAAAAATATCCAAATGTTGGACAATATTTGTTTTTATTTTCACCCGGACTTAAAGCAAACATACGTATTTTAGAAGGTATTATTTAATAATAATAATAATAATAATAATAATAATAATATATATATATATATATATATATATATATATATATATATATATATATATATATATATATATATATATATATATGAATATATATGAATGTCTATTATGTCTGATCATGAGCCGTTCTAAAATACATATGTTTCCTTTAATTTCGGGTGAAAATAAAAGCAAAGATTTGGATATTTTTTATTATGCTGTTCCTTGAGCTAACCTTTCGGCTCTCAGGAGCCATCTTCAGAGTGATTATATGGACATTTAAGCGGATATATCTACCATCAAAGATGATATTCTGTTATACTGACATAGAAGATTGCTATGCGACGATAACGGTCGCAGAATAGCAGACGCAGGTCGTAAATTCAGGATGCGGTTCTATGACGTCGTACCACGTGAGAGAATGAAATATTAACAACGGAACCATATGTTTAGATGCAATGAAACGTGTTGGTTTAACTTGAAATGTAATTTTGTTGAGTGAGGATAGCTTCGTTTTCCAATATCTGAAGGTTCTTTTTACTGTGTGTATGTGTGAGTATTATTGCGTTGTCAACTGATATATATATATATAGATAAAATATATAATGGCTGCTCTTTTAATTTTAGAAGCACAGGCTGAGAGACAAGCAGAAAAATAATTGTAGATTCTGTTGTTATCGCCTGCAGCTGAAGGCGCATTCATTTTCTGCATTTTTTCGTAGAATGGATGCATTTTGAGTTAGTTCTCAAGTAAGCTACATGTGTTGTTATGAACAATTTGCCCATTCATGCGCACGCGCACATCGTCACAAGCGAGGGTGTGAGAGGTCCGTACAGATATGCGTACAGACTGGAAGATTTTCGCTACACGTAGATGTAGGTAGGGGTGTCAGTGCAGGAGGGCGTTTGCAGAGGAGGCTTTGAGAATAGAAGAATATGGACGTTACTCTTCACAAATGAAAAATTCGAATGGACTCCAGTTTAAAACTGAAACGTAGATTGAAATATTTTATTTCCGTTAAATATACAAAGCCTTATCACAACACAGAAACGATTGCAAGTACATCTTAAGCTTTCTTTTTTCTTTTCTTTTTTACTAACATTTACCCAATAATAATCCCAAGAGCCACTCAAGATGGTTAATGCGTAAAATTGTATTAGCGTGACAAAAAACAAGCGTTAGAGGTATAGAGCTGAAGGAGACTTTAGAAGGAACCTGAAACCCAATCTTAAACAAAGGGTAAACCTTTACACCTGTTCAAAAGTATGGGCAGAAGACGTTAGAAGTATAGAAGTGAAGTAGGCTTTAGAAGGAGCTGGAAACCCAATCCTAAACAGGAAACAAGTGGTAAACCTCTACGCCTGTACAAAAGGCTGGGGAGGAAGCGTCAGAAGTTTAGAGCTGAAGTAGACTTTAGAACGAACCCAATCTTACACAGCAAACAAGGACTAAAACTCTGCAGCTATTCAAAAGTCTCGGGAGGTGAAGTCAAACGTATAGAGTCGAAGTAGACGCTAGCAGAAACCGGATACCCACTCGTAAACAGGAAACAAGGGATAAACTTCTGCTCCTGTTCAAAAGATCACAAGAAAATTAAATACAAAATTAACAGCAGTCCCTTGTCTGTCGTTTTTTAATGAAACGTGTATAAAAAGTGGGTTGCTGCCCAAATAAATAATTATATATATATATATATATATATATATATATATATATATATATATTAGGTTGGTGCAAAAATAATGTCGTTTTCTCACATATGTTACTTTTATATATGATTTCTGAATTAATTCATTGATATATAATATAGCCATGTTATATATCATTTTGAAGCGCGTTTTTCGCTCTATCGAATCGTGTTATTGGTTACCGTTCTCAAACTCTTCATTCATTTTTTTGCAGGCTTTTCGACAGCATGGACAAAATTCAAATCCGCACGATTTTCTTGTTCCAGTTCAAACTAGGCCGAAAAGCAGCCGAGACAGCTCGTGATATCAATGATGTGTTTGACCCAGGAACCACTAATGAACGTGTGGCACAACGGTGGTTCAAGAAATTTCGCAATGGTGACGAGAGCCTCGAAGATGCAGACGGTCGGGGCCGGCCGACTGCGGTTGATAACGAACATTTGAAAGCCTTAATTGAAGCCGATCCTCGCAAAACCACACGAGAAGTTGCTGTTGAACTCGAGGTCGACCACTCAACAGTCGTTCGCCATTTAAAGCAAATAGGGAAGTCAAAAAAGTTGGATAAATGGGTGCCGCATGAATTGAACGATAATAAAAAAAATCGTCGTTTTGAGGTGTCTTCTACGCTCCTTCTGCGCAACAAACCCATTTCTCGAGCGGATTGTGACGTGTGATGAGAAGTGGATCCTCTACGACAACCGGCGACGTTCGGCACAGTGGTTGGATGCCGGAGAAGCTCCACAACACTTCCCGAAGCCGAAATTGCACCAAAAAAAGGTTATGGTGACTGTTTGGTGGTCTGCGGCCGGTCTCATCCATCACAGCTTCTTGAATCCGGGCGAAACGATTACGGCGGAGAAGTACTGCCGACAAATTGACGAAATGCACCAGAAGCTCCAACGAATGTGCCCGAGATTGGTCAATAGGAAGGGACCAATTCTCCTCCATGTTGCTCAACTGACCTTGCAGAAGCTGAACGAATTGGGCTACGAGACTCTGCCTCATCCGACATATTCACCGGACCTCTCGCCCACCGATTATCACTTTTTCAAGCATCTCGACAATCCTGCGCGAAAAATGCTTTAAAAGCCGAGATGATGCCGAATCGGCCTTCAATGACTTCATCGCTTCCAGAACTCCGGATTTCTATGCTAATAGGATAAATAAACTTGTTTCTCGTTGGCAAAAATGTGTCGATTCTAATGGTTCTTATTTCGATTAATAAAGTTTATTATGAAAAGAGTTAACGACATTATTTTGCAGCTAATATATATATATATATATATATATATATATATATATATATATATATATATATATATATATAACTACGTCTGAAAGTGCAACTGAAAGTTTCGTTGTTCTACCAACTCGGACGATTTATTCAATAATTATAAATATTCGTTATTCATGATTCGTTACGGGAACTTCCGACGTAGGGATATATATATATATATATATATATATATATATATATAGATAGATAGATAGATAGATAGATAGATAGATAGAGAGAGAGAGAGATACTTCTTAGCTTTGTCTGGCCACCACTGTTTGATTTACATCTGACATTAAATTAAATAAATATTTATTCGCTTACCTGTGTATGCACGCTAACGCACGTATAAACGTTTGCTAATATCTAATTATTTGGTTTATCCACAATAATACATACATACATATATATATATATATATATATATATATATATATATATATATATATATATTTATATATATATACATATATATATATATATATATATATATATATATATATATATATATATATATATATATATATATGGTAATATTAGCCTTTCCTAATAAGGAAACATTCGAAATTCATTGACTGAAAAGCCAGTGCTACTGCCGGTTGAAATTTATTAAATCTTTCTATTAAAAGAATTTTTCATGAAAATAGGTTTCTCAAGTCTACCTTCTGTTATCACCCTTCCCAGTATTGTTGAGGGCTTCCTTCCTCACCTTTTGTTCGATATAGTGTGGAATATCAACATTTCGATTGTGCAATTATGCGCTCTCAATGTTAGTTTTGCAAATTCCCATCTGATGACCTTACTATTATTTGGTGAAATTTTTGTCATTCTATAGCGACATTTCACAAGTTTCAAAGAAGGATGGCCCTCGTTTAGAAGTACAGCTGACAATGATATATATATATATATATATATATATATATATATATATATATATATATATATATATATCGGGTGTAACAGGAAAATTGTCCAGAGCGTGTTACAGCATAATTGTCAATCTCACAAAAGTTTAGTATCTAAAAACCACTAAACAAATTGAGTTTCTTTTTTCAGGTTTTCAGATAAGACGTTTAGCCATTTTGACACCATCTGTTGTAAGAATCATTGCAAAAACATTTGAGTTATTCAACTAAAAAGAAAACAGATTAAAATCGTTTTGTGTCAGCCCCATTGCCTTTCCAAACAAATGAGCAATGGTGAGAGGAAAAAGATCATTCAGGATTTCCGTAATGGTACCAGCATTCATACTCTGGATTCCACGATCTTCAAGGTCCATTCAAGAGTCATCAAGGGAACAATGAATAAGTTTAAAATCAAGGGAAAAATAGAGAGGAAAACTGGATCGTGGGTCACAATAGGAAGAGGAATCATTATTTCAACTTAGAGACAAAGAAATCAATTAGAAAATATCTAGCTCAATCTATAAGATGTTTGGCACATGTGAGAGGAGTTTCTGTTATGACAGTCCAAAGAGTAGTGACAGACTTGAAAATGAAACTGTACATAAAATGTGTGTGGCAACTTGTTATAATAGGAGGCCGAAGGTCATCTTGAATAATTTGGAAAATGATCCCGGAATATATATATATATATATATATATATATATATATATATATATATATATATATATATATAACCTAAAGAGCCAGGTAAACCTACCTGTTAGGTTTGCTCTACTTCGTGTATTGAGTACTTTACGCAGTTACTTTTTCTCGTTTTGGAGTTTTTTCTTTGGACTTTGAGCTTGAGCTCTGGACGATTGTTTTCCCCTCAATTTCATGTTCTTTGTTCTTTCTTTCTTTTATTCCTCATTTCTCTTTGGGCATTGGCTTGTTCACTTACAAACCGAAACACCTAAGGTTTTTACAAACGAGTACCACTATATATATATATATATATATATATATATATGAACTTTATTTCAATCCTTCATGAGGTATGATTAATTAATGATGAACATGTCATTTTCGTTTATGATCGATTTTATCACATTTCTTCTGTTAAGCTTGGGGATTAATTATACATTCTTATTGCGCAAAGTAGAGTCCAATATAGTGTTATAAAAACCTCGGAGAATTCCTGTAAGATATCTTTAATCATTTCTAAGATACAACGGTTCAAAGCTTAATCTAACAAATGGACAATTTTGCTGTTACACGATTTGGAAATCGCACGTGAAACGCGTGAGACAACTTGTTACTCCAGGACAGAAAGTTAGAAGGTTGGAGAGGGCGAAGATCATCTGGAAAATGATCCTGGCATAATATATATATATATATATATATATATATATATATATATATATATATATATATGAACTTTATTTCAATCCTTCATGAGCTTTCAATCCTTAGCTATGATTAATTAATGATGAACATGTCATTTTCGTTTATGATCGATTTCATCACGATTCTTCCCTTAAGCTTGGAGAATAATTATACATTTTTATTGATCAAAATAGAGCCCAATACTTTTTATAAATGCATCGTAGATTTCCATTAGGATATGTTTTATCATTTCTAAGACACAACGAATCTAACAAATGGACAATTTTTCTTTTACACGATTTGGACAATGTTGGTGTTACCCCAGTATATAATATAAAGGTGGACACTGAAGTGAATACCGAGTTGCTACAGTCTGTTTCATGTTTCAACGCAATCTTCAGGCCATGTGTATTGTGTGATGGCTTGACTAATTAAATATGCCTGTTAAGGTTATGGGTATCAAAGTCAAATATTTACATCATATTTTATTATTCTGACGTTTCTTGGCTAGTCGCTAAAAATTATAAAGGCTACTGTGTAGCAATAATTGTGACTTACAAGAGGCTGCGGGTCACAAGCGCCATCTTCAGACATTTTAACGCACATTTTAACAAAGCTTAGATCAAGGACCAGATTAATATAAAAAATATCCAAATGTTGGCCAATTTTTGCCTTTAATTTCACCTGAAATTAAAGTAAAAATACGAACTTTAGAACGGCTCATGATCAGACATAATAGACATTGATTGTCTGTTATATTTAACAATATATGTTTAAATAATGATCTGCTGCCCAAATACAATATATATATATATATATATATATATATATATATATATATATATATATATGTGTGTGTGTGTGTGTGTGTGTGTGTGTGCAATATATTTTTGTTGAGAGAGAGTAAGAGAGGGAAAGAAAGAGAGAGAGAGGGGGCCTGAGCGAGTTTTTCCTCCTATAAGGGCAGCAAAAGCTGGATTTCATTACAGCTATGGACATGAAGAGACCGGGAAATGCTTCTGTCGAAGATGAATAACGAGAACGGAAACCGAATGCTTTTTGGACATAATGTGGAAAGGAGGCTTGGAGAATTTAACACTCACAGGACATATCGAAACGATAAGAAGCAGATGAAAGCAGTTTGAGAAAGAAATCGATGACAGAGCAAGTAGTAGAAACTAACATATAATCCATAAAGAAGAGAGTATTTCTGAGAGCAACAAAAAGGAAGCTGTAGAGAGCCATAAGCGGTTATATCTTGAAGTAACACGATACATAAAGAGTGAAAGACGGAGTATCTGGAGGCTTTTACTAAGGTTTTAGTAACAGACATCTCAGTGATAGTAAACTGGTTTCGTTGATTTTAGTAATGTTGTTGAGTGAAATGCTTGTGTAAAATCAGAGCAGGTCGGTTTTTCACTTCTTTGAGAAAGTCAACATTGCACTCAGGGTAAAAGCTGGGGTTTGATATGATAAGTATTGACACGAAAACTGTAGATCTTTTTACCAATTTTGGGGTATTTAGTTTTAACGATCATCTGACTTTAAAATTTTACTCTTTCAAGAATAAATCCAAATACAGATAATATCTTTTGTATTAGATTCATTGAATGGAGAATATATTCAAACCAGAATTCTAATTATGAATCACCACAAGCAAAATATGCAAAACTGTGTAAAAGAAATTGTAAAAAATTACAAAAACGGTTACGCAATGAATAAGATTTGTTAGATCATAATTAATAAAACCAAAAATTAAATAAAAGTTTATAAAACACCATAATACTGCTGGGCACAAATTATAAGAAAAAATATTTTAAATTTGCATTGTTTATTGAAAATTGCACAAAAATTTCTGCAATGTATAAAATATCACATCATAATATAGTTAAATTATCTAGGATAATTTCCCTTTGATCTAAATGAAAGTCTTATTTGATGGCACACTATCGTAGTAATGCGTTTGTGCCCTGCAGCCTATCCATATACAATATGTAAAGCTTCAGTAAATTATAAATTTTTTAAGGCTTTCATTGATCACCAGAATGAAATTCCAACGCTACGATTTTGAACCTCAACTTAATCTTTAAACTCGTTTCCTCAAAAAAAAAAAAAAAAAAAAAAAATGGTAATGGTTTGATAAAAAATAATCTGTCATTATTTAAGAATTCAAACCGCAACTTTTAAATTGAGTGCAATAGCACGGTTCCAAAATCGACCTGCCCTGCTGTAACAATAGATGCATCTGTCATCTTCGTGTTCCATATTTCTTGCACTTTCCCTCATAAGGTCCGTATACTTGTCATGATTTTCATTTTCTTTCACGTGAAATCATCCAATAACTGACAATCCCATTCCTTGTTGCCAATGACTGGACCGAGTGAGTTATCTGAGTTACAGATTTTGCCATAAAGTTTAAAATAATCCCCCAAAATTGCCAGAGTCTTGAAACTTGTGTCTGCCATTATTTGATCTGAAAAAAAAATAACAAGAGAATAATAATAATAATAATAATAATAATAATAATAATAATAATAATAATTAGAGACCACAAAACAAACAAAAACAGTACCTCCTTGTTGATATGGCAGTCCCTGCAGACTGCAACGTATCTCTGAAGATAAGAAAAGCTGTCAGAATACAAGGACATTGAAATAGAAATCACAAAAATGTGGCACATGGGAACATCATCAATCCCTGTTGTAGTTGGAGCCCTAAGATTGGTTGGAAAAGATTCCAGTAGACTAATTGAAGGGATTCCTGGAAGTCCATGTCCCAAAGAAATAGAAAAAATTGTTCTCACAAGTACAGCCCATACTTTACGAAGTGCTTTATCTATGTAATTTTTTTTTTTTTTTTTTTTTTTTGTCAGTGGAAAGTGTCATGATGCCATTTCTAACCTTAGGTCCCTGAGCGGGGCGCGGAAAGTAATGTGTAAACACCAGAAATCAAAGGAAATAAAAATAAAAAATAATAACCAAAATGCAGGTTCCGTGATAATTACCCAGAAACAAATGATCATCTTGTATCAGGTTGCACGATATTGGCACCCACTGAATATAAAACCCGGCATGGCAGAGTGGGCCAATATCTGCACTGGAAAATACAAGGACCTTGAAATAGAAATCTCAAAAATGTGGCACATGGGAACATCAACAATCCCTCTTGTAGTTGGAGCCCTAGGATTGGTTGGAAAAGATTCCAATAGACTCATTGAAGGAAGTTCATGCCTCAAAGAGATACAAAAAATGTTCTCACAAGTACAGCCCACACCTTACAAAGGGCTTTATCTATGTAAAATGTCTTTTTTTTTCTCATTAAAAATGTCATGATGCCATTCCTGAGCAGGACCCGGAAAGATAAGAGTATACACCAGAAATCAAATCAAATCAAATAATAATAATAATAATAATAATAATAATAATAATAATAATAATAATAAAACCTTTTATGGGACTTGACATTAGGCACAGACAAAAGAATTAGTGACCGAAAACCACAAAAAGTGAACGTGTTTTTTAGATGAAAATTCCTGCAGATTGTCGTGGGACATTAAAGATCTTCCAAAAAATCTATCAAAATACAAAGTTTGTTACAGAAGAAATTTTAAAATGTGGCACCTGAAAACACTAATAATTCCAGATGAGAAGGGATGTTTCGGATATATATATATATATATATATATATATATATATATATATATATATATATATATATATATATATATTAAAGGTATTACAAGCAGACAATGTCTTAAGGAAATAGAAAAAAAATTGTTCCCACAAACACAGTTCATAGACTACGAAGGTCTTTATCTATGTAAAATGTGTGTGTGTGTCTACAGTGTTATTTTCCCCACAACTATACAGTAGAAAATGTCATGATGCCATTTCTGACCTTAAGTCTCTGGTGCGGACTCGAGAGGAAATGTCTACACAACAGAAATCAAAGACAATTAAAGATTTCATGCCTTTTTAAAAGTAATTTACTAGCTCACTTCGAATCTGAGGTAATTTCTCTTCCTGAAGGCTTTTTATCTTATATTAAATAATAATAATAATAAGAAGAAGAAGAAGAAGAAGAAGAAGAAGAAGAAAGAAGAAAGAAGGAGAAAAAGTAGAAAAAGAAAGAAGAAGAAGAAGAAGGAGAAAAAGAAAGAAGAAGAAAAAAGAAGAAAAAGAGAGAAAGAAGAAAGAAGAAGAAAGAAGTAGAAAAAGAAGAAAGAAGAATAAGAAAACGAAGAAGAAAGAAAGAAGAAGAAGAAAAAGAAAGAAGATGAAAGAAGTAGAAAAAGAAGAAAGAAGAATAAGATAACGGAGAAGAAAGAAGGAGAAAGAAGAAGAAAGAAGAGGAAAAAGAAAGAAGACGATGAAAGAAGAAGAAAAAAGAAGAAAAAGAAAGAAAGAAGAAAGAAGAAGAAAGAAGTAGAAAAAGAAGAATAAGAAAACGAAGAAGAAAGAAGAAAGAAGGAGAAAGAAGAGGAAGAAAAAGAAAGAAGAAGAAGAAAGAAGACGAAGAAGAAGAAAAAGAAAGAAAGAAAGAATAAGAAAAAGAAGTAATAAGTAATAAAAAAGCAATGAAGGAAGCCAACAAATTCAAAAAAGGAATATCAAGTGGGCGAAGAAGTGCAAATAAACCATAATGCACCTAATGCAGCGACAAAGAACGTAAAAAAGAAGGCAAAAGCAAATGCAATGGTCGAAATGCAGAAATGATGGCAAGATAAACCTGTTCATAGTCAATACTCTGCCCGTACCAAATAAGCTGATGTAAACAAACCCCATACTCATCAGTGGTTATGTAGTGCAGGGGTTAAAAGCTGAAACAAAAGGTTTTATTCTTGCTGCACAGGGCCAATGCTTGCTAACTAGAAATTACTTAGCACACATACTGAAAAATTGTTAACCCTAAATGCAGAAGCAATTGAACATCTTGTATCAAGTTGCACAGTGTTCAGCACCCACTGGATATAAGACGCAGGATGATAGAGTGGGCCAATATTTGCTATTTGCACTGGAAAATATGCCACTTTTAGGGGAAGGAAACTGCAAGAACTAGTATGAACACTACCCAAACCCGGTTACAGACATAGGATCTGTGACAATTTTATGGGACTTTACACACAGAACAATCAAAGTTAATCACCTAGACATTGTGATCAAAGAACAGAAAGTGCATTCTTATATGGCAGTCCCTGCAGGCTATCTTGGAAAAACTCAAAATACAAGGTTCTTGAAGTGGAAAATCTCAAATGTGGAACAAGGACATCAATTATTCCAGTTGTAGTTGGAGCCCTTGGATTGACTGGAAAAGGTTCCGATTGACATACTGAAGGTATGTCTGTTAGTCCAAACCTTCAAAAAAAAAATAGAAAAAACTTGTGCTCACAAATACACTTCACACCTTTCGAAGAACTTTATGTCTGTATTTTTTTTTTTATTTCCTGCTTGCAAAACGTATTGGTCGTACATAGAAATAATAATAATAATAATAATGATAATAATAATGAATTGTGTAAGCCCGAAATGCAGATTATGTGATAAATATCCAGAAAGAATTGAACATCTTGTATCAGGTTGCACGATATTGGCACTCACGGAATATAAAACTCGGCATGACAGAGTGGGCCAATATCTGCACTGGAAAATATGCCAATTTTAAGAAAAGGAATTTTTAGGAAAAGGAAGGAAAATGCAAGAAATTTATATGAAAATTACCCAGATCCGGTTACAGACATAGGAACTGTAACAATTTTATAGGACTTTACAATACACACAGACAGAACAATGAAAGCCCATCGCCCAGACATCGTAATCAAAGACCACAAGAACAGAATGTCCATTCTTACTGATATGGCGACCCCTGCAGATTTTAATATGTCTTCGAAGTTCTTTAAAAAAAAAACTATCAAAATACAAGTATCTTGAAGTGGAAATCTCAGGAATGTGACACATGAGGACATCAATAATTCCAACCCTCGGGTTGATTGGAAAAAGTTCCGATAGACTCATCGAAGGGATTCCTGGTAGCCGATGCCTTAAAGAAATACGAATAATTGTACTCACAAGTACAGCTCACATATTACGAAAGGGTTTATCTATGTAAAATGTGTGTGATCTTAGTTTTTTGTCCAAAAATGATCAGTGGAAAATGTCATGAAGTCATTTCTGTCCTTAGGTCTCTGGTTGGGACCGGGAAGGAAATGTGTATACAAAAGAAATCCAAAGAAATCAAATTAATATTTTGAGAATGTTGTCTTGCGCCAAATGTTAAATAGAATAAGATTATACAATCCACGAAAAGAAAGAGCTATTGGACTTATTGCCATTGAGAAGTGTGTAGTCTAACTAACGCCTTGAGGACACATGGCACAGTGGATAAAGGCGTTAGTTAGATCCAGTGACAGGACCCAAAGAGTGTGAGTTCAATATCCGGTTAAGGCAGTGGAGAACTTGGACAGGGGAATTAACAGAATTAACAGAAGATAACTGACATCCATTAGACATGGCACGTGGAACTAGAACAGTCTACCCCAGTGAACGAAATAAAGGGTTCAGTTCGGCATTCCAACCACCTGAAGAAGACCGGAGCGTACAACGGCCGAAACGTTGTCATAAACATGGTAACAAAGATGAGGGCAATAGTCCAAATAATGTAAATAATGTACATAATACCTCATCTCAGAAATATAGACAGATACAGTCTAGACATAGTCATAAAAGATTTCAAAAAAGGAAGCTGCCAAATAATTTATATGACTTGCCCACAGTATTCCAATGTTTCTAAAAAAAAATAATTTCAAAAACTCATATTTATAAGCACCTTCAAATCTATGTAACAAAAATGTAGAAACTTAAAACTATTAGGTTGGTGCAAAAATAATGACGTAATAATGTCGTTTTTGACATTAAAAAATAGTCAAAAAACGACATTATTACGTCATTATCTTTGCATCAACCTAATACAATTATGCGTGTGGTGATCGGGGCATTGGATATGATAAAGAAAGCTACTGAAAATCATGTGAATACAATTCCTGGACACATTAGCTTCTCAGAGCTACAAAAGATTAGTTTGTGCGGAACGGCATATAACACACTCTCCATCTAAACGAGACGTCCCAAATGTGCATAGATAACTCACCTATAACCTCCTTTTATTTATAGACCCACGGGTGAACTTGGTAATTAAGCACTTAAAATTACTCTCTAGGAAGATTATACTACAAATAATAGTAGTAGTCGTAGTAATAGTAGTAGTAGTAGTAGTAATAATAATAATAATAATAATAATAATAATGCATCTTTGAAGATCTTTAATAAACTATAAAAATACAAGGATTTTGAAGTGGAAATCTAAAAAGAATGTGGCACATGAGGACATCAATATTTCTAGTTGTAGTTGGAGGCCTTGGATTGATTGGAAAATATTCCGATAGAATCTTTCAAGGGATTCCTGGATAGCCCATGCCTTAAAGAAATCATAAGTAGAGCACTCACTTTACGAAGGGCTTTTATATATGTCAAATGTGTGTGATGTTTGTTTTTTGGGGTTTTATTTTTTTTACAATTCTGACCAGGGGAAATGTTATGAAGCCATTCCTGTCCATAGGTCTCTGGTTGGGAGCCGGAAGGAAATGTGTATACAGCAGAAATCAAAGGAAATAATAATAATAATAATAATAATAATAATAATAATAATAATAATAATAATAATGATAATAATAATAATAATGTTGTTTCTCTAATTTTCAGGTTGAGATATAAATGTCATCGCATGGCCGAAACATCTAAGTGTCTCATTTGATCTCAGATAATAATAATAATAATAATAATAATAATAATAATAATAATAATAATAATAGATGCAATAGTGTTGCTAAAAACATGGCGGTAAGCATTCACGTCATATTCTTTTCGTTTATAACTGAACTGACAAATAAAAGCTAAAATGACGAGCAAAATTTGGAACATGAAGAACTATTGTATTTGCCGCATCACTTCACTTCATGTCATAGGCGTTCATGGCTCTCCACAACTTCCTGTCTTGTGTGGCTCTTCTCCCTTTACTAAGCCTCTACCTCCGTTCCACCATCGATTCACACAAGCTTATCAAGTAAGTGGCCCACTGTCTTCCCCTATCCCTCAATGTGCCACGTGAGGGTCAATTTTTCTAAGACCTCCTTCCTCATGATGTGTCCAAGGAATTTCAGCCGTCTTTTCCTAATTCTGAGTAGAAGTGTTTTTTTCTGCTGCCATTTCCTTGTTACTTACTCGCTCCGTCCACAGAATTTTCAATTTCCTTCTGTAGAACCACATTTCGGCTGCCTCTAGTTTTCTCCACATCCGTGGAGAGATTGTCCAATATTTATAGCCATATAAGAGTTCTTATGGTAATTTACCCACGCACGCATGGACTACCCCAGCCATAAATAGGAGCAGGTACTGCTTTTTGGAGAGGAAAGTTTCCAGCAGGCAGCTCTAACAGTCGGACCGAAATTTCTTGCTGTAACACTCTCGTTTGTATATGTTTGTATTACTGTTTCTGTTAATATATTTGTTTAACTCAATTCCTCTCTTTGTGTCTTTATTTATGGCCCTAACAAGGCCACAACAAGAGGTTGGTACGTTTTTTCGTGTTTCTTTTTTTTTATAACGAAATTTTTCCGTTTCTCAGCACCTTGCTTACCTTTTGGAATGCCTCTATCGCTAGTCCCAGTGCGTGTTCGGATCTCGCTGTCGCATTTTCTATCTTCTGTTAAAAGACCTCCCAATTAATTTCTGCACAGACTGATATTTATATAGCATCTTGGACTTTTTCTCTTGTTAATGACTATACTCTCTATCTTCTTGCAGCTGAGAGTCTTCTTGCCGCTTTCTTCTAGCAACACGTCTAGGAGTTTCTGCAGTTTCCTTTCCGAGTCGGCCATCAACACAATGTCATCTGCTTATCTTATATTGTTAATATATCGATAATAAATCCTGGTAGGATCTCTAGTTCCTTTAGGATAGCATCGCTGTAGAGTCTGAATGAATCTAGGGAGAAGGGGTATCCTTGTCTCACGCCTTTTATATCAGACACGCTTTTTTTTAGAAATTAGGAAACAATATTCAAAGTTTGATAAAAAAAAAAAAACGCTGATAAAATAAGTTCAATTAATTCTTATAAATCACTTCGTTGTTTTCATATAAAGAATATACATTTAAAATATCAGAGATTGGTCCCGCCAGAGATAACCAATTTCAAATACCAAAGCAATCGTTTTGTTTAAGATAGTTGGGCTTGTAACCAGGAGTTACCTTCAGAAACGGGAAGGGCCAGCACAACACCGCCAACTGAACACAACCGACTGAGAACCGGGATAACTGAGGACTGAGACAATTTAGGCCTAAAACAAATCAGCACCAGAAAAACATAACTTTTTTTTTTTTTTTTATAAAAGAATAAAATAATTTAGCAAGGATCAAAACCTTAATTGGCGAATATTTTTAAAATTATTTTTAATAAAGTAAATCATAAACAAATTTGAAGTGAAATATTCACTAATTATAATTTTAATCCTTAATCAATTACTTTTATTTGGTTATTTAAAAAGTTATGTTTTTCTGGTGTGAGTTGTCCTGGTGCTCAGTCGACGGTGTTGAGTTGGAGGTGTTGAATTGGCGGGGTTGAGTTGGAGGTGTTGAGTCGGCGGTGTTGAGTTGGAGGTGTTGAGTCGGCGGTGTTAAGTTGGTGGTTTTGAGTCGGCGGTGTTGAGTTGGAGGTGTTGAATTGGCGGGGTTGAGTTGGAGGTGTTGAGTCGGCAGTGTTGAGTTGGAGGTGTTGCGTTATCGTGAAATGGATCTATTTTAATCCAGCTTTTGAAGAAAAACGCGGGGATAGTGGGAAACAGACAAAAAAGAATGATGCGTTTTTGGGGATTTCTTTTTTTTTTTTTTTTTTTTTTTTGCTTTCTTTTTCATTAAAAGTATTGGACACCACATTGAACAATACGTTTTGGAAATGTTATTTGATGACCTAAATGTTAAACATCTCTCAGAAATAAATTTTTTCCCCTCATTCTTTTTCAATAATATAGATATTCAGTTACTGGAATTTTGAATTATCCTAACACGTTTTTCCACTCCTGTCCTTTAGTTATTCAAGAAAGTACTGTGCTCCAAACTGCCCGAAAGAAACTTGCAAAGAAGTTTTACAAAAACCTTGGAAGGACTGAATCTATACGGATAAAAAAAAAACAAAAAAACAGTATTATTAAAGACAGCTAAAATACTGAGGAGAGTGCTGGAGCATTAAGAAGATTTGCTGTCACTTGGTCACCGTTGGTAGCTTCACTGGTGTGAAAATACAATGAGCACTTAATATTAATAACTGATAGTTATAAAACAAAATGTCATCAATAAGACATGATAGATTTTACAATTATACGGGAGGGTATGTGAGACAGTTGGTGGGCGGATGAATAGATTTTTAAATATACAAGTGTTTGACGAAGATAATTCAAGTGTCTGTCGGCCCACAATCGCTAGTCGGGTAAAATAAACCATTATGAGTTGGTAAATCGATCGATCGAATTTGTGATATTATTTTTCCAATGTTGCTGAGGTAGTTGATTCGATAAAACATGAGTATTCATTCACACACACACATATATATATATATATGTATTGATGCATGTTTCATTAAATAATAGAGGCAAGTTTTGTCTATTTAATTTACGTAAGTTCTTTTCATATCGTCTGATAAGCTTAATAACATTATCATTAAACTAAGAAAGAAAATCACAATATTGATACATATTTTTTAATCCTATCTAAGCTTTCGGCTTACATAAACCATTATCAAAGATGACAATTACATTATAATATATATATATATATATATATATATATATATATATATATATATATATATATATATATTTCCAAGAGGATAAAATCCAGGTTGAGCTCTATGTTCAAGACAGAGCAAGAATATAATATGAAAGGCTCAAACTCTAATATTTCATGGTTATAATTTATTACATTGGAATTTGTAGGTCTGATGAATTGGATCATGATTACGATTCCAATATAAAAAATTATAATCATGGAATGTTAGTGTATGAGCATTTTATATTATGTTATATATATATATATATATATATATATATATATATATATAGATAGATAGATAGATGAGGGTTTTCCAACAGGGGTGAATTTTTGGATTTTCTAGGGTAAATTGTAACTACAGTAAGTTGGTGGGGTGAAAAATTATAGAAGTTGGCCTATCTGGACGGTCACCTTGAAAAGGAGGTGGGAATGGCATTCTGACAAATGGTGAAAGGCGTGCATAGGTCAGGCAAGCTTGAGAATCCCTGAAATAGATAGATAGATAGATAGATAGATAGATAGATAGATAGATAGATAGATAGATAGATAGATAGATATGTGTAAAACTATTTCAAACACTGATATCCACTGAAAATAAAATTTTAAGCCCCCCACCACCATCACCAAAGTGTCGGATTTAACATAAATCTGTTAATTCTTTAGAAATACATTTGTTTACATTTGGAAAACACAAACGAGCTGAGATATTGGGGTTTTGAGAGAGTCTCGTGCGGGGGTGCATTACGAAAAGAGGTAGAATCTTACTGCCGTTGGATGTTCCCTGCGACCGAGGTTGTGCTTTATACTACAAAAGGTTCGAACCCTGCCGGAGAACATATTTCCTTATTGAGACTTTAAAAAGAAAAAAGAAAAAAACAGGGCCTCTATTTCAAAAACAGTTATCTACTACATAAAGTTTAAAAATATATATATATATATATATATATATATATATATATATATATATATATATATATATATATGCGTGTGTGTGTGTGTATTTAGGCAGCAATCCTACTTTCATGCACATTTCATTGAAAACGACAGACAAGCTGCTTTTATTTAGTTTTTTATACAATTTCTCATGCGATCTAATAATTTTTTTTCTTTTCGGATGATAAATTATATAAAAACTGGCCGAATGTTCTTTTTATCCGAGCGCTTTCGGCTACACATTTAGCCATTTTCAAGGATTATATTTAACGGTTAAAATAAGAAATAGTTTGTTGTATGTATGTTTTATAAAATGTTTCTATTTTTTAAAAAACACATTCAAGATATTATGTCCATGTTCAAAGTTAATATTATTAAGTGTTGATTTGTTTGTTTTTTTAATAAGACTTCCATTATTTTTAGCCATTTTTTGCATGTAGAGGATGCTATTATGTTAGTGTTGTCAACAAGTATGTTACGAATAGTGTCCGTTAGGTCTCCATGAATATTTAAATGAGATCTAATTGAGCTATGGTCAGAAAGGTGTAGAGTGAGTCTGCGTGTCAAAGATGTTGTAGTGTGGCCTATATAATTATTTACGAATTTTGATTGATCAGGAATACAATTCCTTAAAGAGCATTATATATATATATATATATATATATATATATATATATATATATATATATATATATATAAAAGAATAGAAGCCGTAAATTGCTGATATGCCCTAAATATTGGCCGGAAAATTCCAACTAAGAAACATTGAAATTGGGATGCGGAAATGACAAACTTTTACCTTTATAAATTCTACATCTATCTCTCTCTCTCTCTCTCTCTCTATATATATATATATATATATATATATATATATATATTTTTTTTTTTCTCACCAGTAATACGACTCAACAATCGAATTGAGTTTCAACATTATCTGATGACTTTGAAATATACTACCGGTAGGAAAAATGTATATTTATTAACATATAATAGCTCTGTTATATTACATCGAGCACAATTTTATCAACACCAGCACTCAATGTGTAATATATATATATATATATATATATATATATATATATAGCTATACACACACACACACACACACATATATATATGTGTGTGTGTGTGTGTGTGCGTGTGCGTGTGTGTGTGTGTCTGACTGAATAAATTACAAACATTGTGTTGGCTTATTTTTATCATAATCCTTTCATATTCATGAATATTTTTCCGTATATTACAACTGAATAAGGCCAGAAATGCACTGTGGCAGTGAGAATCACTTTTATTTCTCACTGTTACAGAATTTGAGTGTGCAGCCCTTGTTTAAATTGTTGATCACATTAGATAACACGCTCTCTCTCAGCAACTAAGGTCTGCTCAGCACAGTTGCAGTATAAACTTCAGGTGGGCTCTGTGGGTGTTGAATAAACACAAATGCACCTGAGCGAGCCTCTGCAATAGGGATTGGATAGCCGCTTTAATATACGGGTATCCTCGAATACGAGTGGCTATCTATCATATATATATATATATGTGTGTGTGTGTGTGTGTGTGTGTGTGCGTGTGTGTGCATATTCAATTTATTTTAAACGTTCATCTATGTATGTGTGTCTATTTACATCGAGCGGTTCATTTTGATTTACGTCTCTCTGTGTCTACCTATCTATTTTCTATATTTTCATAAAAACCTGTTTTTTTTTTTCTTTCTCTATCTTTTCATCGCCGATATGCAAATATTATCCCAAAATCCTCTGAGGGGATCATCTCATTTCGTAGAACTGAATCTCAGAGGCGTGGGGGAACCTTAATCAGTATTGCCTTAATACATTTTATCATTTCCCCATGCGCCATGTCCAGCCGATTCGAACTAGCGATAAAAATCATCCGGGGCATGAGGAAGGGTACTGGGTGGTAAGATTTCATGCCTTTCTTGAGGCTATTAGCCTGAAGCAATAAGGATCATAGCAGACGCCCATTATACTTTGAAGCTGCCTAAACGATTTCATTTTCTTTATGATCAAACCTGTGCACGCATTCCCTTACATAAAGAAATATCTATTGATCAGGAATTCCTTTTTTGCTTCAGTGATTCCGAGGACACACAGACATCTTCCGTTTGAAAATTTGTAAAACTGACGCTACACCGTATTCCTGACCACTTTTGTTTCCATTTGAATTTGTGGCAGTGCAATCTAAGCTTAATATATATATATATATATATATATATATATATATATATATATATATATATATATATATATATATATATATCTTACTTATTATAAAACGCAGATTGTGTGTGTGTGTGTGTGTGTATTACGTTTATATATTGGATCGGATTTCCTACATTTTTCAACCGATTTCAACAAAACTTCACAGGACTACGTAAAATTACCTTGCGGTGGTTCTGACAGCGTCAAAAATTGGAAAAACACAATTGTTTTTGAACAGAATCAATTTGAAAACACGATTAAGAGGCATTAATTAAAGGGGACAACTCATATTAATGTATACTTATAAAACCCAGGTCGTTTGTGATTGTGTGTCTGTGTTTGTTTATATATGGGATCGGATTTCCTACATTTTTCAACCGATTTCAACAAAACATCACTTTTTTTGGCAGGTAGTGTTTCTTATTGTCTTGCACACTTTTTTCTTTATTTTTACATTCAGAATGCTTTAAAAATTCCATTTACAAGACAATTGTTTATAATAAAATTCTATTCAATCGGTAGACTCATAACGATTGAAAACAATGTTTTTGTTTGAGTTTGGGTTTGAGTTTGGGTTTGACCAATTCGTTAAAAAAAAAAATAAACAACAAAAAAAAAACAAACTAATTAAGACATGCGTGTCCGTCAACCTTAAACAATAATCTTTGTCAATTTTATTTTTCAGTCTTTATGATGGTCGACACTTGATCTATCTCTTACTGTTACATCCCCGGGAAACGCTGGGCTCTACTGCTAGTATATATATCTGGATATCAAATATCGCACATGGAGCGTTGTTATTAATAAAAGGGTGCTCGTAAGATCTTGATTCACCTAAAGATTGTGATGAGGAAAAGAATATATCTTTATTATTAACATGAAATTTAGGTCTGTTATTCAACAAGCAGTATTTCAATGGCACCACCATTCAATGTGCAATATATATATATATATATATATATATATATATATATATATATATATATATATATATATATATATATATATATACAGGGTGTCCATGAAGTTAGTGTGCACTTTAAAAAATTATAACTTTATTTGTATTTGCGATAGAAATAATTTGTAAAAAGGATTAGAAAGAAGTAAATCTATATTTTTTAAGGTTTTATTGAAATTTCATTTAAGTTTCCACATGTCCTCCATCATTAGCAATACAAAGGGTAATACGATTTTGCAGTTCACGGAAAACATTTGCTAACTGATTTACAATAATGCCTGAAATCACATTAGTTATGTTAGCTATACTTTCAACTAGGTACATTAAACTTTACAACATTTTTTACGAAATATTTTTATCAAAAATACAAATAAAGTTATAAATTATTTAAAGTGCACACGAACTTTACGGACACCATGTATGTGTGTGTGTGTATCAATGTACGATATCTTATATTCACACACACACACACACACATACATATATATATATATATATACATATATATATATATATATATATATATATATATACATATATATACATATATATATATATATATATGTATACATATATATATATATATACATATATATATACATATATATATATATACATATATATATATATACATATATATATATATATAT
>OZ010584.1:16101444-16103944 GCA_963932145.1 Acanthosepion lycidas
GACAGACACACAGACAGACACACACAAACACACACACACACACAAACACACACACACACACATATATATGTATATATATATATGGAAAACGAGAAAGAAAGAAAATGTTTTATGTTTGTGAGTGTTTACGAAGACTATAGTCAAAGTAGCAAGTGAATATGTGAAAATAAATCAGAGAATTCTTTGCACTCTACTCTTTAAGATGGTGAAAATAGTATCGCTCTGGCAATATATATATATATATATATATATATATATATGTATATGTATGTATATGTATATGCTACGGTTCAAAAGTATGAAGCAACCCCCAGAATAAATATGTTGACAGATGGGTGAAATTTTGCTATCCCAAAAATGAAAAAGAACTCTGATTGTCATTGAAAGAAAAATGAAATCAATTATCAATATTATTCTTTGTGAAAGTTTTGCAACGGATGCCAAAAATGTACACGCACACATACTATATATATATATATATAGATATATTAATAATATCGTAATAATGTCGTTTTTTGACGTATTTTTTTAACGTCAAAAAACGACATTATTACGTCATTATTTTTGCACCAACCTATATATATTCAAACTGCATCATCAAAGCTAAAGGAGGCTATTTTGACGAGAGCAAGATTTAATCAGAAAATTTTTTTTTTTCATAATAAAACACTTCTAATAAAAAAAAAAGTTGCAATTTTTTTTTACCTATGTACAATACTTTTCTCCAAAAAAGCCTTTCGAATTTGTAGGTCTGATGAATTGGATCGTGATTATGATTCAAATGTAATAAATTATAACCATGGAATATTAGTGTTTAAGCCTTTTATATTATTACTCTGTTCTGGACATTGAGTTCTACCTGGATTCTATCCTCTTGGAAAAATGCACACGCACACACACACACACACATATATATATATATATTTATTGACCACCGATATTATTAATATATTAATATATATATATATATATGTGTGTGTGTATTTGTAGTAAATAATGCTTTCTATATGATTTCTATATTTGCCGCGTGTCTGTGTGTAATGCTTTTGTTATGCTGAGTAAACATGTTTCAATAAAAGTAAAATATTGAGAAATCATAGAAATAAAACGAAACATTTCTTTTAAAAAAATGCTAATTTTTAAAAAATTTAGTTCTATTTAGGAATTAATGAATTCTCGGTTATGGAGACAATAACGTACCATTCACAAATTTTCATTCGTTCCTCTAATGAAGGGATTTCCTTACTAATTATATGATTAACATATGTCTCATGAATTTTACTATATATATATATATATATATATATATATATATATATATATATATATATATATATATATATATATAATTTGGTATTTGGGCAGCAATCCCTCTTTTATACAATTTTCATTAAATACCACAGACGAGGTACTGCAGTCAAGTTTTTTTATTTAATTTTTTTTGCGTTCTCGTGTGTTGTGTATCAGTGTGTGTGTTTGTGTGTGTAATATAGATTTAGGTAGCAAGAATATATATATATATATATATATATATATATATATATATGTGTGTGTGTGTGTGTGTGTGTATTTATATATATATTTCATTCAAATTGCAATATATGTATCTCTTTATATATATATATATATATATATATATATATATATATATATATATACTATGAGTGTGTTTTTGTGTGTGTAATATATATTTAGGTAGCAAGAATATATATATATATGTATATATATATGTGTGTGTGTATATATATATATATATGTATGTATATATATATATATATATATATATATATATATATATAATATGATAAAATATAGTTTTAAGTTATGCTATATTTATGGGTTAAAGTGCTCAATATCAGGAAAAGAGGGTATTTAAATATAAAAGAGGGCTAATTTAAATAGAGATGAATATTTTCAATAAAAATCAGTTCTAATCTCTCAAACTAGCAAACACGGGTTTCCCGTTGCCGAATCATCTCTCCTCGTCTAAAAAATTAACTTTTTTTTATCTCCGGTGTTAAATCCGGTGTTTGAATTTTATTCCGAAGTACTTCAACCGAATTTTTATTTATTTTATCAATGATTTTTCCCTCTTCCATATGAACCAAAAAATTAAAAAAAATCCTTATTAATGAATAATTCAGAGTTTATGTTAATAAGAAAACCAACTCCATTTTTTTAGTCGAAATACTTGCCCCATATCTAATGGGAAAGCTTCTTTTTTTTTTTTTGGAAGACTACATAGATATTTTTTTTGGAAGACTACATAGATATTTTTTTTGGAAGACTACATAGATATTTTAACGCAAAAGAATAACTTATCGGAGATATTTAATAAAAAAAAAATGTATTGAATCGCTGAAATTAATTTTTGAAACTAATTTTATAGATTTAAATATTTAATTATAGAGAAAAAAAAATACAGAAATTGATTGCTTAAAGAAAAAAGAGTAATTAACCATAAACATATATGTGTGTGTGTGTGTATTAGTGTGCCTAT
>OZ010584.1:16108944-16116444 GCA_963932145.1 Acanthosepion lycidas
CTGGAAAGCGCTCAATATCATCGGTGAAGCTAACCTATTCAGTTTGTGACCCTGGGTTTCGCGGTTTTCCCATCATCAGACAAACTCGTTTATTTTTTAAGAATTGACTCTGTTTACGCTTGTGCGTGTTTATGTTTGGTGGTGAGAGGGGGAAATTCTCCTCCGTGTCTGCTTGGGATGACACTCTCACACATACTGATAAACATGAATGCAGGTGTACGCATATTAGTTCGCACAGACATATCCATATGAACAAATTTTTAAAACAATTTTTAAAGATTTTTTTAAACAATTTTAAATATTAAAAATTTTAAACAATTAAAATTTTTAAAGAATTTTAAAAAAATGAACCCGTTTGTCTGATGCTCGCCAAAACGTGAAACTCAGGGTCACCAACACATATCCATACAACTGTATATATATATATATATATATATATATATATATATATATATATATATATATATATATATATATGCATAAGACAGTATGTATGCATGGAGAGGGAATATACATATACATACGCATACTAACAAAAATATACACAATACAAAAAAATGGAAATAGATCTAAGAACACACAGGGGTCATTAAAAGATAAGAATACAGATATCTTTCCTCACGCTTTCTCGGACCAATCTTAATTGTTTTATTACACTTCAAGCAGAATAACTTTCTCACTGCCAGTTCAAGAAAGACATTTCTGTTACTGCCACACAACAAAGAGAATGTTTAACATCGAAAAACACAAGGACAATTAATTCATTGTAATAATATATTAAAATACCCATTCTTTGCCTGAAGAAGCTCGCGAGACCAGAAACTCGTGTTGCAAAATTATAGAAAATAAAGCATAATATATATTTAAAAAAACCCATTACAACCAAGAAACGTTTGCAGTTTCTCTCTTCCTTTTAATATAGATATATATACGTGTGTGTGTGTGTGTGTGTGTGTAGTCACAAACATAAACACACGTAAACCCACCACACACACGCACATATATATATATAATATTTTCTTACAGACACATATACATGTGTGTGTGTGTATGTAAGAAAATATCTTATATATACATATATATATATATATATGTGTGTGTGTGTGGTGGGTTTGTGTGTGCGTGTGTGTATGTGTGTGAGTACATAATATAAAAATTATATACATATGAACAATGTTAGGTAATATATAAAATATATATATGTATGTGTGTGTGTGCGTGTAAGTACATATATATTGATATAATAGGAAAGAAATGTTAGATTGATGATCCGAAATTCTTTGGTGTTCCTATTTTTATTTTTAAAAAACAGTGCTCGATACAGAAGTAGAGCCTAAACTAGAATTATTTTTTTTTCAAAATATGATTCCATTGTGAGAGTTTCATATGATTCCATTGATAGCAGTTTCATCCAAAACAAGACTTGAGGATGAAACTGCCACCCAGTGATTAAGGTTTAATATTGAAATTAATCTTAAATACGGCTGACCACTAGTAATTTCTGTGTAACAATGGAATCATATTTAAATATATATATATATATATATATATATATATATATATATATATATATATATATATATATATATATATGAATTATTAGGTAAATAAATAACAAAGTAGAAAATTTCACGTTTCTTGACAGATCTTCTATTATCAGAATGTGGGATTCTTAATAACGAATGTAATGAAATCAAATAAAAAGGAACTCGTTTATACACCCCTCCATCCAGACACGCCCAGAAAAAAAAAGAATTAAATTTAAAAGTTGAAATTTCAGCGTTCCTACATTTTTACCATTTCCTCTCGGTACATAATTATAACTGACAATTGCGTTTTTATATGTCCTTCTCCCCTTACTACACATCATAATTCCATCAACAAAAACATTACTTTAGTCTGATGAAGTCTTTCCCCAGGACGAAACACGTTGCGCATAATATTTGCAACTATGTCATTCATTTGCCTAATATATTATGTTATGTGAATTTGCATTGAACAATTTTTTATTCACATAACCATTTTTTGGCGAATAGTTAATGTTACGACCTGTTTTTTTTTTAATGGAATCATATATATATATATATATATATATATATATATATATATATATATATATATATGTGTGTGTGTGTGTGTGTGTGTGTGTGTGTGTGTTTTGAACAATAAAAATTTAAACAATACAAATAATACAACAAAAAATTTAAATAAATAAAATTTTCAGACACTTGGTGAAATATTAATATTTTTTTGTTTTATTATTTCAATTAGGTTTCTCGACTAGTTTCAGTCAGCATGGCCTTCATCAGGAGAAGAAAATCCCTGCGTGTTAGTAGCAGTGAACTATAGGAGTGAATGACTTTTTGAAGAAAATGAACTTTATCTGTAGTTTTCATTTGTTTTTTTTTTTTTGTTTTTTTTTGTATCATTAATTTTAGTCAGTTCTTGTGCTGGCTAAGTTATTAGCTTGGTGCAAAAAATAATGTCGTTTTCTCACATAGTAACATATGTGAAAAAACATTATTTTTGCACCAAGCTAATATATATTGATAATACACACACACGTACACATATATGTGTATATATATATATATATTTGTGATCATGTGTTTCACGCTTTTGCAATCATCAGATAAACTGATTTGTCTGATGAATCGCAAAAGCGTGAAACGCATGATCACAAGCTCATATCCATACATCTGAAAACACACACACACATATATATATATATATGAAAAAAACATAGTTTTCAGTCTATGAAGACCTAATACTTCAGTTCTAGAACTGAATAGCAAGTCTTCACGCACCCTGAAATCTCTAAACAACCCTCTTCAGGTGAGAATTGAGAATTTTCCTTCTCTTAGTCTGGTTGATAACCAAATCTAGGGAGCTCTGACCTGCTATTTATAGTGTCACCTTTTTACACACACCCACACACATGTGATGAATTAATGTATTTTTTTTATTATTTCAAGTGTTATTTTTAGTGGATACTCGTGTTTGAGTAGACGTTCCGTTTATCTTTAAACACTATTTATTTCGTCTACTGATCTGTGTACTTGACAAAACTAAATAAAAAAAAAAACTAAATAAATAAATAAAATAAAATGCACCATCCACTAGGATTTGAACCTGCATGGCCCTTTGTAAGAGGTACCACCATCTGATAAATGTAAACCTTAGAACCTTGCTAGATTGTGAAGCTGTTTGTAGCCGAGTGGTCAAAGCACACCGGATCAGATGGAAGTTTTCTCAAGTATGCAGGCCAGTAAATGGAATAAATACTGTTTATTTTAAACAGAATATCTACTCAAACATGGCTATCCACTAAAAATAACATTTTTAATTTTTTTTTGGTGGTAGTAGAATATGTTAGGATTCAATCTATTTTTTTTTTCATTAAGTCAGATTTTGTCATTGGCTAGTGTAATGTCTCTTTCAACTCTATTACTAACATGGAATAATTTCAAAATTTTTATCAAAAGAGGAGTTACACTAGCCATTGTATATAGATATATTTAGCAGCACAAATAATGTGATCAAAATTTTTTTTTTTTAAACTAAAAGGGTGCCAACTCAAATTACAGCCATGTCCCATTGGGAATCTTGTTTTTTGGATTCCAAAACAAGGCTTGAGGATGAAACTACCATCCAGTGGTCAAGGTTTAATATTGGAATTAAACTTAAACACTGCTGACCAGTTTCGAAATATAGTAATTACTGTGTCACAATAGAATCATATTTTTAAAAATAATTATGTATATATATATATATATATATATATATATATATATATATATATATATATATATATAGATAGATAGATAGATAGATTTAGCAACATAAATAATGTGGTCAAATGTTTTTTTAAACTAAAAGGATGCCAACTCAAATTACAGCCATGTTTCAATCGAGGAGCTCAGAATAATCGCTACTACTACTACTATAGAGGCATCACGCAACTACATGTTAACAAGACAAACATGACAATAATTTAACAAGAAACCCCTTCAACAGAGACAAAATAATTTCTAATTTTTTAATCCATCATATTTTTATTACATGAAACGTTATTTTTAGTGAATACGGAGCGTCTACACAAATACGGGTATCCACTAAAAATAGCCTTTGACGTAATAAACACACACACATATGTATATACCATTAACATTATTCGGACTATTGTCTTCACCTTGTTGCCATATTTATCACAACGTTTCAACCGTTGTACTCTCCGGCCTTCTTCAGGTGGTTGGAATGTCGAACTGAACCCTTTATTTCGCTTACTGGGGTTGAGTGTTCTAGTTCCACGTGCCATGTCTAATGGATGTCAGTTATCAGTTATCTCCTGTTAATTCTCCTCTCCAAGTTCTCCACTGCATTAAGGACACCTGGCAAAGTGGATAAAGGTGTGGGTTAGATCCTGTGATTGGACCCAAGGAGTTGTGAGTTCAATACCTGGTTATATGATATATATATATATATATATATATATATATATATATATATATATATATATATATATATTATGATACACAGTTCTATATACTTGACTAATAGTGATTAATTGAATTAAAACAATAGAAGTCCTATCTCATGCGCTACGCCTACGATAAATATCTATATGTGTGTGTGCGTGTGTCTAGGGCACCTCGAGGCGATGAAATGTTAAGCGAGCTTGTCTCGCTAGAAAAAGTAGTGAGTTCGATCCTCACTGGGTGCCCCCTACTTTCGGCCTTGTTCCACATCTAACCTACGCTTAGAAAATCAAAAATGGGCACCTCGAGGCAGTGTAATGGTTAGAAAGCTTGTCTCACTGGAACTTTTACGACTGAATAGTGTTTTCGATCCTCACTGGGTGCTCCGTACTTTCGGCCTTGTGCCACATCTAAGCTACGCTTGGAAAATCACTTTATATATATATATATATATATATATATATATATATATATATGTGTGTGTGTGTGTGTGTGTGTGTGTCTGTGTGTCTGTCTGTGTGTTTTCGTGTGTGTGTAATAATATATTGGGAGTAGCCAGCTAATGTCGTCCCAATTTATCTGGACTGCTGTTTGCCAAACTTCTCTGCCCAAAGGCGACAGAGTTCAAAAGCGCTTACGTGGCCTTGTGGTTGATGAATTATTCTTCCATCCTGGAACACTCATCCCGCAGAAAAAACGTCGCCAACCTCTCACTACTCTATCGCTAATTACGATGGCAGATGTTCGGACGAATTCCAATCATTAATGACCACCAAACTCGGACATTCATAGCTAGTGTAATACCCCGCCATGACGTGGGCCTGGTGGCAAGCCATCCTCATTCCATCCGTGTACCTTAGATAAAAAAAAAAAAACAAGATCCATTCTGACAGCTTCTTCCCTAGTGCTGGTACTTTGTGGAACAACCTCCCCAGAGGTTACTTCCATGGCAACTATAATCTTGGTCTCTTTAACTCTAGGGTCAACTGACATTTTTCTACAAGTCTCCATAATAGCTGTACATCTCTCTTCCCACTGCTTTACAAATTCCTTCAGTAACCTTCTACCTTGAGTGACCCTTGGGCCTTGTATCGGGAGAACTATCAGTAAACAATATATATATATATATATATATATATATATATATATATATATATATATATATATATATGAGCGTTCAATATCTATCTCTTCAAAGATATCTAACCATCTATCTACTCTCCCTCTTTCTCTCTCTCTCTCTCTCTCTCTCTCTCTAAATATATATATATATATATATATATATATATATATATGTGTGTGTGTGTGTGTGTGTGTGTGTGAAATATAAATATATTAGTTATCAGGAGTTAAAACGAAAGTATTTACTGATATATTTCATAGATAGATTGCTAAAGAGCGAAATATGAAGACAAACTGAGATAAATAGATGGATAATGAACGGTTATATATATATATATATATATATATATATATATATATATATATATAGAGAGAGAGAGAGAGAGAGAGAGAGAGAGACAAAGAGAGAGAGAAAGAGGGAGAGTAGATAGATGGTTAGATATCTTTGAAGAGAGACTGAGATAGATATTGAACGCTCATATATATATATATATATATATATATATATATATATATATGTATGTATGTATGTATGCGTGTGTGGGGGTGTATGTATTGGACGTAACAAGTGATCTGGTACCATGTTATCAGTGGTTCTATTCTCAGCTACTTGTTAAAAGAGCCCATTTCTGACTCTCTCTCTCTCTCTCTCTCTCTCTCTCTCTCTCTCTATATATATATATATATATATATATATATATATATATATATATATATATATATATATATATATATAAATTAGGAGATCAGCCAATCATACTTCCTTAGTTTCAGTCTTGCTGTATCATCGGGCGATATAGGCCAATATATATATATTTTTTTAAATTAAATTTTTATTTTCTTTATAGGTGTATCCAGCACTTTTTGATACAAATGTTTCTTGGTCTACTTCAACTGTGATCAGTAACTGTTTTAAAATTATATTATATATATATATATATATATATATATATATATATATATATATATATATGAAAAATATTTGGAAAAAAACAGACAAAAATCCTTAAATGCATTTATGTTGTTTTAATATGAATGAAACAACATAATTGCATTTAAGGATTTTTGTTTGTTTTTTCCAAATATTTTTCTTCATTCTGTCGGATTTATATCCATTTATATTTGCTTACATATATATATATATATATATATATATATATATATATATATATATATATATATATATATATATGTATATATATATATATATAATTTTAGGCATTAGTTTTAATATTTGATATTACTCGGAATCAACTGTATTATATACATACCAACGGAGTTATTACCTGTACAATATATATATATATATATATATATATATATATATATATATATATATATATATATATATATAAGGACACCTGTCTACTCGAAATGCACTATGATAATCTATAATAAACATTTCGAGAAGGAGATGATATTTAAGTCAATGTGATTTTTTACAATTTTCTTCTTTTTACTTTAAATATTCTGGGAACATGCTCGAAGGAAATGGGAACAGGAAGATTGTGTAGCGTCAGTTATAATCATCTTCTTGTATTTAGAATAATAATTTAGAATGTTTTCCTGCAATGGCTGTTGAAAAAAGCATGATAACACATCGGAAATGGCAATATTTGTTATTCTTACTGCGTCCAAACGCAGCCTCTCACCGCTTGCCTAGACATAATACATCGTGTGCAAGAGAGAAAAAATCTTAAAAACACTCACGCACACACACATAAATAAACAAGCACACACACACATATATTATTGCATATATATATATATATATATATATATATATATATATATATCACTCATATATTAAACACGTTAATATGTGTGTACAATTGAATAAGTGCGTGATTGTATGCTTTTCCTCAGAGGTTTTAGGACGATTTCCATATCATTTTTTTAC
>OZ010584.1:16128944-16133944 GCA_963932145.1 Acanthosepion lycidas
TTAAAAAATACGTCAAAAAAAGACATTATTACGTCATTATTTTTGCACCAACCTAATACATCTGTCATTCGTATACATTTGTGGCTAGTCTGTCTTCAACGTTTAACAGGTGTAGTAGTGGGTTAACTGAGAAGTGTTCCGTTTAACAATGGTAGGATATTCGGGAGATATGATTTTTCCAACCTTTGCTGCTGTTTATCGTCGTGTGGGTGAGACAGAATTTGTGGCACCACAAACTGTAGATTAAAGAAGATCCGTTCGTACGCCTAACCACGAAGAACACATTCTACAGGCTGTTGGTGACAATCCACGTATCAGCACACGTCAAGTGGCCCTAGCATGTCGTACATATATTACGGTATGGAGAGTCCTTCAAGAGTATCTCCTGTGTACCCTATTTGCAAGGTTTGAAGTGTCTTTCGCACACTGATCACTCACGAGAGGGGAAGTTTTTGTCGATGGTTTATTGCACAAACTACCTCTTCAGTCTTGTTTGCGGATGAGGCAACATATGGAAGGTATGGGATAACAAATTCACACAACCAACATTTGTGGGAATCTCCATGGTACAATACAGGCTAGACACTAGTTTCAATTGGCGATTATTGTAAGGGGTGGAATTGTAAGTAACCGCCTGGTAGGTTCTCCATGCATGTCTTACAGATGCTGCTAACAGGGACTTTATTTCGAACACACTTCCAGATCTGCTAGAAGATGCACCCCTGCTAATACGAAGATGCATGTCGTTCATGTATGATGGGGGTCCAGCAAATTTTAGTCACATTTTTGCTGATGCACTGGCTGACGTCTACCATGAAAGATGGATAGGTAGGGGAGGACAACTTCCATGGCTTACACGTTCCCCCGATCTCAATCCTTTAGATTTTTTTTTATCTGTGAGACAATCTAAAACAATTGGTTTATGCAACAGACATGAATAATGTAGAGAAAATGTCCTGGGGGTCTGCGAAACCAAACGACACCATATGGGAATATTTGGTCCGCCAGTCAATGATCCGACGGGTGTATGCGTGTGTAGAAGCATGCGGAGGACTTTTTGAACATTTGTTATGAGTTTCTGTGTTGAGGTGTAACGATAGCCTTTTGGGCATATGTTTAAATGGAAATTTTGCCTTGTTTTTGTGTAAGGACCCCTCCCCAAAGTTTGTAAAAGTATTTTTGGTTTGTTTTTGGACTTCTACATTTAACAGCGTATATCGTAAACTTTAAACTTAATAACTGAAATACGAAAGATTTGTGGGTGTTTATATTGACTTTTGTCTTTGTTTTAATGTGGGGAACCCGCCCACACCAAATTTGTAGAAGTGTTTTTGATACTCCTTGTATATACAGGGTGCCCCTACCCCCCACCCCAAAAAAAATTGACATAATTTTAAAAGCAATTATCTTGAAAACTACTAAGTTTAGCTCAATTAAATTGAACAGTTTAGGTGTTGAACATCATAAGTTTATTATGGGACTGATTTCAATATGTGCACCGCCTGTGAGACGGCACACGTCAAGTCGGCAGTTAAGCTCTTGCCAAACACGCTGTTGCATGTCTCCGGTAGCATTACCCAGTGCGGAAGTGATTCTCTGCTTGAGGAGGATGGGGATATAGACCAGTCCCTTCACATATCCCCATAAAAAGAAATCACACGGGGCAGATCCGGTGACCGCAGCGGCCATTTCATCAGAAAAGTGTCTTCATTTCCACCACACCCTATCCATCTGTCTGGCACATTTTCATTGAGTTAACAAAAAAAAAACACACTAAATATAAAATCTTCATCTGTTTCTATACATTTTGTGAAAATTTGAAGTTAATTCAACAAGAATTGCCAAAAATATTGGCCTGCGAAATGATGTAAAATTTTTTTGGGACACCCTGTGTATAGGGTGTCCCAAAAATGTATTCACTTTTTGACTTCGTCGACAGTTTTCTCATTTATAAACATGCGTTTAATCTTATTTAATATTTAATTTAAACCGTTAATCTTCTTCATAATTCAATAAAGATTATTTTTTTTTCGTTTTTTTTTTTGTAATTTTAACCATTAATCTTGTTTCCAGATCAATAAACACTGCATTTATTGTCATATGGAAAGTAGATACACCCTGTATGTATATTTGTACATTTTCTGAAGAAAAAAAAAAACACTGTTTGAGCATATTTGTTTTGGCTTCCATAGGGAGGATCAATTTATATTAAAGTTACATAGCAAACTGGAACCGTATTAACTTTATATTATATATATTAGGTTGGTGCAAAAATAATGACGTAATAATGTCGTTTTTTGACGTCAAAAAATACGTCAAAAATGACATTATTACGTCATTATTTTTGCACCAACCTAATATATATATATATATATATATATATATATATATATATGTGTATATACATTGTAACCCGGATATAAGAGACCCGGATATAAGAGAAACCCGGATATAAGATAGATTTTCTCTGGTGCCAAATTAGAGCCTGTGTTAATGTATATAAAATAGACCAAACCCGGATATAAGAGAAACCAGGATATAAGAGACTTCTTCTCCGGTCCCGACAACTCTCTTATATCCAGGTTACACTGTATATATATATATATATATATATATATATATATATATATATATATATATATCAGGGGCGGCCTCAAACCTAGTGTGTGTGTGTATCTATCTATCTATCTACAATATATATATATATATATATATATATATATATATATATATATATATATAAATAATGAAAAATGATGGAACTGACAACACAATACAAGAAACCAGTCTAGGATGACTATACCGAATTCAAAACCTATGTCAACTGAGAATTAGTACAAGTTTAAATATTGATTTAAGAAAAAAACACCCACCATCTTGTTCATTGTGAAATGCTGATTAAATAAGAATCATTGGATTCAAACAATTATTCAGCTTTCTCGGAAAAGTGAAAAAAAAAATAATAAAGAGTAAAAGAGCTCTGAGAATCATTGAAAAAAAGAATGGAATCAATTATCAAACTTATATTTCGAGAAACTTTTACAACAAATGCCAAAAATTTGATCTGTAGTAATCAAGGCTAAAGGACTATATTTGACGAGAGTAAAATTTAATCATCAAATGCTTTTTTTCTTTTTGTCATAAACAAAAAAAAACAAAACACGTCTCACTTTATTTTTAACCATATATAATAATTGTCGATTATTTAAAGTACAAAACAACTAATTTTGGAGACAATTTTTAAAATAAACACTCGCCGCCTCAAACTTTTAGTATATATATATATATATATATATATATATATATATATATATATATATATATATATATATATATAGTCACCCACAGACAAACTGTTTCGCAGCTCATCAGTATGGCTAGACGTCCGGTTGCCTCTAGCTAGGATCGAAACCCGACTGAATTGGCGTCAATCGGGGATGCTACAACTAAGTCGTTGATGAAGGTGAATTTAAGCATATTCACACAGTGACTCAGAGAACTCGATTCGATTTGCCGAAGAGTCTTGCATTATTAGCCATAATAGTCACTCTAATATTATCTTATATATTATATATTATTATCTTATATGTTATATATATAAATATATATAACAAAATTCCTGAGAAAAAAAAACTACTAAGAGATATCACTATATTAATTGAACTATATACTTTGTTCGTGCCATGTTAACAGAAAAACACTTGTAAAAAAAGAATTCGTGGATTTACCATATTACAAAATTCATATAAAAATTCTCACTTGAAATTTTGAACTTTAGCGTTGCGACTCGTACGTTCCCAGATTGTACAACCGTCAATAAATAGCGCATTCTTAAAAAACATCTTTCGGTCTACAAACAATTATTTCGTCTTCAAGTTTTAACTTTAAGGGAAAAAATTACAGCCTGACAAATGAATGAATGATTCTTCGAAAGTACTTGCTTAACTTAAAAAAGTTACACTAGAAACATCTGACAAAAAGATTTATAAATGAGGATCACAGTATTTTAATGCATACATTATGTTCTATTAGGTTGATGCAAAAATAATATCGTTTTTGACGTTAAAAAATACGTCAAAAAACGATATTATCTTTGCACTAACCTAATACTCGCGAAGTGATTTCGCCATTAATGGCATTAATATTGCTGATTGATTCTATGTATGATTATTTCTCTCTCTCTCTCTCTCTCTCTCTCTCTCTATATATATATATATATATATATATATATATATATATATATATATATATATGTATGTATGTATATATTAGATCTATATATCTGTATATAAATGATTCATCGTTACACACAAATACATATAAATCTGTGTGTGTGTGTGTGTGTGTGTGTGTGTGTGTGTGTGTGTGTGTGTGATAAAGTATGAATGTTATACAGACCTCCGCCTTTCGCTTCTTTATGTTAGGCGTCTTGAGGTCGGAATGAAAGACACAAACCCGTCTGTAAGAAAAGTGGGCTGAGACTTTTCAAGAAAGGCCCAATCTCAGACCGGGCTCATAATCAATATCAACTATCATCAAAAGCATTACTAGTATACTGCTGTATATATATATATATATATATATATATATATATATATATATATATATATGTAAAGGTAAGTGATTACAGTAATTCCAACGAGAGAAAAGTGTGTATAATAAAAAGAAGAGATAAACCGCAAACATTTTTGGTTGTAATGTGGATTTTTAAAAAAAATATATATTATGCTTTATTTCCCATAATTTTGCTACACGTGTTTCCGATCTCGCGACCTTCCTCAGGGAAAGAGTGGATATTTCCACATATCATTAAAAGGAATTAATTTTTCTTAATTTTTTTTAATGTTAAATATTCGCGATATTAGATGTTCTCTTTTTTGTGTGTTCGTGACCCCCAAAAGTTCTGCGTGAATGGTAATAAAACAATTAAAACTGTTATCTACTCGGAGTGGGCTAATTTAAAATCAATCAAACGTAAACACCTTCAAAAGGAAAGAAAA
>OZ010584.1:16141444-16196444 GCA_963932145.1 Acanthosepion lycidas
ATATATATATATATATATATATATATATACATATATTGAACAATAAAAAATATTAAAAAATTAAAATCTTCAGACACACTGGGATGTATATTAATATTCTTTCGTTTTTATTATTATTTCATTTAGATTCCTCGACTAGTTTCGGCCAACATGGCCATCATCAGGAGAAAAATACTTTTCTGCTTGCTGGTAGCAGTGAACTACAGAAATGAATGTCTTGATGGAGAAAATGAACTTTTGTCCGTAGTTTTCATTTGTTTTTTTAATTTTTTTATTAATTTAACGCGAATTTTGTTCAGTCTTTGTGTTGGTCAAACCGTCTCTTTTAAGTTGTTATTTGAGATAAGAACTGGATGGATTCATGCTGCTCTGAATATATATATATATATATATATATATATATATATATATATATATATATATATATATATGTGTGTCTCTGTCTGTTTTTTGTGTATCTGTGAATGTGGATGGCTAAATAGGTCTGTAGTCTGATAATATAATTATTAGGAGAATTTTGATCTGAAACTTTCACTGTATAACAATGTCTGATCGATATGATTATTATTTGCAAGTAAATTACATGTATTTGACAAAAAAAAGTAGATTATACTGAAAAATATTACTTAATTACTTGTTTCATAGATTGGCTACAAACTTATTGATGCATTATGTACTTATTACGTATATATCTCTATATTAGTATAGTATTATGCATATTAGAAAGCATATTAATATATTTTTACATATTAATGCCTCCATGAAAATAACACGATGTAATTCGAGAGTTGTTTTTGTTTTAATTTAATATATTTACGTTGTGACAATCTAAGAACATGTTGAAATTACTTATATATATATATATATATATATATATATATATATATATATATATATATATATATATATATACTGAGTTATTGATAGATAGATAGATAGATAGATAGAAAGAAAGAAAGAAATATCTATACAAATATCAGGGGAATTATATGTATATATATATATATATATATATGTATGTATGTATGTATGTATGTATGTATGCATGTATGTATGTATGCATATATATATATATATGTATGTATGTATATATATTGTAATCCACAGATAGACTGTTTTGCTATATATATATATATATATATATATATATATATATATATATATATATATATATATATATATTGTTAGATAGATAGATAGATAGATAGATAGATAGATAGATAGATAGATAGAAACATACGGACTGAGAAAGAAAGAAAGAAAGAAAGAAAGAAAATATAAAGAAAAAAGAGGTATAGCAAGCTAGCTCGGTACATACATAGAAAAAGGCATGCATAGAAAGAATCTCTCTCTCTCTCTCACTCTGTGTTTGTGTGTGTATATATATATATATATATATATATATATATATATATATATTAGGTTGGTGCAAAAATAATGTCGTTTTCTCACATAGTAACATATCTGAGAAAACGACATTATTTTTGCACCAACCGAATATATATATATATATATATATATATATATATATATATATATATATATATATATATATATATATACACACTTATTAGATAGATATATGAACAGATAGATAAATGCAGATAGTCAGACAGCAAAAGAATATGTGTTTGTATTGAGTCCTTTAACTTTTTTGTCAAAAGAATTTTCTTTTTTTTTTTTATAATTCCTTACGAAATAGTTGAATGATTGTAATTACTTGCGTCCTTTCTTCTGTTGAAGCTGCATTCTCTGTTGAGAGGACCGGGCTTCGATGCTGGTAGATTTTGTGGGGGTATCAGTCGTCGGTCGCTGTCCGAACAGCTCCGCATCACCCAGGCGCTTCGAGAAACGGCGCGCCAACCCTAGCACCTACCCAACCTGCTTGGCTAAGCAGCCAGCCAGCCAGTCAGCCAGCCAGCCTCTAAATTCTCGGCTTATCAACGTTTTATGTACTAGTCACGTCGTCTTTTGGGATGAGTCTGATTATATGAAACACCCTGAGTCGCTCCCTTCAATCTCGCCCGCTCTCTCCCACTCTCTCTTTTCTTAAACTGTATCTCTCGCCTCTCTTACCCCCTCTCTCTCTATATATCTCTCTCCCTCTCTCTCGATTTTCATTTTTTTTTGTTTAATTTTTTGTCATTTTATTTCCTGATATTTCTTACGCTTCAGTTGTCAACTGACAAATACGGACGTGTACATCATCTACATACACACACACATACGCACACAGATATACGCACATATAGACATTCACACACATACGTAAACACATTTTCAAACAAGTACAGGCCCCCACGCTGATAATCACGCTGGGCTATACACGTACACATACTTGCAAGCATACGCGTATACGCATGCGCATTCGTACACAAGTGCACGCACAAACGCATGCAAACATCTGCGCACACACTGGCAGATGCATACGCACCCTGACATACCCACATGCGCAAGCTCTCGCACACGAATACACACACTAAAATACAAACATGCACACGCCATCATACTTACACTCACTCATACACATGCGCCCACTCTTGCACACATATACAAGCATTCACACGCTTGTACATATACACGCATACATACATTTACACACAGAGACACCTCCACGCACATGCATGCATTCGCGCACTCACATACATGTACGCATACGCCCACTCATAAATACATACACACTCACAGACACACATTTGTACAAACACACACATATACATGCAGGTATACAGACTCATACATGCAAGCACGCATGTACATGTATACACTCACATACGCACATTCGCAAACATACTGACGCATATATCGGCACTAAAAATAGACACATTCGCACAAACACTCACATATACATCGACCCTCACACGCGCACATGCAGACACACAGTCACACACATCAAGACTCACATACACACACTGATAGATACATCAACGCTTACTCTCTCTCTCTCACACACACACACACACACACACACATATATATATATATATATATATATATATATATATATATATATATATATATATATATAGTGATTTTCCAAGCGTAGGATAAATGTGGCACAAATACGAAAGTAGAGGGCACTCAGTGAGGATCGAACTCACTACTCAGTCGTAATTGTTCTAGCGAGACAAGCTTGTTAACCATTACACCGCTTCGAGGTACCCCCTCCACACACACACACACACACAAACACACAAACACACACACACATTATATATATATATATATATATATACACAAACACACACACACATTATATAGATATATATATATATATATAATGTTTGTGTGTGTTTGTGCGTGTGTATATATATATATATATATAGAGAGAGAGTTATATATACGCACAAATGCATTCAGATATACCCAAATGATTCCTATTTAGCTTACTGAATATGACATAAGGCCAAATCTGAGGTTAAGTTAGGCAAGGAAGATTGTGCGGCGCCAAATCTTCTAAGTGGGGATGCTGTGCACCTCCTAAAAAATAGCAACTATGGGAATCTGATCTCGGTCATCAGAGACGGGAAGCCACGTTAATATTTTGAGGAAATCTTCCGAACCCACGTTTATTAATTTCGTATTTTAAATGATTTTCTGCCTCAATATTTAAGAAAGAAAGAAAGAAAGAAAGAAAGAAAGATATAGATAGATGGAAAAATATAGATAAATAAATAAAGAAAGAAAGAAATAGATAGAAAAAGATAAAGAAAGAAAGAAAGAATTATATAGATAGACAGAGATAGATAGAAAGAAAGAAGTGAAGAAATAAATAAACAAAAAAGAAAGACCGATAGATATGAACAATGAATAGATAGATAGATAGATAGATAGATAGATAGATAGATATGGCAGGCTGAGATAGATAGATACGAACAGAATTAGATAGATAGATAGATAGATAGATATGAACAGACATGAATAGATAGATAGATATGAACAGACATAGATAGATAGATAGATAGATAGATAGATAGATAGATAGATAGATAGATAGATATGGCAGGCTGAGATAGATAGATAGATAGATAGATAGATAGATAGATATGAACAGACATGAATAGATAGATAGATAGATATGAACAGACATGAATAGATAGATAGATAGATAGATAGATAGATAGATAGATAGATAAAAACAGTGATTAAAAGAAAGAAAGAAAGAAAGAAAGAAAGAAAGAAAGAAAGAAAGAATAAAAGAAAAATGAATAAAAGAAATAGGGATAGATAGATAGATAGATTAAAAAAACAACGAAAGAAAGAAAGAAAGAAAGAAAGACCCCTAAATACTATAGGAAGAACAATTCAGAGTAACGAACTATCAATCGGACAGCAATCTGAAATTTGGGACGAATTGGTCGCGCCAGTCGGAACCCATTCATAATTAACTGACTGTTAAATACGATAGCAATTTAACAATCCTCACTTCGCCGTCCTGAGCGATTTGCTCACAAAAGTTTCTCGGAAATTAAACATTGATACCTGACCGACGAAATCATTTTCTAAACACATGCATATCCTTCAATATAAAAACTGTTTTTGCCACGGGCATCAGTGCTAAAATGTGAAGAGGTTCACTAGCTGTTCTCATAGTTCATTCTACAGTTCGTTACATCCTCGCGAAGTATTCTGATATTTATAAGGTTGTGTCAAACTAAACTAACTTTAATAAATATCGTTTCATTGCACTGAATATAAATCCGTACCAAGAAAATTACTTAAAAACAATTATTAAAAAAAAATTTATTTGAATTCTAACTTGTTTTAATGAATGTCAATCGAAAGGACAATTATATTAAATGATAATTATTTGAAATACCTGTTTGAAATACCTGTTTGAAATACGTAAGTGGTCATGCTTTGAGAGACTCAATGTTGATTTACTAATAACGCCCTTGAAGAATGACATAGAGCAATTTTGCAGCAAGTGTCATCACATCATCCCACAATATAGAAATTCTTAGACCCTCTTAAAAGAGAACAGACAGAACTCCCAAGAAATTCATATTTAAAAAATATGAGCAAGTTGCCAAAATATCAAGAGCCCCAAGAAATACCACGATGTAAATGGAAAACTGAAACCAATTGGTGGCATCGATTAACGAAAACTCTTCAGTAGTTGACTATTTGCGTGCAGTATCCTATAACTTACACCCTTGTACAAATTGAAACAAAACGAATAATTCCGTTATTATTTACTTTTTTTCGTATTTTCCAATGGCACATGACCCAATGCACATGTTAGTAATTCGTATGTCCATTCCACGGAGTCGTTCCTTGCAGATTGACCACAGATTCTTGATTGGATTTAAATCAGGAGAGTTTACGAGCCAGTCTATAGTGCTTTGATTGGCTCAATGGTAAGTCTTGCCAGTGATTTTGTGCAGTGTTACAATTTCCGTACGATTTCTTGGAGTAACATCCATCGCAGATAATGGCTGTAGGACAACTAATCGACAGTCGAGATAATAATGTCAGCGTGTGATAAAAATCTGATGCAATTACTGATGACGCAATATTTTTCAAGGCCAAACAAATTTAAACATACACCCCGAAAATAGATTAATATTACTGCACACCAGTGCAAATGACCTAATCAGAAGAAAAATTAGAAATCGATTACACCTATGTCACTACAGTGGGTCTAAAACTGATCGTATGGACAAAGAAAGAAAACTAAAGCGGTTGTTTCAATTAATTTGCACAACGATGTAAGGTTATAAGGATTTTTTCTTACTAAATTGTTTTTATTAACGATATTTCTATATCGAATAATTATTAATTGTGTATATCCTCTTTTAATTTTTACGTTTTTATTGCAATGAAGAATTTCGAATTTCTAATAATTATCATTTAGTGTAATTGCCCCTTCAATTAATTTTCATTCAGACAATTTACAATTCAAATAATTATTTTCGAACAATGTTCACATAATCAAGGAGTCATTCTTTCTGCGTATTTCTTACCTGTGCTCATAGTCGGTAATTTTAATCTTAATTATTTTCGAAAAATCTTAATTATTTTCGAACAATTTTAATTATTTTCGAACAATGTTCACATAATCAAGGAGTCATTCTTTCTGCGTATTTCTTACCTGTGCTCATAGTCGGTAATGTTAATCTTAATTATTTTCGAACAATCTTAATTATTTTCGAACAATCTTAATTATTTTCGAACAATGTTCACATAATCAAGGAGTCATTCTTTCTGCGTATTTCTTACCTGTGCTCATAGTCAGTAATGTTAATCTTAATTATTTTCGAACAATCTTAATTATTTTCGAACAATGTTCACATAATCAAGGAGTCATTCTTTCTGCGTATTTCTTACCTGTGCTCATAGTCGGTAATGTTAATCTTAATTATTTTCGAACAATGTTAATTATTTTCGAACAATGTTCACATAATCAAGGAGTCATTCTTTTTGCGTATTTCTTACCTGTGCTCATACTCGGTAATGTTAATGATAAGTTAATATAGCCGATTCTGTTATAAGGCAATAATTGGTATTCATTGACCAAGTAGTCAGTGCCTCTTTCTCTTTTTTTTCAGAAAAATAGCTTTCTCATCTTCATTGTCTATTATCGCTCATTCCATTATTGTTGGGTGTTTTCTTCCTAACCTTTTGTTTGAAGTGCTGTGGAACGTCGACAACTTGATTATATTGTTACTTTCTCTTCGACTTACATGCGTGCTGGCTTGCATATTTGTGCACGGACTGCCAGGCAATAAGAAGCGCTCTCAACGAGCAGACGTGCGAAAACCAGACGAGACGAACACAAGCTATTTCGGCAGTGGACGGACGATGGCAGACCCCAAATTCGGTTTAAAGTTAATTCCAGAGTTTGACGGATCGACGTCTGCTCTTCCAGTGGTTGAATTGATAGAGAAGCTGGAACTCGTGTGCAGGCTATTTGGAGTGATGTCTTTGGAGCACGTGATCCCTTCGAGTCTTACGGGCAGAGCATTTGCAGTTTACCAACGACTGGATGACAAAGCAAAATCCGAAGTTGACCAGATTAAGACTGCTTTAGTTATAGGCTTTGCTACGGATTCGTTTATAGTATACGAACAGCACACTGAGCGGCACCTGCGGTACGGCGAATCTGTGGATGTATACCTGGCTGAGTTCTGGCGTTCTTGTTGGGCGGGATGAGTGACCGTACGGTTGCCAGGCAATGAGAAGCACGGGTTGCCAGGCAATGAGAAGCGCTTTCAACGTGCGGACGTGCGAAAAACGGATAAGACGAACACAATGTGTTATCTATTTTAGTTGTTGCTGCTGATGATGTAGTTTGATATTATTTAGGAAAGGTCTTTGTTCATGATTCTGTACCGCCAGTCCACGAGGTTCAAGGAAGGATGGTCTTCCGTAATACCTACAGGCTTCGCTTGAACCTATTTTCACCCTTGCTTTGAGAAAGCTTTTAGTTTCACTATTTCAGAACGGATCTGCTGTCATGCGTGACATTTATATGAAGGTCTCATGATGACGAGGCCATCTGAGGACATGACTCGAGAGGTCAATGTTTTGATTTTGAACCCATATATGGTATTGGGCAAAACAATCCCTTGCACAGCGAATTCTATACTTAATTCTCTTACTATATATACTAAATTTGTTGTAACTGATCCATACGCAGTGAACAAGTATGGGAAAGAGCCGAGATGACAAAGATAGATATATAAACACCTACCTCAGCGGTAAAGGTGCAGTCTCTGAAACATCGCACATGAGGATGTAAGGTCCATGTTTAGGACAACGGACTCAGGTTCCACACGCATACACACACACGCATTCTGAGTGGTCAATCCACTTGTTGCCTTTAGTCGACTCGAAATCATCACCCCCCCACACACGCAGCTACACATAAATATATACATATAAAAGCAAAAGTTATAAACAAATACGTAAATATAATTTTAAAATACTTATGGTGACATACCACTGCATTCGCACACACGCACTCACATTCTTCTACATGTATACGCACTCAAGCTTTACGTGCGTATATGCAGGCTCTAGTGAAAGCAAGTGCCTAAATAAGAAATATACGCGTTTAATAAGGGATTGTATATTGGCGACTCAGCGCGGGGTGATGGTTAACAAGCTACTACTCTATGGTACATAGATTTTATGAATTTAAGCGCAGTACTAGATTGGCGGCAAGGTATCATCATTTTACAGGTGAAATGGCAAGATGCAACCGTAAGTTCTATGCTGAGAGTTTCTCCTTTTGCACTTCTCGCTTGTAGAATTCTCTTCCGGTTTCTTGCTTCCGAGTAAAACTTTGAACTTCAGTAATTTAAATGAAATGTCAATCGTTATCTCCTGTCTTCTTCATTCATCTTCTTTTATTATGCTCTTTCCTTAATAGTCTTTTGTCTCATATTCTCCTAAAATCCCATTGCGTCTTAGTGTCTTTATACCCTTGCTTGAGGTGAAATGATTTTTTAAAAAAAGAAGATAATCTGATTAACCGTTATCGTTAGCTAATGTGTTCGATCCTGGGTGCATTACATTTGGGGGCTAGTGCGAAACCTAAGCTTAGTTAATTTTTTACGACTCCTCGGCGAGGGGTAACGGTTAACAAGCTATTCTAGATGATTACTACGACTGAGCTGTGAGTTAGTTTCTATCTCGTTACCTATGGCCATGTGCCAGACTAGTCAAAGCTAAGTGAGTTTTCAATCTTTATGGTATGCTTAATTTTAGTGGCCTTTTGCCAAACCAATATACGCTTTGTAAATTTTTATGCGTCATATTGCTGGCCTTGTGCCAAACTAATCCAAAGTTTGTCAATTTTGATCCTTACTGAGATCCCCATATTCGTGGCCTTGTGCCAATCAAAGCTAAGTTAATAGCAACAATTAAGAATATACTGTTCAGAGAATAAGCAGATCATAGACAAAGGAGGACCTTTTCTTTCCTTCTTTTAACTCCCTGATTTTCCCCCCTGGCAGCGTTTCACTTTTTGCCTGACTCATCCCCTCTACTATTCGGCCAATCATTGCAGCTTTCGCCGGCGCTTTCATCAAACCCGCCTGTCGACTTGACAGCCATTCTTTCTTGCAATCATTGCCTCAACTCCGACAGTCAATCAGCATCTTGGAAGGTTCCTCTTCTCTGTATGCCTTTCGTTCCACACCACACCACTCGCCACCCATCACAGCGCTTTAGAAATATAAGGAGCGTGTAATTGTTGGCGTAGCTATTTCGTTTTAAACCTTTTCAAGCTGTTAAAATCATCTATCATCAGACACACTCGAAACACCGGCATTGTCTATGACTTCATCTTGTGCTACAGGATGAAGACATGTTTTTCGTTTGTTTTTACAGGGGTGTATTAAAAATAGTTTAATTTCTTACTCACTCATTTAATATCAGTTATGTGTCATGCGTGATACACGCTTAGGTAATTATGTATCTTTCGATACATGACTGACGAGGCAGATTTTTTTTTCCGGTAGTAAGTTGGCATTTCTTTCTACGGTAGACCAGTTGCCATCAAAGGCTATAGAACCCGGTCTATTCTGGTAATTACCCATAGCTGGGGGGAGACGAAAAGGATTCATGCCTTTTCCCAAGAATATTAGCACATCAATCAGTTAGTTATATGTCATGCGTGATACACGTATAGGCGATCATGTAACTTTCGATTGGTGACTGACGAGGCAGATCTTTTCCCGTAGTAGGTTGCCATTTCTTCTGTGGTAGAGGAGTTGCCATCCAATGCTATAGAACCCGGTCTGTCTTGCTATTTACTCATAGCTGGGAGGAGGAGAAGAGGATTCATACCTTTTCCCAAGAGTATTAGCACGTAAGGGAATGTAATGGATTCCACTGGAATTCAATCGGCTCTCGATTCTTAATACAAAATAAAAGTGACGAGGGTTGGCGCTTCGGTTCGCCTCTAACTCTTCAAAGATAACATCTTTGTCGCCATATTTATTACAACGTTTCGGCCGTTGGACGCTCCGGCCTTCTTCAGGTGGTTGGAATGTCGAACTGAAACCTTTATTTCGCTCACTGAGGTAGACTGTTCTAGTTCCACGTGCCATGTCTAATGGATGTCAGTTATCAGTTATCTCCTGCTTAATTCCCTCTCCAAGTTTTCCACTGCTTTAACTGGGTATTGAACTCACATTCTTTGGGTCCTATCACTTGATTTATCTAACGCCTTTATCCACTGTGCCATGTATCCTTGATATCGATTAGACATGGCACATGGAAGAAGACCAGTCAACCCCATTGAGCGAAATAAAGAGTTCAGTTCGACTTTCCAACTAACTTAATAATTATTACAACGTTTCGGCCGTTCTACGCTCTGGTCTTCTTCAGGTGGTTGGAATGTCGAACTGAACCCTTTATTTCGCTCACTGGGGTAAACAGCCACGTTTAATGGATGTCAGTTATCAGTTATCTCTTGTTAATTTCCCTCTGAAATTTCTCCACTGCCTTAGCCAGGTATTGAACTGACACTCTTTGGGTCCTGTCACTAGATGTAACCAACGCCTTTATCCACTATGCCATGTGTCCTTGAGGTGTTAGGAAAGGCCGAAACGTTGTAATAAATATGCCGACAAAAATGAGGACAATAGTCCGAATACTGTAAATAGTGTACATAATACCTCATCTCAGAAATATAGATAGATACTGAAAGGCCGAAACGTTGTATAATGTTGGCGCAAAAATAATGACGTAATAATGTCGTTTTTTGACGTATTTTTAACGTCGAAAAATGACATTATTACGTCATTATTTTTGCACCGACCTAATAATAAATATGTCGATAAAAATAAGGATAATAGTCCGAATAATGTAAATAATTTATATAATACCTCATCTCAGAAATATAGACAGATACTGAAAGGCCGAAACGTTGTAATAAATATGGCGACAAAAATGAGGACAATAGTCCGAATAATGTAAATAGTGTACATAATAACTCATCTCAGAAATATGGACAGACACTGAAATGCCGAAACGTTATAATAAATATGGCGAAAAAAATGAGGATAATTGTCCGAATACTGTAAATAGTGTACATAACACCTCATCTCAGAAATATAGACAGATACTGAAAGGCCGAAACGTTGTAATAAATATGGCGACAAAAATGAGGATAATAGACCGAATAATGTAAATAGTGTATATAGTACCAGTTGTTAGGCCAGCTGATAGGAAAGTCGGTTTACTTTGTCGTGCTAGAACATTTTTTGTTTCTTTTTTCCTTTTATTTAGGCATTTCACCACAAACCAATCGGGAGAGTCACTATCACGCAGGGTGTTACAGAGAGTAAAAGCGGGGGCAAAGACCGTGTATAGAGGGGATTGAGAAAAGCATAAAAAAATAACGGGGCAACATTTATTACACACCATATTTATTACAACGTTTCGGCCGTTGTACGCTCTGGCCTTCTTCAAGGGGTGGGTGGAATGACGAACTAAACCCTTTATTTCGCTCACTGGGGTAGACTGTTCTAGTTCCACGTTTAATGGATGTCAGTTATAAGTTATCTCCTGTTAATTCCCCTCTCCAAGATCTCCATTGCCTTAAACGGGTATTGAACTAACACTCTTTGGGTTTGTCACTAGATCTAACTAACGCCTTTATCAATTGTGCCATGTGTCCTTGAGGACATCTGTGTTTGAATTTCTGGGTATTATGAATCTAATGACTTCGGTAACCTTTTCTTACCACTCCTCATATTGCAATTTTTGTTGTTATTATTGCAATGTTATTAATTGTAATAAATATGACGACAAAGATGAGAACAATAATCCGAATAATGTAAATAGTGTCCATAATACCTCATCTCAGAAATATAGACAGATACTGAAAGGCCGAAACGTTGTAATAAATATGGCGACAAAAATGAGGACAATAGTCCGAATAATGTAAATAGTGTCCATAATACCTCATCTCAGAAATATAGGCAGATACTGAAAGGCCGCAAACGTTGTAATAAATATGGCAACAAAGATGAGGACAATAATCCGAATAATGTAAATAGTGTCCATAATACCTCATCTCAGAAATATAGACAGATACTGAAAGGCCGAAACGTTGTAATAAATATGGCGACAAAGATGGGGACAATAGTCCGAATAATGTAAATCGTGTCCATAATACCTCATCTCAGAAATATAGACAGATACTGAAAGGCCGAAACGTTGTAATAAATATGCCGACAAAAATCGGGACAATAGTCCGAATAATGTAAATAGTGTCCATAATACCTCATCTCAGAAATATAGACAGATAAAAGTTAAAATTAAGAAATATTAATATTATAAATTTTAATTCTCGTATTTTATCCTTAATTTCTACCACAAGGTCTTATTGTACAATATTTTACACACACACACGCGCGTGCGCGCACGCACATACACACACACACACACACACACGCACACACACACATATATATATATATAAATATACACATTACGAAAATTTTGACGTCAATTTGAAGACAGTGCAGAAGATTGGGAAAGAGATGAGTCTAATGATGTTTACAAAGGTGTTGAAGTGATCACTCGTGCTGACAACGTTATTCTTCCATTCATCTTCCCACAGGGACTCAGACTCAACACGGAGGTCTACGTCAAGTACCTTGAGGCGGACGTTCTGCCTGGGTCAAGAGGTAGACCCTATGTCTGGCAACAGAATGCTGCACCATATCACACAGGCCGGAGAAACCAGTCATGGCTGTCAGACCATATCTGGCTCTGTAACTCCCCAGACCGCGTAGCTGATCGAGTGGCCTGATAGCAAGGATTATGGCATCATTCACTAACTTGAACAAGGAGACCATCAAGAGAATTTGCACGAGATTCTGTAGTCGTCTGGAAGACGTGGTTGAAGCCAATGGCAATTTTATTGAATACATTTACACGTTCGTTTTTCAAGATATTTTTGTGTAATCTTGGTAAATATATCTGTTAAAATGAGATGTCAGTGTTATTTTCATTTTTGCGTCACTTACACAACAATTGACCCATCGCATCCTTTATCCATATATATCCATATATATATATATATATATATATATATATATATATATATATATATATATTATACAGATGTGTGTGTTTGTGCGTGTGTGAGTGTAAATATAAAACTAGACACTGACGTCAACACAAAGCGGCGACAAGCCGCTTTGTGTTGACGTCAGTGTCTAGTTTTATATTTACATATACTCCATCTCTGATTTTGATCTCTTCTATGTATAAATAGCATAATTTAAAACTATATTGTCATCATTTAGGTCTGATTAATTGGATCACGATTACGGTTCCAATGTAATAAATTATAACCATGGGATATTAGTGTTTGTGCCATATATATATATACATTAAGAAAAGTCCGACAATTTATTTATTAAAGACATTTTTTATGTTTAACGTTCTTTTTATAGATACAAGTATTTAAGTAAATGCTCTGTTTATAATAAACAGTATTAAATAACATTTACCGGCCTGAATGTCCGAGAAATTTTCATAGAAAATATTCGTCCTTTGACAGGATTCGAACCTGCATCCTATACGGAACCACCATTTACCTCGGCGTGCCTAACCGCCCGGCCACACAGGATCGTTCGGTTGGCATGGTCGAATTTACTGCTTATAAACTTCAATCTTCCATGAATCTCGTACATTCATAACTGCTCATGGCGTATCAAATGTAAACAAATGACGTCATACATTAAGAAATGGACAAAGTCCGACAATTTATTTATTAAAGACATTTTTTATGTTTTCTATGAAAATTTCTCGGACATTCAGGCCGGTAAATGTTATTTAATACTGTTTATTATAAACAGAGCATTTACTTAAATACTTGTATCTATAAAAAGAACGTTAAACATAAAAAATGTCTTTAATATATATATATATATATATATATATATATATATATATATATATGAAAGTGAACATTGGAGTTAACACTCAGAGGCGACAGGCTGTTTGATGCTAGACGCAAACGTCAGACCGCAAAAAAATTGCTTTATATATTAAGAGAATTTTAAATATTTACTTAATTTGTTTCCCATCCTTTTTTACGATAGAAAACTCAAATATGGCGATGTCTTAATTTGATATTTGTTTGAATAAATAAAAATAATCTCAATATAATAAAAAAAATCCTTTCTATATTTATTTATTTAATTAAGTGAATTACCCGTAATATATATTTTTTACAATGATATTTGCAAAATACGTTTTCTAGTGCTGTTTATATGTGTATATATAAAAAGCAATCTTGTCTAAAGATGGTACCTGCAACGATTGCAGCGATGGCCAAATTGACAAGAATATAGAGGTGAAAAATAGGCTTTCAATCGAAGTCCAGACATACAAATCGCTGGTAGTCTCCATTCTCCTATATGGATACGAAACGTGGACACTATTGGCTGATACAGAGAGAGAGAGGGAGAGAGTGAGTGAGATCTAAAATTGTATCAATAATTCGGAAATCTGCGCGGATTGCCGCAGCCATGGCAACCATGGTCAAATTGACAAGAATATGGAGGAGCAAAATCAGCTTTCAAACAAAGTCCTGACATTCAAATCGCTGGCAGTCTCCATTCTCGTATATGTATGTGAAAGGTAGACACTATTGGCAGATACAGAGAGAAAGATTCAAGTGGGAAGAAATGCATGAGAAAACTCCTTGGAGTTTTCTATTGGGAACAAAAACCAATGAGTTTGTTCGGAAAAGGGATGATAGTTTTGTGGGTCACCAGGAACTTCTTCTCGCCACTGTCAAACGGAGAAAAACTGCGTGGTTTGGACACATTACGAGGCGCGACAGCCTGTGGAAGACTATCATGCAAGTCACCGTTGAAGGTGGACGTAGGAGAGGACGTCAACGCAAAAACTGGTTGGACAATATCAAACAATGGACAGGTATGACTGTACCAGAATTGCTGATGGCTGCCGTTGATAGGCAGTTTGTGGAAAAGTGTTAGTGTGGCTTCTGCATTCGGATCCGCCCTACGATTACAAAAGTCAAGGGGATGATGATGACGATGATGATGATGATGATGATGATGAAAAGATACCGAATATTTAGCTTTTCAGTTATAAATAATGTCAGGATATGAACATTTGTCCATGTTCTTAATTCTAAAAATTTAGTAAGCGTATTTAATAAGCATTTATAAAAACAAAACAAAACAAAAACACATATACTCTGTCAATAATACATTTATTCTAATCTGATCCTATAGTCATCAATACAAATAAAATATTTATCTTTATCCTGATAAGATTAGACCTCGAGTAAAATGAACCATTTGAATAATCCGTGCCCTTACTACTATGTTTCTTAAACTGCAGCCTTATTTGTTCAAGCCTGTCTTGGGAGGGATGCAGATACCTTTGTCGTCATTGTCGTTCTGTTGCTAATCTTTTGCTTTTGATAGGTGATTACATTTTAAGTCACTGTTACACATGACCAAAAAACGATTTATATAATGTCAAGTGTAATCAATAAACCATAGCAGCATTGAACGTCTGAAAATATAAAGGAAACGGTCTATTGGCCTCGATTTCAGTTGTAATTTCTGAGTTTTAGCTTTATTTAACTTCGAACTTTTTCCATTGCATCTCGATATTAAAACTTTCTAACAGCTGCCGTTATTTTTGACGGCACGATTACGCTGGTTTCTTCTTTCTTTTTATGTGCCGTGTACCTTCAGGACGTAGCTGATCATGGCTCTCCACTTTCTCTCTATCCCTTGTAACTCTCAATAAGTTTCATCTCTCTGCCGTCTCTCCAGACCACGTTCTGTCATCTACTTGCTTAAGCCCGACAGATATGTTATGCGTTGCTTTCCCTTGTCTCTCTTTCCCTCTATTCGACTTGTGAGTATCAGATTCTCCAGACCCTCCTTTCTCGTTACGTGTCCCAGAAATTTCACCTGCCTCTTCTTGATGTTAAGTATAAGCTTCCTCCTTGTTAGCATCCTCTTCAAAACCTCGTCGTTCCTCACACGCTCGGTCCATGATATCCTCAGCATCCTTCTGTAGAACCATATCTCCGTAGTCTCGAGTCTCTTCTTCATCTTTGAGGAGACCGTCCAACGTTCGCTGTTGTAAAGGGAGGCAGATGTCCTGTATCATCTGAGTACTCTTTTCTTTATTACCGACGAAATCCTCTCTTGTCTCGCAATACTCTGCCCAGCTTTTGGAATAAGTCCGTGGCCATCCCAGTACGTTTACGGATCTCAGTGTCGTATTTACAGTTCTCCGTCAAAACACTTCCCAGATATTTAAACTTCTCGCCAGTTTCTTACAAATCTAATAAGAAAACGGATTATGTTAATCTAATAAGGAAAAGAATAAAACCGATAGATAAAACCATACGAACAGAATTAAAATTATTCTTTTTTTATGCCAGTAGAAAATTCACCTGACCTCAAATTTCAAAATGGGTATCGAAATGCAAAAGAAGATTCTGAGAGGGAACTGTGATTATTTTAAAAAAATACTGGGCTAACAAAATTATAAACAAAACCCAAAGGAAATGACGGTAATTTCCACAAAATCGATATAAAATTAAACTGATAACGATAAAGAAAACAATACAAAAATGGCGGACGAGAGTCTGTCTGCATTAGAGGAAAAAAAAAAGAAAAAATAAAACAAATGAGTAAGGGGTGGGAAAAGAAGGAAAAGAAGGAAATCAACGAATTCTATGAATAAGAAATCAGATGAAAGAAAAGAAGGAATAGTTACGTAGGAAGAGGGAATGGCTGCATGTCGACCATCGCTTCCGGCCGACACATGAGCCAAGCTGATGTTTGACTTAAGAATTGACCAATGCAAGCGTGAAATATCTTAATGGCCAACCCGGTAGGACGCTTAACTGGTCGACTGGTTGGTTGATTAGCTAGCCAGAAGGGGAGGCAACTAGTTTCAGTTCATAAATGTCTCTTGGCGGGAAGCAAAAGAGAAAGAGTTGCATCGAGCGGAGTTCAATTTGCTTCGGGTTAAAACGGTGGAAGATGTATGAGGTTCACTAAGCCAACGAAATAAAAAAAAAAAACAACACAATAACAACGAAAGTATTAAAGTTAGTAATAATAAATGATATTTAATAACGAACAAACAATTAAGCAACAACAAATAATAATCGAAGAGAAAGAAAAGAAACTAAATAGGAATATTTAATTTTAAATCAATAAATAATAGCAATAATAATGCGAAAATTATTCCAAAATATATAATAAGGAAATTATATAAACAAGACAATGTGATTAAATATTGTAAATAAACTATAAAAAAAATCCTTCTCAGTGATGTAGCAACGCCAGCAAATAAAAATACATCGCTAAAAGAATGAAAATAAAATGAATAAAATATGGCGCCTTAAAATTCCTGCTTTACTTAGAGTAATAAAAAATAAGATAAAATAAATAAAACCAAGGAAGTTACAGATTGGATACAACGAAGGAAGATACAGATAAGGTACTAAAAAGAAAGGTACAAACAGAGGAGTACGATAAAGGTACAAACAGAGTAACGATTAAGAAAGCTACAGGGTACGATAAAGAAAGGTACAGAGTATGAAAAGAGGTACAAAGAGGGTACAATGAAAAAAGGTACAGGCTTCGATCAAGACAGGTATAAACAGGTAGGATAAAGAAAGATAGAGGGTACGACCGGGAAGGGTGAAAAGAGCTACAGACAGTGTACGATGAAAGAAGGTGCAAACAGGGTACGATAAAGAAAGGTACAGACTTAAGGCCTTGAAGAGACTGGGACCACTGAAGAAAGATACACACAGGGTACGATGAAGAAAGGTAAAAACAGGGTATGACAAATACTGGTACAGACTGGTAACGATGAAGATATGTATAGGCAGGGTACAATAAAGAAAGGTGCAGGCAGGTGAATATGAGAAAAAGTACAGTGTACAATGAAGAGAGGTACATAAAGGACACAATGAAGGTACTGACTGAGTACGATAAAGAAAAGTACAGACTAGGAAGTATGAAGAGAGATACAAACCAGGTACAACGAAGAAGGGTACAGAGAGGGTACGATGAAGAAAGGTACAAACTAGTGAATATGAGAAAAGGTACAGGCAGTGTACAATGAAGAGAAGTACAAAGAGGACACAATGAAGAAAGGTAAAGACTGAAGAGGATAAAGAGAGAGATATACATTAGGTACAAGGAAGAAAGGTACAAAGGGTACGATGAAGAGAGGTACAAACTGGTGAATATGAGAACAGGTTCAGACGGTTTACAATGAAAAGAAGTACAAAGAGGACACACTGAAGAAAGGTACAGACTGGAAACGATAAAGACAGGTACAGGCAGGGTACAATGTTGCAGTCACGTAAATATGAGAAAAGGTACAGACAGTGTACAATAAAGAGAGGTACAGAGTGGGTACATTGAAGAACGGTGCAGAATGGGGAGGATGAAGAGATACAAACCAGGTGCAAGAAAGAAAGGTACAGATAGGGTATGATAAAGAAAGGTACAGACTGGGGACGATGAACATATGTACAGACAGTGTACAATGAAGAAAGGTACAGAGAGGGCACAATGGAAAAAGGTACAGACTGGGTACGATTAAGAAAGGTAGAGATTAGTTGACGGTGAAGAGAGGAACAGGCAGGGTACAATGAAGAAATGTACATACTAGGAAACATAAAAAAAACGGTACAGAGAGAATACATTGAAGAAAGTAGAGAAAGGGCGCAATGAAGAAAGATATTGACAGGGTACGATTTAAAAAAAAGACACACACTGGGAACGATGAAAAGAGGTACAGTAGTTACGTAGTGCAGGGTTAAATGCTGAAACCGAAGGTTTTATTCGTGCTGTACAGGACCAATACTTGAGAAATAGAAATTACCAAGCATATACTGAAAATTATTGTCGACCTGAAATTCAGATTCTGTGATAAATATCCAGAAACAATTGAACATCTTGTACCAGGTTGCAAAGTGTTCAGCACCCATTGGATAGAGTCAGCATGATAGAGTCGGCCACTATCAGCAATGGAAAATATGCCACTTTTATGGGAAGGTAAACTGCAAGAACTAGTATGAACACCACCCAGATCTGGTTTCAGATATAGGACGTGTAACAATTTTATGGGACTTTACACACAGAGAGAACAATCATAATCACCTAGACATTATGATCAAAGACCACAAGAACAGAATGTACATTCTTATATGGCAGTCCCTGCAGACTATCTTGGAAAAACTATCAAAATACAAGGTTCTTGAAGTGGAAAATCTTAAATGTGGAACAAGGACATCAATTATTCCAGTTGTAGTTGGAGACCCCGATTTGATTGAAAAAAAGACCGATAGATTGATTGAAGGGATCTCTGGTGGTCTATGCCTTAAGGAAATCCCAAAAATTTTATTCACAAGTAGAGCACACACCTTACGAAAGGCTTTATCTCTGTAAAATGTATTTGATCTTAGGTTTTCGTTTTTTTGGTTTTTGTTTTTTTTACAAAAAATGTTTAGTGGAAAATGTTATGAAACCATTTTTTATTTAAACTCCTCTGGATGGGACCTGAAAGTAAATGTATATACAACTAAACTCAAAGAAAAAAAATAATAATAAAAACTGATCATCTTGTATTAGCATCCACTGAATATAAGATATGGCATGCCAGAGTGGGTCAATATCTGCACTGGAAAATCTTCAACTTTTCCAGGAAGGAAACAGCAAGAAACTGACATGAAGGCCCAGACCCGGTTACAGAGAAAAGACCTTATTTACATTATTCGGACTATTTTCCTCATCTTTATCGCCATAATTATTACGTTTCGGCCGTTCTACGCTCTGGCCTTCTTCAGGTGGTTGGAATGTCGAACTGAACCCTTTATTTCGCTCACTGGGGTAAACTGTTCTAGTTCCACGTTTAATGGATGTCAGTTATCAGTTGTCTCCTGTTAATTTCCCTCTGAAATTTCTCCACTGCCTTAGCAGGGTATTGAACTCGCGCTCTTTGGGTTCTGTCACTAGATGTAACCAACGCCTTTATCCACTGTGCCATGTGTCCTTGAGGTGTTAGGAAAGGCCGAAACGTTGTAATAAATATGCCGACAAAGATGAGGAAAATAATCCGAATAATGTAAATAATGTACATAATACCTCATCTCAGAAACATAGACATATACTGAAAGGCCGAAACGTTGTAATAAATATGGCGACAAAGATGAGGACAATAGTCCGAATAATGTAAATAGTGTACATAATATCTCATCTCAGAAATATAGACAGATACTGAAAGGCCGAAACGTTGTAATAAATATGCCGACAAAGATGAGGAAAATAATCCGAATAATGTAAATAATGTACATAATACCTCATCTCAGAAACATAGACATATACTGAAAGGCCGAAACGTTGTAATAAATATGCCGACAAAGATGAGGAAAATAATCCGAATAATGTAAATAATGTACATAATACCTCATCTCAGAAACATAGACATATACTGAAAGGCCGAAACGTTGTAATAAATATGCCGACAAAGATGAGGAAAATAATCCGAATAATGTAAATAATGTACATAATACCTCATCTCAGAAACATAGACATATACTGAAAGGCCGAAACGTTGTAATAAATATGCCGACAAAGATGAGGACAATAGTCCGAATAATGTAAATAGTGTACATAATACCTCATCTCAGAAATATAGACAGATACTGAAAGGCCGAAACGTTGTAATAAATATGCCGACAAAGATAAGGAAAATAATCCGAATAATGTAAATAATGTACATAATACCTCATCTCAGAAACATAGACATATACTGAAAGGCCGAAACGTTGTAATAAATATGGCGACAAAGATGAGAATAATAGTCCGAATAATGTAAATAGTGTACATAATACTTAATCTCAGAAATATAGACAGATACTGAAAGGCCGAAACGTTGTAATAAATATGGCGACAAAGATGAGGACAATAGTCCGAATAATGTAAATAGTGTAAATAATACCTCATCTCATAAATATAGACAGATACTGAAAGGTTGAAACATTATATTAAATATGGCAACAGACTGTAATGTATCTTTGAAAATCTTCAAAAGAAAAAAATTCAAAGATACCAGGATTTTGAAGTGGAACATGAAGACATCTGTAATTGCAGTTGTGGTTGAGGCCATGGATTTTATTGGAAAAGCTTCTGATAGAAGCTCTTGTAGCCCATGTCTTAAAGAAATACAAAAAATGTTCCCACAATTACAGCTCTCGTGTTATGAACGGCTTCATTGTGAATTTCTAAGCTTAGCTTACACATGGCCCAAGTTTGAAAGTATGGGAACTCAGTGAGGATCGAACTCACTATCCAGTCGTAACTAATCTACCGAGAGAAGCTTGCTAACCATTACACATTGTTGAAGTTCCAATGAAGGGCTTCATGCATGTAAAATGTGTGTGCTCTTAGGTTTTTTTTTCTTTTCTTTTATATTTTTACTAAAATATCAGTGGAAAATGTCCTGAAGTTTATTTCTGACCTTAGGTCTCTGGTTGGGACCCGGAAGAAAATGTCCATATAGCAGAAATGAAAGGAAATAATAATAATAATAATAATAATAATAATAATAATAATAATAATAATAATTAGCAATTCTAGTTGTAGTTGGAGCCCTCGGATTATTATGGACTCACTGAAGGTATCCCTGATAGCCCATACCTTAAAGAAGTACAAAATATTTTACTCGCAAGTACAGCACGCACATTATGAAGGGTTCTATCTATATAAAATGTGTCTTTTTGTTGTTGTTTTTTGTAATAAAAATGTTCAATGGAAAATGTCATGATGCCATTTCTAGCCTTAGGTCTCTGGCTGGGACCCGGAAGGACATGTGTATAGAACTTAAATCAAACGAAATAATAATAATAATAATAAGAAGAAGAAGAAGAAGAAGAAGAAAAATACCCTTATTCAAAAAAATGTATAACACTCAAAGCTATTACTCTCAGATGGTTGGAGATGTTAACGTGTACAGGTTTTGTCTCAGTGCTGCGCTCTTATGCCGCTTGCTTCTATTTCTATTTGGCTGAGCGAATGGATGCGGAAATAGTTGACAGACGAATGACGTCTGGGGTGGTTAATTTGAAAAGTCAAGGGAAAGTCGTTGTGAGTGACACATAGGGAAAAAACAGTGGTTATAATTCAAATAAGCAGAGTTTATTTTTGCTAAAATTCGCAAAGGCAAGACCTGGGGTGTTCTTGATGGTCTGTGCCCCATCTGGAAGTCCTTCCTCTTTGACAATCTTAAGAGGAAACTTCTGTAAGGCGACGGTATAATCTGTCTTGCTCTACGGCTCGATAACATGGACACTGACGAAATACCAAGAAGCATCACTTGACGGAACATACACAAGGATGTTACGAGTTGCAATGGACATCAGCTGGAAGAAACACCCAACAAAGAAACGCCACGTATCTCAGTTTCGCTGAGAGAGAGAGAAGGCTTCGGCTAGCTGGTCACTCCTGGAGAAGTAACTCAGAACTTGTGAGTGACACCCTACTTTGGAACCCACTGCGCAGCAAAAGATCGGTTGAAAAACCTCACCACACCTATATTGACCAACTTGTAGATGACTCTGGATGCCATCTGGAGGACCTGCTGACGGTGATGTTTGACAGAGATGGTTGGAGAGAACGAGTCAGGAGAACATTGACCAACTTGTTGATGACTCTGGATACCATGTGAAAGACATGCCGACGGCAATGTCTAACAGAAATGTTTGGAAGAATCGAGTTAGGAGAATCCGAGTAGAATTCTCGACGTGATATATATTTTTTCTGTAGAATCAATCGGATACAAATACGTCCATGTTGAGAACGTTTCATTGCAAACTCCTCCACATATATAACAAGTAGCGGCTCAGAAAACTGAAAGATGTATATCATCGTCATCATAGCTACACGAAAATTAAGGATTATTCACAATTTTACTAGCCATCCTGCGCCTGGAATAGTCTTCAGGCCTGTGATAGGATTGTTTTAGAAGGTGGACATTAACTTATCTGCCTTTTAAATCTGGAGTTTACGTGCCATAGACAAACTGTGACTCTTGCAGCAACTTCTACATGTTGTAGGTTTATTGCAGGCGTTTCCTTTTCCTTGGCAGACGATAATGAAGCAGCAAAGGTCTGACACATGGAAATATTTAGTTCGTAGAAAAATTAATAAATAAGTGAATTTTCAAGAAAAGAAAATCGATATTGCCTGAACTTGTATTTTTCGTAACTCTTATCAACTTAATTAAAAAAAATATTGTGACTAGGTATCTTTGTAAAATATCTATTAGATTATTCGGAAAATAATGGCCGGCTTTGGAATAAACATAATTGCGTTCTAATATATTACTATAATAGTCGCAATAAAGATAAATTACTCATTCCAAATGATATAAGTGTCTTTTGTTAATTCTATATCTGTCATAATCTAACTTAAAAAATCATATACCCCTCAACTTGAACATGAAAAAAAGAGATGTGTTTATTTTTTTCAAATTTGCTCATAAGATTGCTCAAATAAATACTAATATTAGCAGTGCATGGTGGTGGAGGATCCACTTGTGTTGGACAGTTTGATGCTAGTTTATGAAGTTCCGCAGTGGGGATACGAGTCTTGAAGATCAAAGTGGTAGAGGATGTCCATCTGCAATTGACAATCAACATGTGCAAACACTTGTCGAACAAAATTCAAAGAAGAATCTGAAATGTTATTGGTCCTCACCTGGCATCTCAGCCATAACGTGGCTTCCCTTTGCCTTTTCTAGAAATATGGCCATGGTAAATGTTCTGACACACTTTCCTCTTTGGTACTTTGACGTTATGAATTTAAGATTAGTGGCAAGGTCTCATCATTTTACAGTTGAAATGACTAGATGTAACCGTAAGTTCTATGCTAACCGTTTCTTCCATCGCACTTTTCGCTCGTGGAACTCTCTTCCGGATTCTTTCTACCTAGTCAGCTTTGTTCTTCAAAAATTTAAATGCAATCTCAATCGTTATCTACTGTCTTTTTAATTCTCGTTCTTTTATTGTTCTCTCTCCTTAATAATGTTTTTTTTTCTATTTTCAAACCCTCAGTAACCCCTTGCGTCTTATTGACTTTATTACCTTGCTTGGGGGTGGGAAATAATAAGAAAAACAATCCATCGACACTTCTCAGGCGTTTAAATATCTATGCTTGCTTGATTTTGAGCTCTCCAATTCGTAGCTCGTGTCTTGGGCTGTTCTTTTTCCTAATCAACTTATAATATTTCTTCCGACTTTCCACCCTACCGCCCCTTTTCTCACAGTCGGAACGTCGCAAACCTCTCGCTGTTCTATGGAAAGTGTTCAGACGAACTACACTCCTTAGTTCCACCAGTTGTAACCTTCACAGCTAAGATCCGACAGGCCACGCCCATTGTAGCGAACAATCCTTATTCCCTTCATATTCCATTGGTGAGATGTAAGTTCCATTCGAGCAACATCTCCCCACGAACTGCTGCTTTGTGGAACCTACTCCCAAGAGGATGCATCCCCGACCACGACATTCTTTATCTGTTCAAGTCTAGGGTTAACGATTATCTTGACAACATATCCTCATAAACTGTGCTACTTACTCTGGGTTACTGTCACTTCATGTTGAAATGCCGGTTACTTACGATCACCGAAGTAAAGCAACGTCGAGCCTCGTCAGTACTTAGATGTGTGACCACTTGGGAATAACAGGTCAGCTTGAATGTGTTGGTGGTGTAATAAATAATGGCTCTGGATTTTTAATCGGAGAGCCGAGTTCTAATTCTGGTTGTGGTCGTCAGACTCACTTACGTGCAAATATAATTGAGAAACGTATGAATTCACCTTTTCTCGCCCTAGCTATGATTTGTAAGACTTGTATCACTAAACCATTATTAGCTCCAAAAAATAAATCTTGCAATTTGAAAATATTTTTTGGCTTTAAATAACTCGCAAAGTGTTGATAAGCGCTATAAAAAAATCAATTTTATAACTCTCTACATTGAGTGGCTCTCGAGCCTTGTATAGGGTGACCATCATTGTTAAAACAAAAGAATTGTGTGGGGTTTTCAGTAGTTTTCTTTCTGTGTTTACTGTCAATACAATGTCATCTGCTTTGTTGAGGTTATGTCCGCCAATTATAAACCCTGGTAGAAGTTCTAGTCCTCTTAGAATCGCCTCGCTGTATAACTTGAATAAAGCCGACAGGAAGAAAAAAACATTGTCATAAACCCCTTTCTATTTATGTGTATTTGATCAGTGTATATTCTATCCGTTGTTCCCAGGTTATTCCGAGCGTCCTTGATTATTTTAAGGAGTTCTTCAAATGTCATTTATTTTTATAATCAGTTTCTGAAATGTACCTTTCGCTGTTCCAAAGTATCTTCAGATTTCTGTTTCAGAATTCCTGTTGTAAAAATTCTGTAAATTTCCGTAGTTCTCATCTTATTGATGAGCATATATTCTCTCTTTTGGCAACTGCACACACACACACACACACACACACACACATATATATATATATATATATATATATATATATATATATATATATATATATATATACACATACATATATATATATATATATATATATATATATATATATATATATATAATATAATATAATATAATATAATATAAAAGGCTCAGACACTAATATTCCATGGTTATAATTTATTACATTGGAATCGTAATCACGATCCAAATCATCAGACATACAAATTTTCCGATTTCTTTTTGAATCTATAGGTCTGATGATTTGGATCGTGATTACGATTCCAATGTAATAAATTATAACCATGGAATATTAGTGTTTGAGCCTTTCATATTATATTCTTGCTCTGACTCGATATTGAGCTCTACCAGGATTCTATTCTCTTGGAAATATATATATATATATATATATATATATATATATATATATATATATATATATATATGTATATATATATATATATATATATATATATATATATATATATATATATATATATATATATATATAGGGAGAAAAGCACGAATTTGTAAATAGTCACTATTACTGCTGATAATGCAAGACTCTCCAAATTGGGTTGAGTTCTAGGTCTCTGGCGCGTTTATGAAAAAGTAAATACGTAAAAATTCGCCTTTCTCTCTGCAGGGAGTCGATAGCCTTGGGGTTAGAATCCGATTTGGCATCCGACTGATGCCAAATCGGTCGGGTTTCTGTCCTTGCTTGAAGCGATTGGATGTCTAGCGACACTGAGGAGCGAAACAACGAAACAGTCTGTCTGTAGATAACTCTCTCTCTCTCACTCTCTCTTTCTCTCTCTCTCTCTCTCTCTCTCTATATATATATATATATATATATATATATATATATATATATATATGAAACAACGAAACAGTCTGTCTGTAGATAACTCTCTCTCTCTCTCTCTCTATCTATATATATATATATATATATATATATATATATTCTCAGTCGGTCATTTGATCTCGTTTTACTTTAGGAGATGTACCAGATAGTCGCTCCGGAATGAGCGTTAAGGTCGAATTTCCGTTGTGTTCGTTAGTTAGGCGCAAATACTTATTGAAAAGGTATTTGAGTGTAAGTTTTCTTCTAAAATATATTCAGCATTCACTCGACCAAAAAAGAAAAAAATAATAAATAAATAGAAAAAGGATTGTCCTAACGCTCTAAAATGTGTTTCGGATTTAAATATTTCATAAAGGGTTGATAAGACGTAAAAAACAAATCAAAATCAATAATGATAATCTTGCTTTCTTTTAAAAACTTGTCTTCGAGTTCCCGTCGTTTCCTTTCTCTATACTTATTCGCAATTAAAATCTTTTCATTATTAAAATTTGAAATCTTTTCTTTATTGAAATTTAAATGAAAGTAATATTGAATAAAACGAAAATATTTAGAAACTAATTGAATTTTATTATTTTTGGCGGGGTGCTGGGTGAAATGAAAATTTTGTCGAAAATGGTAGTCGGTGGAGAGTAAAAATTAGTAGGGGGGTTATGAGAAAGAAAGAGAGAGATAAAGAGAAGGGTTGATGAGAATCGTCAGGAAGGTTGTTGTGTATGGGAGAAAAAAAGACAGGGACGCGACGTTGTGATCGTCAACTTTTCCGAGACACTTCTAGATCACGTGATTAGATCCCGATTAAGAGCAGGTGTTGTCGTCTGCATTTAGAGTCACGTATTTTCGTTGGACTTTTCTCTTTTCTTCTTACTTTTTTTTTTTTTTTTTTTTGCCCTTAATTTCCTTTTCCATTCCTCATCCCACTCCCATCGCTTTATTTTCTGAAGTACATATGCAATGCTAAGCAAGAGTGGATCTCTCGACACAACTTGCAGCTGTAATGTTCGTTCCTGTATTTGAACGAAAGTCGTGTTTGTTTGCGACAAAAGTGGAAAGCTGCGTCCGCACATCTGTGGGCGCATCGGTGTGCGCATGCGTACTGAGCGCCCGTCTCATTGGTCGTGTCACTTCGCCTGCCTGCCTGGTGATGACTTCTGCTAAACGCGGGAGAAACATGCCGTTAATTATACTTAATTGGCGTGGGTGTGTACGCGCATGCGCGTCGCTACCATTGGCAGACGGGAAGGGGGAGCTTAGATTATTCTGCTTACTTACGGAACGGTGAACGAAGGTGAAAACAGCCAGAGCCATATGACCCAAGAATAAATAAATAAAACTGGAATAAAATTGAAGATGGACTTGTGCAAACGGATTTTCAACGAAGAAAATGGAATCAGCGGACAAAGTTCAAATCCCGGTCGAGGCTGATGCATTCACTTTCACACAAAGACCCGTGGGAATGGCATAAATCCTTATCATTGACCCCCTAACTATGTAAGCCTCGGGGAAGGTGTCAACCAGGCTGAAAACTCCGAAATCCAAACCATGGAAAACGAGAAACCATTCTACTATCATTCCGAAGAAGTCGAGGGCGCCTCGACGTGGTGTAATGGCTAGCAAGCTTAAACAATTACGACTGAGTAGTGAGTTCGATTCTCGCTGGGTGCCTTATACTTTCGGTCTTGTGCCACATCTAAGCTACGCCTAGAAAATTATTATTCCAAAGAATTCGTGGAAATTCCCAGATGATAAAGAAATGGATTCTATGGTGGGTCAGTATCGCCTAACTCCTGAAGGGACATATAATTTTTTTTTTAAAGTAAAAAATAATACTTATTTTCAGTACATTACGTAGTTTAATTTATAATTAACGAAAAAATATCCTACTTCGGGCAAGGCGGTCTTAGCCCAGTTCCAAATATCCCGCTTCGGGCGTTACCCACTTATCCTAGAGACTCTTTTCAAAACAGTCTACCAAGTCTCCTTTTCGGATCGCCAACAGCTTGCTTCCACGTGATGTTATCTTCATATAGACCACAGTCGGATTTCACTCCTTTAGAAAAAAGAATACTAACCTGTCATCAGTCCTCTTATATGGCCATGAATGCTGGACAATTTTATCATAGATGAAGTAGAACAGAACAGAAATGTGGTTCTACAGAAGGATGCTGAGAATATCATGGACTGAACATGTGAACCACCAGAAAGTTTTAAAGAAAATGGAAACAAAAAGGGCTCTTATATTTAACATCAGAAAGCGTCAGTTGAAATTTTAGCGAGTACATAATGAGGAAAGAGGGCTTAGAAAATTTGACACTCACAGGACATATAGAAGGCAAGCTGGAGAGAGGAAAACAGGGAGCAATTTACCTAACAAACTTGGTTGGAAGAACAGGGATTAGGAGAGATAGCGAAAAGACAAAATTTACCAAGAGCTTTTTGAAAAAGTTGTGGAGAGTCATGATCGCCCACATTCTGACGGGATACGGGACATAGAAGAAGAAAGTGAAGCTTGTGTATGTGACTGGCAGAACGTCGATGAGGTGGAGGGTAGCAAAAAGACGAAATTTAGTAAGAGCTTCAAAGGACGTGAAATTTTGGAGAGCTCTGGTAGTCCATGTCTTGAAAGGACATGGCGTAGAGGAAAAGGGTCATTTTGTTTCCAAATAATTTACGAATTAAGAATTATTGATGTTTTTTGAAATTAGGGCAACATTATAATGTAAGCAACAGGCCAAGCAGTAACTTAATTCTGTCCTGAGTTTAGGAGAGATTTTCTGTTTGTTAATATATGCCTTCCTGTCTGTTGGAAGTCATCGTCTGTTGTTCGAGAATTTAAGATTTCTGGTGAACCGTCCGACCTATGCAATTACCGACCTATTAGCTTTCTATCTCTTTTGGGGAAACTTCTAGAGGCCCTCATCAATTCTGAATTGGTTCATCATCTCTCGTCATAGGGCCTTTTCTCAAACAAGGAACACGGTTTTTTTTTCCAGGTCAACTACTGACGTACTAACGATAATTGCGGAAAGAGTATATCATGCTCTAGATAAAAACGATGAAGCCCAGGCTGTAACGTTGGACATCTCGAAGGCCTTTGACATGGTCTGGTAAGTCAGGTTTTCTCCACAAGCTGAAAAGTTACGGTATCTCCGGAAACATTTTTGAATTGATCCCGTCGTTCCTATCTAATCATGAAATGAAATTTGTCCTGAACGGCCACTAATCTACATCCTTTCGTACTAACGCTGGTGACTCCCAGGGCTCCATCCTTCGTCCTACGCTGTTTTTGATCTTCACGACATTCCCGATGACATCAACTCTCAACCTGGAGATCTACGCTGACGACACAACCATTAACTCCTGCTTCGATAGTAAAGCTGATCAGTCCAGGAAGGTCAAAATGGCTGCTTATGTTCAAAACGACCTTAAAACTGCCGTTAAATAGGGCAAAACATGGCTTGTCAATTTTAACGCCCCCAAAACTAAACTTCTCTCCATTAATCATCTCTCTGCTTTCCATCAGCATGGCTGATGCTATCCTCCAGGAAAGTGTTTCTTTACGCCTTCTCGGGCTAACGATCTCAGCTGACATGAAGTGGAAAGACTATCTCGAATCCACTGCTAGGCCAGCTGTTAAGAAAATCGGTTCACTGTGCCGGGCGAGACAATTTTTCTCTCCGGAAATCTATATGTCTGCCATTTGTCTATGCTTAGAATATTGCTGTCATATAGGGTTCGGTGTTCCTGCTATTTACCTGGAGCTCTTTGATAAGATCCAAAGAAGAATTAACAATATTTATTTTTAAGGGGCGCTTGATGTTTTATTTGTATTCCTTTTCACTGCTTTTGAATACTGTCCTTATAGCGCATGGGTCACGCATCATTTGAATATATCAAATGTAATCCAATAGGTATGGCAGACTGACTATGGCAGATTTTTGATTGCTGAGTTCGACATCTCTCCCTGTTATGGAAGCAGATGTACTGTAGATAAGTAGTCTTTTTTATAATAATGTTCATCCAATACAAGGCCCAAAAGCCACTCAAGTCTTAATGTATAGTGTTTTATGAGTATAGGAAAGGACAAAATGTGCTCATGGGGCTATGCAAGAAAGAAAGCGGTTAATCCTAGACACAAAGAGATTAAGAATGTAGAAAGTGGAGAAAAACATCTTGCTGATAGTCTGTTCCACAAAGCAGCAGTTCTTGGGAAGAAGTTGTCTAAATGGAGCTTGCTCCTTACTAATGGAATACAGATGAAACGGGGATGATTCACTCTTGTATACGTGGCATAGAAGGTCCCGGGTGTAAAGGTCAGGGCTGGTGGAGCTAAGGAACGTAGCTCGTCAGAATACATGCCATGGAAGTAAGTGATGGAGAGGCTGGCATCGTTTCGTCTGTGCGAAAAGAGTTGTAGGATGGAAAATAATTCATCACCCCCAAGGCCGCGTAGACGCTTTGGAAACTCTATCAAAATAGGCATGTGAGGAATGGGCATCTCTAGCCCAACTTTGGCAGTAGTACGCCATTTTCCTCTGTTCTGGCTCTTGTAAAGTTAAAGTATAGCGGGGTGGGGGTCAAATACTTCGAGAAGCGGGACGAGGAACCGGCCATTTTACCAGCATCTTTAGCAATAGATCGGATATATGAGTTCTACTTGAGGTCTGCGGAGGTTGAGTCCTAGTAGACGTTTAAGATAGGGAGCCATTTTGAGAGATCACCCATCGATATCACGATAGGTGAATTTTCGGGGTCTGCGTGGTGGTGCTGGAACGTTACTTATTTCATTTGGGATTTATCGGATTTTACAAGTGACTCCTTCCCCCTATTGAACCAGCTGGAGAGTCAATCAGTTATGGTGCCATGCGTGATACACGCGTAGGCGATCATGTATCTTTCGATAGCCAGATTTTTCCCGCGGTAGGTTGCCATTTCTTTCTGCGTAGACTATTTGCCATCCAAGGCTATAGAACCCGGGAAAAGAGGATTCATATTTTTCCCAAGGGTATTATCACGTAAGTGAATGTAATAGATTCGACTGGAATTCGAACTCGGCTCTCCGATTCCTTAATTCCGAGCTGCTATCCATTACACCACTGTGCGTTGAACGCATGTCAAAATTCGTTGAAAAATACACCGCTACCCTCCCTAAACTTAACCTCTTTTTCGAACGTAACTCATAATTGATACAACAATAGTTAGTAAAAATGAACACGCTACCGCCCCTGTGAAAATTATTAGATTTCTCTCTGTCCTTGGAAACAAGAAATTATGAATTATATGTGCGTTTAAAACTCAGTAAATTTAAAAATAAGTTATTCCAAAATTCGCTTGAAGATGAAACAGAAATAATGCTTTTAATTTAATTATATAATTAAATTTGAAATTTTTAGCTTCGATATTTAAAACATGGTAATTCCTGTGTAGCGAAGAAACCATATTTTTAAGTAGTTAATTTATGATATTTATGCTCTGTAAATTTACATTGAGCACTGTTTTGTAAAAATAAAAATATCAATAAGAACACCGGATTATATATCTTACTTTTCTTTCTTTTTATGATATATATATATATATATATATATATATATATATATATATATATATATATATATTGGCTCAGGTTGGATGAGTTTAATGGTGATTACAAGGTGTTTGGAGTGATCCTTAGTGATGGTGACGTTATGCCTCCATTGATCTTCCTACACGGCCTGTCTCAAGAAGGCCTACATCAAGTGTTGAGCGTGGGTGCTGGAAGTCCTTGTGCCTGGCAACAGGACTCTGCTTCACGCAAGCACGAGAACCCAATCATGGCTCTCAGACAATTTCTCCGACCACGTCACCTCTTACATCTGTCCATCCAACTCTCCTAGACTGCAACCAGCTTGATTATTATGTGTGGGACGCAGTTGCACTAGAAAACACCTTTTAACACCAAAGATGAACTGAAGGCAAGGATTATGGCATAATTCTCCAACTTAAACAAGGAGACCGACCAGAAGAGTTACAGAAGATTCCGAAACTGTCCGGATGTCGTGGTTGAAACCAATGGCGATTTTATTGAATAAATTTACTCTTTAGTATTTAAAGATATTTTTTGTAATTTTGATAAATATATCTGTTAAAATGAAATGTAAGTGTTATTTTCATTTTTGTGTCATTTAGATTATAATTCATCCATCGCACTCTGTATGTAGAAACAGAAAGAGAAAGCGAGGGGTAGAGAGTTGTACTTATTTTTATAAACAATATTACAGTCGAGGAATGTAAAAGTCTGCCACTATGTCGGCTGCTGTTTGAGACAACTGTAAATTGCAATCTGCTTGACGTATAAGTGGAGGCTTTAAATGAAAGATCCAGTATGGAATAAATGACCGTTTGATTTGCATTTAAAACGGGAAAAACAAAGAGGAAACATGGCGCATGCGCAGCAGAAAGAGAAACGTCACAGCTAAAGAGATAGAGAGAGAGAGAAAGAAAATCGATTTAAAACAAAATTATCAGCCAACAGCTCGCAATTCCAAGTTTTTTTTTTTATTAAAGAAAAGTAAAAAAAGAAAAAGAAATTGAAACAACAAATTAAAATAGAATGATGAATGTTATTAAACAGAAAAAGATCATCATTAAGGGGAAAAAATGGCGGATGGTGAATATAAGAGTGTCCTTAGTAAATGGCCGGATGTTGATATTTAAAGAGAGTTCGACAGGCTGAAAACAGGATAAACATGGCAAAGTTTGATAGATGAAGTCAACTTGTAGTGACGTGTACTGTCCAGATATTCGAACAATTGAAATCACTACATAAACAGATATGTACGAAATATTTTCAATGCTTTAAGCCAAACAGAAAAATGAATCTTGTAACTCGAGCTATGAATATATACATTTATAAAAATTAGGTTGAGTCATCAATAATTTCTGCTTATGTTCTTCAAAATATAAAATACAATTACGTTTTATACATTTATGTATTAACCATTATTTATACCCTAGAAATAAATTTACTATAAAAATGCATTGGAATTGATTTTACTATAAAAATGCATTGGAATTAAATTTACTATAAAAATGCATTAGAAATAATTTTACTATAAAATAAATTAGTCTTGATTTTACTATGAAAATGCATTGGAAATAAATTTGCTATAAAATGCATTGGATTTGATTTTATTATAAAATGCATTGGGAATAAATTTACTATAAAAATATATTGAGCTTGATTTTACCATAAAAATGCATTGAAAATAAATTTACTATAAAAATATATTGGGCTTGATTTTACCATAAAAATGCATTAGAAATAAATTTACTATAAAAATATATTGGGCTTGATTTTACCATAAAAATGCATTGGAAATAAATTTACTATAAAAATATATTGGGCTTGATTTTACCATAAAAATGCATCGGAAATAAATTTACTATAAAAATATATTGGGCTTGATTTTACCATAAAAATGCATTGGAAATAAATTTACTATAAAAATATATTGGGCTTGATTTTACCATAAAAATGCATTGGAAATAAATTTACTATAAAAATATATTGGGCTTGATTTTACCATAAAAATGCATTGGAAATAAATTTACTATAAAAATATATTGGGCTTGATTTTACCATAAAAATGCATTGGAAATAAATTTACTATAAAAATATATTGGGCTTGATTTTACCATAAAAATGCATTGGAAATAAATTTACTATAAAAATATATTGGGCTTGATTTTACCATAAAAATGCATTGGAAATAAATTTACTATAAAAATATATTGGGCTTGATTTTACCATAAAAATGCATTGGAAATAAATTTACTATAAAAATATATTGGGCTTGATTTTGCTATAAAAATGCATTAGAAATAAATTTGCTATAAAATACGAGATTTGATTTTACTATAAAAATGCATTGGGAAAAATTTTACTATAAAATACATTGGGCTTGATTTTACTATAAAAATTCATTAGAGAAAATTTACTATAAAATAATAAACTGGGCTTGATTTTCCTATAAAATGCATTGGAAATAATTTTGCTATAAAATACATTAGGCTTCATTTTACTATAAAATGCATTGTAAATGATTCTATTATAAAAATGTGTTGAAATTGAATTTGCTGTCCAATATGTTGGGGAATATTTCCTATAAAAAATGCATTGGTAATTATTTTACTACAAACATTACATCGAGTTATAAATAATTTCTCTTTTTTATCAGCTTTATTCTTCTAAAAATAAAGTATTACTTTATTTGGAAAATAATGTCCTAAACTTTAACTAAACGCGAACTCAAATGTTCAAATTTGCACCTAAACGGAAGATGTTGTCTTCTTTGCCCTGCGACAATGCTTTTCAGCTGAACCGTTTCATTTGTTAAGATTACTACTGCCATTAATTGTCGGAATAAATAATCAAGCTTCATACTCCTTTTCTCCCGAAAAATTACCTTCTAAAACTACTATTAGTTTGTTCGAGAAATAATGTCCGATTTTAGAATCAAATTTTATTCTTGAATTAATGTATTTAAACAGTTTTTAAATCAGTCAAAATAGGAACTCTTTACATTTATACTTTTCTTCCATCGAGTTACAAGATAGGCCTTTACGATAAAACGTTAAAAGTTTGAACGGCAAGAAATCTTTGAAAGTTATTTCTGTATCTTCTTTGCAACGGAATGGTTTTTGGTATAAAAAAATATGTCAAGATGGTTGTAAAAGTGGTAAGTAGTGGGTAAGAGATCTGGAGAACATGGCTGTGGTAGCAGAGTCTCGTATCCCAAGTCGGTGAACTTCTGCAGTGTCATCCTGACAATATTTTCATGAGACAGAACTGAAACTAGTCGATTAATCAATGCCGGTCACATTTTGCTGAATTGAATGTGCATTTCACTCGGTTGCTGGCAGGAAACTTCGGTAATATATAACGCCAACTGCGGACCACGAGACAGTCACCATAATTTTCTGTTGGTGCAATTTCAATTTTGAAAAGAGTTGGATTCCTTTGTCATGATCAAGCCATTGAATCAATCATTTACAATTGCTAATAGAGAATCCATTTCCCATCACAAGACGCTATTCGAGAAATGCAACATCGAACACACTTCAAAACGTTGAAATCTTTGTCACTTACTTTATGTGAAACCCAGTGATTAATTTCTTCACTTTGCCAATTCTCTTGAGATAGTCTGATAATGTTTAAATACTGACACCCATTATCCGAGACATTTCTCTGACACTTTAACATGGGTTTTGTTCAACTAGTTTTTTTCCGATGTTGATTGTCAATTGCAGATGGACATCCTCTACCACTTTGATCTTCAAGACTCATATCCCCACTGTGGAACTTCAGAAACCAATGCCGTACTGTCCGATTACAGGTGGATCCTTCACTCCATCCTCTGTTAATGTCAGTAGTTTGAGATGTATTATAACCAAACTTGAACTCATGCAAAAATGTAAACGATTCTCTTCTTTTTTTTAACCTTTTCTACATAAGGGATAGATAGTGTTTTAATGTTTTAAGTTAAATTCTGAAATAGATTGATAAAATATTAACAAAGCATTGTCACGAAGCAGAATTGGACCTCGTCGATTAACCAGTGTCGGTCGCATTTTGCTTAACTAACAATACATTTTATCCAGTTGCTGGCAGTAAACTTCGGCAGTGATGCTCCGGTTAGATTCCAGAAAGCTGTAATGGATAACACCGATGATGGACCACCAGACAGTTACCATAATCATTTGCTGACGTTTCAATTTTTGGAAAATGGCCGGGTCCTTCGTCATGATCAAATCATTGAGCCGATCATTTACGATTGCCATAAAGGATCCATTTCTCATCACAAATGCTATTCGATCAAGAAATGGATTACTCGACTTTTGGAGATGCAGTATCGGACCCACTTCAAAACGACGAACTTTTATTTCATGTGGAAACCATTGATTGAGTTTCTTCACCATACCAATCCTCTTGAGATGGTCTGATAATGTTTAAATGCTGACACCCATTATCCGAGACATTTCTCTGATACTTTGACGTGGGTTTTGTCCGACTAGCGTTTTCAGACGTTGATTGTCAATTGCAGATGGACATCCTCTACCACTTTGATCTTCAAGACTCGTATCCCCACTGTGGAACTTCAGAAACCAACGCCGTACTGTCCAATTACTAGTGAATCATTCATTCCATGCTCTGTTAATGTTGGCAACAGTTTGAGAAGAATTTTGATCAAGCTTGAACTCATGTTAAAAAATTAAACACAACTCCATTTTGATTTTCTAGATGCGGGGTATAAGATTTTTTGATATCAAATTAACATTAGGAATGAGAAATATTTTTGTCAATCTATTATGATAATATATTAGGTTGGTGCAAAAATAATTACGTTTTCTGACGTTAAAAAGTACGTCAAAAAACGTCATTATTTTTGCACCAACCTAATATTAGAACACATTTAAGAGCTTTATTATAAAATCGGGCATTATTTTCCGAAGAACCTCATAAAATCGTATTTAATTCAATTATATATTCACCGTTATTTACAATGACTTACTGCCATATATGCTCTTCCATATCTTTTGAGTCAAATTTAGAAGGTTTTTATGCGAAACTGTTTCCGGTCAACTCTTGAATCTGAATTTCCTCAGAGAAAGATTTCAAAATAAAAGCATTTTGCAACGATCTAAAATGGAAATGATTGGTTGGAGCGAGGTTAGGGGACTATGGCGGGTGGTGTAGAACAGACCCACACAATTCTAGTTTTTTTTTTGTGTGTTTCTTCTTCTATATGCGGCCTTTGGTTGTTTCTGTAGCATACCTACAGACGATAAGGGGTACGTCCCTATTCACATAAATACAGTAATAAATATTGTATGTTGGTCTGCAGTCGTAGATTCGTCTCCAGCTGTGCTGGTCAAACTCTCGGGCAGAGAGGGTCCCCAGACGAGGCTATGTCGAAGGACAGAGTCCCGTCTAGGGAAACAGCTACCCGGCCTCGTTTTATACAGGTTCTACGGGGAACTTTTGGTTGAGCCTACGGGCTCGGATACCCCACACTGTATTCGGCTTTGTGCCACATCTGCGTGGGGTGAGTGGTAGATATCCTGCAGTTAGACATTTGTCTCCAGCTCTGCTGGTCAAACTCTCTACCTCCGGGCAGAGAGGATCCCCAGAAAAAGCTATGTCGAAGGGCAGAATCTCGCCTCGGGAAACAGATGCCCGACCTTCTTTTATACAGGGTCTACGGGGAAAATTTGGCCGAGCTTACGGGCTCGGATACCTCACATGAAATTCGGCCTTGTGACACATCTGACCGAGTGGAGCAGTTGGCAGTTATCCTGCAGTTGGAGATTCATTGTGGAATTCACTTGACTCACTTCTAGTAGTTTGCTACTACTTCTACGCGAAACTGGCGTATCTTATATGTGTTGTTCTTGTCCTAAGTATTATCGTTCATTACCAACCTTCGTTTGATTATTCTATTCAGTAACCGTCCCTAGGTTACCTTCATTAGGTTAAAACAGTTACCGTGAAGTTGAACAACATATTATTTTGTTGATGAGCGCAGACCGCTTTTCGACCAAAGTTTATGGACACGTTGTAGTTGCCTGACATATAAATGTGCATTTAGCGTTATATTGATATCTTTAACAACTCTAAATGATTAATAACCCGGGAATACCACTACACAGAGGCCATTACATTCCTTCCATGGAGTTCAACTTCCAGGGTCGATTGCCAGTTCAGTGCCTTTCGATTTAAAGATTTTTGCATGTAAACCATTTTTCATCACCTGTTAGATATATTTAACAGCTAGTTAGGATGATATATTCATGACAGTTGCTTCACGAAGATGGTAATTATTGATGACGTAAACTAATACAGTGTAACCCGGATATAAGAGAGTTGTCGGGACAGGAGACGAAGTCTCTTATATCCGGGTTTCTCTTATATCCGGGTTTTGTCTATTTTGTTTAGGTAAATATGGCTCTAATTTGGGAGCAGAGAAAATCTCACTTATATCCGGGTTTCTCTTATATCCGGGTCTCTTATATCCGGGTTACACTGTATATAGAAATTAGATATGATTTCTATTAGAAAAGTATTAACTTTTTGAATACTTTTCTTTTATATCAGTTTTTTATTTTTATTTTGCTTTGTATTAGAAAAAGATTTAATAGTTTTATGTTACAAGAGATTTTAGTTTAAGCACTGTCAGTCATTACTTATTAGTCACTAACTAAGTTATTCTACGAGTGCTACCAGTAACATGTAACCAGTACTACCTTCTGAATGGCGTGCACATCGGAAATTAAGCCGGTTTCCCCACGAGGTTTTTCTGGTGAAGAGACTTGAAAAAGCGCAGATAAACCTTCTTGTACGGTCAATGGCCATCAGTCGAATGGGGTAGTCCGGGCTCCGTACTTATTCTATGCAGCCAGTGCCAGAATGATACAACATCACTGGGAGAAGGGATTCCTAGACTGAAATCAGCGGCCGAGTCGGAGAGTTTCTCACCCCTGATAGAATCAACGGACATGTATCCATGGCCAAAACGAGCCTATGCTGAGGTTTGACCCGTTGGAGATGAGATCCACTAAGTCTACTTACCCATGGCACACTACACATGAATGAATATCTTTCCGGCTTTTACAACCCCCCACCATTCCCAGATATATGGAGGGAACTCGTCAGGTGCTTGGCTGCGTAGCGATATCTCTGACCACACCCGGTTATAGAACTGCTGCTGCTGCTGCTGACGCTGATTATGATGATGGATATTGTCTGACGTACTCCTATAACTTGTTTACGTATACTACTATTATAGAAGTAATAGATTTATGAGTTGGAAGTTTTTACCCATTTTTTTTCATCGCATTTCTATTTTTTCTTTACGCGAAGTTTTCTTTTTCGATTCTTCTTCTTTTTTTTTTTGTAGTTCTTTTTTTTCCGCTTATGCCTGCAGAACAGACATCTGAAAAAGGCTGGATAATACAACAGCAGAAACGTCGTGAGTATAACAAACAAAGTGAACAAGTTCGACCCAACAGTAGAGCGTATAATACAACAATAGCCTGAAGAAGTTCAGAGGGTACAAAGGCCTGAAGGCTGTGACTTAAGATGAAGAAACACCTGATGGGGGAAACCGGCTTAATTTGCCGATCAACACGCCATTCAGCAGTTAGTACTGGTTACATGTTACTGGTAGCACTCGTATAATAACTTAAAGTTAGTGACTAATAAGTAATGATTAACAGTGCTTAAACTAAAATCTCATGTAACCTAAGACTATTAAATCTTTTTCACCCCGAAGAGTAAAGTACACACTAAAGTCGATTATTCTTTTTAAAATTTACCGGCAAAAAAAACAATATTTATCTCGGTTTTATTAATTACAAACTAATATATCGTTCGCCTTTCTTGGTTTTTATCACTGCCCTCAGATCGGTTCTACATTCAACGACATTAAGTCATTGGCATAGATCGGAAATAAACTAACCTCCGACAACATTCGAACACGCGCCCTGTATTAGACAATTTAACAATAAGATTTCTTACTGAATTGGCCACTGGAACTTATTAGTAGGAGGATTTCAAATTTAGTCATATAGCTACATCAAAGATTCCCAATATGGAGTGCGGTAATAATTTGATGGGGCATGCGTAGAATGTGCACCCTTCGGCTTATACCAACAGAATAAGCGGGCAATTCGAGAATGAATTATTAACAGTCAATTGTTTCCGAGTGACTTTGAGTGAATGCGTTAATGTTAATGCATGTTAATACTTACGATGCATATACAGTATACATACATAAAAAAATATTTGGTGTGTATGTACGTAGATGTGTAATTGACATACAGAGTATTTGCCGTCTCCCCACACTCGCGTGTCTCGGTCAACAAAGGAGAGGGTGTGACGCATGTCATTGGAAGAGGCCATGTTTTATCGGCCAATCAGCGCGTGTGAGTATTCAGATTGTTTTCTTCACGGGAATTGCAATAAAATTTTGAATATGTAAGAATTAAATATTACGGGTGGGGGCACCAGAATTTTAGAATTACCAAAGTTGGGCATGACCCAAAATCGGTTGGGAACCAATGAGTTACGTTCTTCCTTAACCAATATTTGTCTACGCCATATTGTTTGTTTGTACCTAATAGCATTTGATATATTAGGTTGGTGCAAAAATAATGACGTAATAATGTCGTTTTTTGACGTTAAAAAATACGTCAAAAAACGACAATATTACGTCATTATTTTTGCACCAACCTAATAATAGGCTTGTTTAAATTTCTAATATGAAACATTGCGAGTATCAATTTTTTACTAGGTTTTCTTTCATAGTATTTTTCCTTGTTTATTTATGTGACGTTCAGGTTGTTTTATATTCTACGAGTGCTAAGGAGACAGAAGACTTGATAAATCATTCTCTTACATGGAGTATTGTTTTGTCTAGTACAAGATACAAATATTAGGTTGGAAATAAAATCCTGACGCATTTTGACATGTTAAAGTATGCGGATCATTTAACAATCAACAACCTTACATGGCTGACCTACGATCACTCAGTGAAAGAAATCATATCCAGCTGACCCAACGGATGCATTTTGATGAAACAAACTGTCTTTTCACAAAAGACCTTTTGCCAACCCAGAGCACAAAAGAAACACATTCAATACATTTATGACAAAACTTGAACTCTACTGAGATAAGAAAGTCTATTAAAGACAAACGTGAAAATCGTTCTCTTGTATGGACGCCTTGGGAGGGAATGATTCTGAAATTTTATTCATTAATTATTTTTCTTCACTTTCAATAGGAGTCGATAGGTTCGTTTATCGTCTGATTCACACTTCTCCCCGTTTGTTTTCCGTCGAAGCTATGGTAAAACTATTCTTTCAATTTGTTTGCATTAGGTGTAATAGTCTTTTCATTACTAATCCTTTTCATTCCTAATTATCTGATTAGTTTTTTCCCTTATTTTCGTCGCGTGTTTACATCTCATATTGGTACTCTTAACGTCTGATATCTTAGATGCCACATTGTCATTAATTACATCATCAACACACGAACTATCACGCGGACTATCACGCGGACTATTGCTATCAAACCGTTTCGGCCGTTGTGTACTCCGACCTTCATTAGCTGCTTTTTGTTCCGGGTAACCTTCAGGGTACTTCGAACTGAGCCCTTTATTTAATGTAAGGGGTATATCTACCGTTCATCATGCTTTGAATATTACTCCTACATATGATTTGGTGCGCCTGCTATATATTTAGAGATTCTTGATAAAATCCAAAGAAGAACCTGTTATTGGTCCCGACCTGAAATTTCGGCTTCAATCATGTCCCCACCGCCATAACTTAGCTTCCCTGTGCTTTTTCTATAAATACTTTCGTTGTAATTGTTCTGATAAACTTTATGGTACCTAGACTTTATGAATTTAAGCGCAGTACTAGATTGAAATGGCTAGATGCAACCGTAAGTTCTATGCTAACAGTTTCTTCCATCGCACTTCTCGCTTATGGAACTCTCTTCCGGTTTCTTGATTTCCAGCCAATGTTGATCTTCAAAAATTTAAAAAATTAAAATGCAACATCAATCGTTACCTTCTGTCTTTTTCATTTTTGTTCTTTTGTTGTTCGCTCTCCTTAATAGTGTTTTTTCTCGCATCTTTTCTTGTCATTGGCTACGCTCACTGAACTATGACACTTCCAAATTTTGACAACAACATTTTATGATGATCAAATCTTTACGCAAAAATTACTAAGCCTGATCACCTGATCATAATCAACCAATCAGATTGTATTTTAAGCATATAACAATCACAGACATTTTTTTTTTCTGCATAAAACGGAAATAATTCTCTAACTCCACAGAAGATGATGGAGCCTTAAACGTCAAAATGTAGAAGCGGATGTATTTATATGCAGAGGTTCCTTCAGACATGAAAACTATTTCAACGGTTCTGCAAGGGTAAACGTATTGAGAAACGATGCTTTAGCCATACAACTTCTGTAATGGCTACAGTACATATGGTGCTACTATGACCCTGATGAAGTTACGAGACTCATTACGAGATTTGCATTAGGTGAATCTTAGTATAAAATCATTGAAAAAAATTATTTGCATCATATGCAGCACTGCACCAACAAAAGTGAATAGCTGCAGAATTATAAAATGGTAATTATTCTATTAGTTTGAATCTTAATTAGTTTCCGTTTTTGGACAACATTTGTGATGACGATTGCATCATCCTAACTACAAATCATACATGGTAGTTAAATGGAGTACACTAACATAGATAGATAGATAGATAGATAGATAGATAGATAGATAGATAGATAGATAGATAGATTAGTTTGAATCAGAAGTAATTTTCGTTTTTGAGAACAAGTTGTAAAGACGAATGTATCCTCCTAACTACGAATCATACGTGGCAGTTAAATGGACTACACTAATATATAATAGATGCATATATATATATATATATTTATAAAGGGTGTTTCATTAATATGGATCAAAGTCAGCAAATAAGTAATTAAATGAGTGTTATTGGTAAAAATTTATTTATTTCTCTATTGGATCATGTTATTTAAGTCATGGCAATTATGTGTGAAAAATAATATCGCCCAAATGTCCGCCAAATCTGAAAGAAAAAAGAATCATTAGACGCTTAAACTTAATAAAAATTAAAATCGCTTCAAGTTATCGGAACACCTTTTATATTATAATTGCAATTTATTGTTTGGTTAATAATGTTGATAAATAAAAAATACAGAAAATATTTGAGACAACATAATATTTTATTTATTGTAAGTGGCAAGTGGTCTTGTGTCAGACTTGGTAAAGATTGCTAAATACAAAAAATAAACTCAAATTCTATCTGATCAAGTGAGTTAAGCAGTATTCAATTTGATGGCTACTTGGATGGGTGACCGCTTAGAAACACTAGCTATTGTAAGCGATTTGTGTCCTTTTATCAGGGAAAGCCGGACTGAGTAAATTACCTGAATGGCTTCCCTTATTGGAAGCCATTGGTGACACGGCTTACCCAACGATGCTGACTAAATGCGATGAAAGGCCATTACAACGGCAATTCGTCGCCCGTCAGCACGGCCATTGACAGGTTTTCCGTTTTCGATGGGAGGACAGACGGACAGTAGGTCAGAGATAGTCAATCGAAGGTCGTGCCATCTTGGACAGGAGTGTCTGTCAGGCGCTCGGCCACGCGGTGCTAGAATGTCGGCCTCACGGTTCGATGGCATGACATTAATTGAAGTATTTACGGCGTATGGTCGTAACGAACGGCGGTGGGCTTAATGCTATCGAGTGCTGAGTGCAACAACCGGTAAATGAAAGGACAAACAACAGGAAGGCGGATAACAGGACAGTGTTGCGTGTAGGTGGAAAATCGTAATTCCACGAGTGAAGAAGAGCTTCGAATTGATAGGTGGGTAGAGTAATGGTTATCAGCACGGAAAGTGAGATTAGCGAAACGGGTTCGAATTCTGGCTCAGATCACTGAATTCACTTTTGCACTAATTGGCCTTGGTAAAAGTATGGATCTATTTCTTCGGTTCGAAATTTAAACAAATATCACCTGAAGAAGACCGGAGCGTACATCGGTCGAAACATTGTGAATGTGGAAAAAAAAAAAAAAAAAAGATGAGGGCAACAGTCCAAACCATGTAAATTCTTAAAGTTCTTAATTTTCTTGTTAGATATTTTCTTGTGTTGTTTAAGGGTTTTTATGGGATAAACAAAAAAATTTTGAAAAAGTTTTTAATTTTGAAAACTTGAATTTAGAGCCAATATTCAAAAGATTTGGCAGGATTCAAAAATTCATATTAAGTATGTTTTTAATTATATCACTCCAAGCAAGGCGATAATGCCACTAAGACGGGAAAGAAGTTATAGGAAGTGACAGGGAAAGAGAAAACTTTAAAAAGGAGTAGTGAGGAGAAAAGGACAATAAAATAACGGGTATAAGGAAGACAGAAGATGGCGATTGATGTCGTATTTAAATTAGTGAAGATTGTAGGTGGAACGGAAGTAAGAAACCGGAAGGGAGTTCCACAAGCCATGAAGTGTGAGAAAATACATTCTTGGAATAGAACTTACGGTTACTTCTAACAAATTTAAAAATAAAACGATGAGACCTAGCTGCCAAACCAATATTACGTTTAAATTCATGCGGAAAGGTCACTTTGGAAAAAGCTCATCAAATAAATTTTCATGAAAATATTTATAGAAAAGACAGAATGAACACATGGTTTTATTTACAGCTTCAAGCATTCCATCATATATTCTACTAATATATATATATATATATATATATATATATATATATATATATATATATATATATATGAAGAAATATACACTTAAGGTGTGCTATATTTATGGGATAAAATGTTCAATATCAGCGACAGTCTATTTCATGCTAGACGCAATCGTCAGGCCTGACGATTGCGTCTAGCATGAAACAGAGTGTCGCCGCTAAGTGTTGACTTCTATGTTCACTTTTTTACTTATATATATATATATATATATATATGTGTGTGTGTGTGTGTGTGTGTGTGTGTGTGTGTGTGTGTGTATGTAATGTGTATGTATATAAATATAAAAATATACACACACACACACACATATATATATATATATATATATATATATATATATGAAATTTATTATATATATCATTTAGATATTATATATACGTGGTATCTATTGGAAGCACTCAATATTAGTGATAGAGCTAAAATAATATATATATATATATATATATATATATATATATATATATATATATATATATGAGTGGATACATACATATGTGTGTGTATGTATATAAAATTTCTGATATAACTAAAATCTGTAAAAGGCCCTCCTTTTGTCTTTATTCATATATATATATATATATATATATATATATATATATATATAAATCTATCTATCTATCTATCTATCTATCTATCTATCTATCTATCTATATATATATATATATATATATATATATATATATATATATGCGAATACAAGGTTGATGTAGATAGAATAAATTTCCAGGAACCAAAGACACAATTTAAAAAAAATGTTGAAACAAAATGATTATTTTTGTAGTCATGTTAGAACATACACATATAATTTTTAAATAAATATTATATATATATATATATATATATATATATATATATATATGTATGTATGTATGTATGTGTGTCCACACACACACACACACACACACACACACACACACACACATATATATATATATATATATATATATATATATATATATATATATATATATATATATATATGTATATATATATCGTGGCGTAACATTCTGGTTTATCTGAACGTAAACCTTGGCCCCATGAATTTATTTATATTTAATATGTACGACACACGGCCAAGCTGGAGTCAAAAGTTGTGAGAGAGATTGTGATGCTAATTAGGGAAAGCATGTCAATTTTGAAAAATAAAATCCTGTGTTTAACGTGAATTCAAAACCGAGCATGCGAACTGGTAAGAGATACTCAACTCCCCCAGCCACAAGGCAATCCCATGAATATATTTAATGCTGATGGAATCCGATTAGGACAACAGCCAACAATAAAAACACACTACCAACTGCGGGCTTGTCTTTGACAGCCACATTTGGTTTGTGATGGGACAACAATTATCAGGGCAAAGATGATAAAGTAGACAAAAGAACAGTTGTAGTGATGCTGTTATTATTATAGCAGGTCTTCTCGACAGAGAATAGGACAATAAGTGGAGAAAGTGGCAAGCTTGGGGAAACTTATCATTTTCAGATGCTTACGCCTTTCAGGCCAATTTTAGCATTTATATGATAAAGAGTTCGCCAGTCGCCATTGATTACAAAATAAAGAAAGACATTGAAACACAAATGAAAGTAAATCAAAACAGATGATTGTGAATGATATTTGTTTTTTGAGACGATAACCTTATAAAATATATAAAGAATTGTTCTTTGGTTTTATTAAATCAAATTGAATGTTTAATATTAGAAAATAAATAATGAATTTTATTATGCGAGACGCCTATAGATATGAGGGACCGGGTAGACATAATCGGTTATACTTCTTTCCTAATCACCATTCCAAGTTATTATGTTGTTATAGCATACATACGGACGATAATGGGTATGTCCGCACTCACATAAGTACCGTAGTAAATACTGTATGTTGGTCTGCAGTCGGAGATTCGTCTCCAGCTGTGCTGGTCAAACTTTTTGCTTCCGGGCAGAGAGGAGCCCAGACGAAACTATGTCGAAGGACGGAGACTCGTCTCGAGAAACATCTACCCGACTCAGTTTTATACGATGTCTACCGGAAATTTTTGGCCGAGCCTACGAGTTTTGGATACCCCACATTAAATTCGGCCTTGTGCCACATCTGACGGCGTGTAGCGGTTGCTAGATATCCTAGAGCTGGAGCTTCGTCCCAGCTGTGCTGGTCAAACACTCTGCCTCCGGGTAGAGAGGATCCCCAGACGAGGCTATGTCGAAGGGCAGAATCTCGTCTCGGGAAACAGCTACCCGACCCCGTTTTATACGGGGTCAACGGGGAATTTTTGGCCGAGCCTACGGACTCGGATACCCCACATTAAATTCGGCCTTTTGTTGCATCTAACCGTGTTGGGGGATTGGTAGATATCCTACAGTTGGAGATTCATTGCGGAATTCACTTGACTCAATTCTACCAGTTGACTACTACTTCTACGCGCCGCTGGCGAATCTTATATGTGTTGTTCTTGTCCTAAGTATTATCGTTCATTACTAACCTTCGTGTGATTATTCTATTCAGTAACCTTCCTTAGTTTACAAGAAAAATGTATACCACTAGTATGCATGCATGTATGTAGATATGTATCAATGGATGTATGAGGGGAAAGAGTAAGAAAAAGAGAGAAGAGAGAGAAAAGGATACAGAGACAGAGAGAAGCAGGAAAGTGTCAGTGACCCTGTATGTATACTGTTGGGCAAAATTTTGAAAGTACCCCGTGGATTTCATAATTAACTACTCAACACCAGTAAGGGACATTTGAAATTTATAAGGCTCAATGAGGAAATCGGGTTTGGAAACTTTGATACACACAGGTCGGATTGAAGGCAAGAGAGACAGAAGAAAACAGCATATAAACTACCTAGCGAGCTTAAGGAAATGGATGGTGTTGAACAGGGTTTAAGGAGAAATAGAGAAAAGGTTTTGGAGGAAAAGACAAAATGTATTAAGATATATTAGGTTGGTGCAAAATAATGTCGTTTTCTCACATATTAACATATGTGAGAAAACGACATTATTTTTGCACCAACCTAATACAAAGCAGAGGAAATTGAGAAGAGCCATGATCGCCAACTGCCTGAATAGATATGACACATAGGACGCTTAATGGTTCAGGCCATGCATGTTGTATTTTGACTCAACAATATATATGCTTGTCAATGACATATTATGAATTGCAAGGACTGCTGTACACGGTTGTGCAAATTAATTGAAACAAAACGAATAATTCCATTATTATTTACTTTATTTCGTATTTTTTTCCAATGAAACACGACCCATTGCACATATTAGTACTTCGTATGTCGTTTCAGGAAGTCGTTCCTTTGCAGATTGACCACAGATTCTCGATTGGATTTAAATCAGCTGAATTTCCTGGCCAGTCTATAGCACTTTCATTTGCTCACCGGTAAGGTTTGCCAGTGTGTTCGTGTAGCGTTACAATTTTCGTACGCCTCCCAGGAGTAACGTCCATCGCAGACAATAGCCGTGAGACATCCAATCGACAGTCGAGACAATACAGTCTGGGCGTAAGTTAAAACTATTTATCATAAATATATATTTTTGATATATTTATTGATTAGACGTTATTTTTATAGATACACATATCTAAGTAAATGCTCTGTTTTTCATAGAAAATACGTGTCCTCCGACAGGAATCGAACCTGTATCCTACACAAAACCGTCATATAGCTTGACGTGCTATACAATTTAGTTTACGTTAAGATACGCTTCAAGCAGATATGAGCGTTCAAGAGAAATCATGGGAAATTTGTAGTTTAAAAGCAGTCATTCAACCTTGCTAAGACGTTTCCTCTGTAACTATGCAGTATTATGACAGCATTGACCAACTTAAAAAGGGAGACTGTTCAGAAGAGTTGCAGAAGATTCCGAAGTCGTCTGGAGGCCGTTGTTGAAGCCAATGGCGATTTTATTGAATAAATTTACTTCTTAGTATTTCAAGATGTTACTGTGTAATTTTGGTAAATATATCTGTTAAAATCAGATGTCAGTGATGTTTTCATTTTTGCGTAATTTATTCATCGCACCGTTTATATATGTTGATCAATGATTCATTATTGAAAAAATAAAGCTTTTACTTAAATAAATGTTATTTATTAAAAAATAACGCATAAAAAGGAAAATATATTAAAAAATTTTAGGACTTAATCCACTTCATCATTTCTTGCGATGGTTTACGTTAAGACATAATCCGTGAGCAGATATAATCGTTAAGACATAATCCGTGAGAAGATATAATCGTTCGGCAAATATCGTCGAAGATTCATTGTTTATAAACAGTAAATCGAACTTTTCTAAACCAGACGCTTTCTCTGTAACTGAGTGGTACAGCACGTCAGATCAATTAATGGTTCTGTATAGCACACAGGTTCGTTTCTTATCGGAGAACGTATATTTTCTACAAAATTTCTCGAAATTTCTCCTCTATTCATCATCAGGCATGTGTTTTTTTCCTTATAAAATCAAAAACTTGAAGACGAAATACTTGTTTGTCGACATACTTGTTTTGTTCCGAGATTGTTCATAACCGTCATTAATAGCAGACATTCAAAAAACATCTTTCGGTCGACAAACAAGTATTTCGTCTTCAAGTTTTTGATTTTATAAGGAAAAAAAAACACATGCCTGATGATGAATAGAGGACTATTCGTATGTACTAGCATTTTAAGATCAAATAAACTGAAAACTACAGACATCAATGATTTCGACGAGGATCACTTCACTCTATGGATTAACAGTATTTTAATGCATATATTATGTTCTCTAGTGACGGATGTCACCCTTAATGGCATTAATATTTCTGATTGATTCTATGTGTGATTATTTCTTTGTATGTAAATTATATGCTGCCTAATGTTTTATGTTTATAAAAAAACTATTGATCCGCAGTACAGAAAAATTCCTATAAAAAAAACTACTACTAAGACATTACACTACATAATTGAACTATATGCTTAGTTCATGCCATATAAACTGAATACACTTGTAAAACAGAATTCGTGGATTTAACACATCACAAGAAATATTTAAATAAAATTCTCACTTAAAATTTTGAAAAAATTGGCGTCGCGTTTTTGCACGTTCCGAAAATTGTTCCTAACCGTCATTAATAGCAGACATTCAAAAAACATCTTTCGGTCGACAAACAAGTATTTCGTCTTCAAGTTTTTGATTTTATAAGGAAAAAAACACATGCCTGATGATGAATAGAGGACTATTCGTAAGTACTAGCATTTTAACATCAAATAAACTGAAAACTAATGACATCTATGGTTTCGACGAGGATCACTTCACTCTATGGATTAACAGTATTTTAATGCATATATTATGTCTCTAGTGACGGATGCCACCATTAATGGCGTTAATATTTCTGATTGATTCTATGTGTGATTATTTCTTTGTGTGTGTATATATATATATATATATATATATATATATATATATATATATATCGACTACACCCGGCCATAGAACTGATGATGACAATGATAATGATGATTTGTAGTTGATTTTTTTTTTTCGTTCTTTGGAAATGGATTGTTGGGTGGAAAGTGGCAAAAAAGATGATAAGTTTATCGGGGAAAAGAACAACCCTAAGGCATGATGTACGAATTGACATGTCAAAATCAAAACAAGCAGAGACATTTTAACCTCTAGCAGTTTCAAATGTAAAATAATGAGACTCTGTTGCGTCCTGGTTATGACAATAAACTACATCCGCGTCGTGGGTATGGTGATAAACTACATCCGCGTCCTGGGTATGACGATAAACTACATCCGAGTCCTGGGTATGACGATAAACTACATCCCCGTCCTGGGTATGACGATAAACTACATCCGCGTCCTGGGTATGACGATAAACTACATCCGCGTCCTGGGTATGACGATAAACTACATCCGCGTCCTGGGTATGGTGATAAACTACATCCTCGTCCTGGGTATGGTGATAAACTACATCCGCGTCCTGGGTATGACGATAAACTACATCCACGTCCTGGGTATTGTGATAAACTACATCCGCGTCCTGGGTATGACCATAAACTACATCCGAGTACTGGGTATGACGATAAACTACATCTGACAGCCATGCCTCTGATTAGGAGGTTTTGAGGAGCGTGGAACCACCTCTTAATTGCTGGTGTTCCCAGTTCCACCCTGACCCGGCGTGGTAGCAAATGTTAAGGTCTCAGCTATGAGCAAATAGTTTGACCCCAAACTGGGTTTAAAACGTGTAAAAATAGGTTTTAATACCAGCAATACATTTTGCAAAAAAATAATATTACCAACAATAAATTTTTGAAGAAAAAATTATTACCATCAATACTTTTTGGATATGCTGTAAAACAAACGAAACGAAACGAAACGAAATGAAACGAAACGAAATGAAACGAAACGAAACTGTGCCACTAATTTAGGATTTCACTTTAAATTCTTAAATTTTCTTCGTACTGTGTTGTGTAATTGATAGCGGCTCGGATTGAGGAATTGGAGAGCCAAGTTCGAATTCGAGTCGAAGCCATCACATTCACTAACGTGCTAATGCCATTAGGTAAGGTATGTATCCTCTTCTTCTCTCTCCAGCTATGGGTAAATAGCAGGACAGACTGGGTTCTATAGCCTTGGATGGCAACTGGTCTACCGCAGAAAGAACTGGCAACCTACTGCGGGAAAAAATCTGCCTCGTCAGTTAAGTTTCGAAAGATACATGATCGCCTAGGCGTGTATCACGCATGACACAAAACTGACTGACAGTAAATCTCGCGCTCAATGCCACAGATTTGCTTATTAGCTGTCTGACCGTAACCAGTTGGGCACGTGCCATTTTGGGGTGACGGATTTTGCGTCTCTGTTCACGAGTCGGAGTAATGGGGTGAGGATCATTTGTAGGTATTGAGTCTGGCAATATTTAACCTTCGTACCCACAAAAAGGGCGTGTCAAAAGGACAACTACACCCTTGACATTTTTGTTACTGTATACACTTTTGACTCCCTCAGCAGTGTCGGTTGTTTTCAAAAAGCGATGATTAAAATTTTAATAAAACTCAAACTTATGAAAATACATTTTCTTAATTCTTGAGAATTGAAAGCAATAGTTCATTATTGTTTCTGTAAAATTATGAATAAAAATTTTAAAATTATGAATAAAAATTTATTTTCAGACTTATTTATAAAATTGTACATAATAAATATTTTATTGTAGTTGGTTTACATATTTTGATAATTTTGTAAATTTTTATAAATTTTTGAATAAATTTTTTTAAAATTTATTTCTTTATACAATGGTAAATATATATATAGCATTGTACTTGGATCACATATTTTTTATAATCTTTTTTTAGAAATAAATTTTGCTGAGGGAGTCAAAACTTCATACAGTAATAGCGGAGTCAAGGGAATAACTATCCTTTTCACACAACATTTTTTTCGGGCTGCAAAGTTAAATATTGGCTAGATTATTTTTAAGTTTGAACGTTTAGACAGCCAAGGTTACTGGGGAACCCCCTTGATCGGAGAGCGTCAGAGCGAACTGGGTTACCCGACTTGAAGGGATTTCTAGATGCGACTCATCTGCAAGGTCATCTGCTTTTATCAAAAGCTGTCTTCACGCTACACACATTTGGCTGTTATGCATGGTAGTCTGGTATACCATTATTAAGCTGGGTGTCGTAATGGCTTTATTAAGATTCATGTACTTGCAATCAACATCATATTATTGGCGCGTTTTTTTCACATTCAATAATAATAGTAATAATAATAACTGGTATGAACACCACCCAGACCCGGTTACGGAGATAGGACCTGTTACAATTCTATGGGACTACACAATACACACTGACAGAACAATCAAAGCCAGACGCCCAGACATTGTTATTACACACTTTAAACAAAAAAGTGCCTCCTGATTGATATGGCAGTTACTGCAGACTGCAATGTATCTTTGAAGATATTCAAAAAGCTGTCAAAATACAAGGACCTTGAAATAGAAATCTCGAAAATGTGGCATATGGGAACATCAACAATCCGTGTTGTAGTTGGAGCCCTAGGACTCGTTGGAAAAGATTACAGTAGACTAATTGAATAGATTCCATGCCTCAAAGAGATACAAGAAATTGTTCTGACAAGTACAGCCCACACTTTACGAAGGGCTTTATCTATGTAATTTTGTTTTTTTTGTCAGTGTCATGGTGCCATTTCTAACCTTAAGTCCCTGGGCGGGACCCGGAAAGAAATGCGTAAACGCCAGAAATCAAATAAAATAATAATAATAATAATAATAATAATAATAATAATAATAATAATAATACATAAAAAATGTCTTTTTAATGACATGGCAGTCCCTGCAGATTGGAATGTATCTTTGAAAATCTTTAAAAAGCTATCAAAATACAAGGACTTTGAAATCGAAATCTCAAAAATGTAGCACATGAGGACATTAATCCCTGTCGTAATTGCAGTACTCGGATTAACTGGAAAAGATTTCAATATACTCGTTGAAGGGATTCCTGGAAGCCCATGCCTTAAAGAAATACAAAAAAATTGTTCTCACAAGTACCGTCTACAACTTACGAGGGGCTTTATCTTTGTGAAATATGTGCGATATTTAAAAAAAAAACTGCTCATTGGAAAATGTTATGACGTCATTTCTGAGCTTAGGTCTCTGGTTGGGACCCGGAAAGAAATACACCAGAAACCGAAAGAAATAAAACAATAATAATAATAATAATCCTGCAAAATACTTAAAAAAAGAAAGCAAAGACAAATGAAACCGGCCAGATACAGAAACAATGGCAAGATAAACGGCTTCATGGCCAATACTCTGCCCGTACCAAACAAGCTGATGTAGACAAAACCCGTACCCATCAGTGGCTACGTAGGGCAGGGTTGAAAGCGGAAACTGAAGGTTTTATCCTTGCTGCGCATGAACCAATACTTGCTAACTAGGTATTATCAAGCACAGATACTAAAACATTGTGTTAGCCCAGAATGCATGTTCTGCGATAATTACCCAGAAACGATTGATCATCTTGTATCAGGTTGCACGATATTGGCACTCACTGAATATAAAACCCGTCATGACAGAGTGGGCCAATATCTGCACTGGAAAATCTGCAACTTCTATTGAAAAGAAACTGAAAGAAATTGGTATGAAAACCACCCAGACCCGATTACGGAGATAGGACCCGTAAAAATTTCATGGGACTTCACAATACACACTGACAGTATAATCAAAGCCAACCGCCCAGACATTGTTATTAGAGACCACAAAAAAAAAAAAAAAAAAAAAAAAAAAAACTCCTTATTGATATGGCAGTCCCTGCAGACTGCAATGTATCTTTGAAGATATTCAAAAAGAAATATAAACTGGTACAATATAGAATTTTTACTCTTTCTTGCGGCTGGTGGTAAGCAGAAAACGTTAACCCAAGGTTAAGTATATTGCACTTTGTATCGCTGCACCTTCTTAGCATACTTTACTCTTGCTTAATAATAATAATATGGAATTTCAAGTGAGTGAAGAAATGCAAGTAAATCATAATACAACTACTTCAGTGGCAAATAGCATAAAAAAGAAAGGAAAAGCAAATGCAATAAACCAAATGCAGAAAAGACGGCAAGATAAGTCTCTTCATGGTCAACCCATACCAAACAATCCTATATCAAATAAGTTGATATAAACAAACCCCGTATCTCTCAGTGGTTACATAATGCATGGTTAAAAGCTGAAACCGAAGGTTTTATTCTTGCTGCACAAAGCCAATGCTTGCTAACTAGAAATTACAAAGCACACATACTGAAAAATTGTTAGCGCAAAATGCAGATTTTGTGATAAATATCCAGAAACAATTGACCATCTTGTATCAGGTTGCGTGGTATTGGCACCCACTGAATATAAGACACAGCACGACAGAGTGGGCTAATATCTGCACTCGAAAATCTGCAACTTCTACTGAAAAGAAACTGAAAGAAATTGGTATAAAAACCACCCAGACCCGATTACGGAGATAGAACCTGTAAAAATTTAATGGGACTTCACAATACACACAATACAATCAAAGCTAATCGCACAGACATTGCTATTAGAGACCGCAAACAAAAAATTGTCTCCTTATTGATATGGCAGTCCTTGCAGAATGTGATGTATCTTTGAAGATCTTCAAAAAGCTATCAAAATACAAAGACCTTGAAATCGAAATCTCAAAAATGTGACACATGAGAACATCAACAGTACCAGTTGTAGTTGGAGTCCTCGGATTGATTGGAAAAGATCCCAATAG
>OZ010584.1:16198944-16258944 GCA_963932145.1 Acanthosepion lycidas
GAGGTGAACAAAGAACTTGGAGAGATGAGTTACTAAAGGCAATTAACTGAAACTGAGAATAGTGGAACCAGGGAACTAGAACACCTACTCTGGTGGATAAAATGAAGGGTCCGGTTCGAAATTCCAATTACCTCAAGTAGGCCGGAGCGTAAAACGGTCGAAACGTCGTGAATATGACAACAAAGATGAGGACAACCGTTCGAACGATGTAAATAGTGTAAATCGTTACAATACCACATCTCAGAGATATAGACAGATCCTGAAGAAGGTGGAAGCGTACAACGACCGAAACGTCGTAAATATGACAACTGAGATGTCAACATTCCAAACAATGTAAATAGTTACAATACCTCATCTCAGAAATATATATATATATATATATATATATATATATATATATATATATATATATATATATATATATATATAAAGACTAGCTAAAGCGGTATATAAATAAACTAGCTAGGGCGGCAATCAAGCTAGCTCCTGTGCAGGGCTTTTGATTAGACTTTCATCACAATAGGTCGGTAGGTGTAGATGCGATTGGCAACAATAAACTACAGAAAAACTCAACATTTATCGTTACATTTAAGTACTGCATTAATATTTAAGCTTCCCTTTTGCAAGTTCAACGATAATTCTTCTGCTGCCACTTAATTTAAAGACAATTTGATGTACGTAGGTCCTTACTTTCCGTACAAACAATTATTTTTTATTTCATGTGTGACTTTCGTAGAATTTCGCAATTAATTTCGATTATTCTCAAATTTATTTCCAAGTTATAAAAATAGTTGTCGTAAAAAAAAAAAATCGCGTGAAATGTCGCAGTAATGTAAATTTGGGAATCCAACATTTTAAGATTGCAGGTCCCAGTCCGGATCAGAATATTTTTAATTTGCTTACTGGAATCGGCCTGATTCCAGAATGGTATAAAATGTTGGGCTACCGCCTCTAGGAGTAAAGTTGAAAAAGTGGAACACAGTGACACACTGACATTCGCATTTATTATATAGATAAAACAAAAATGGAGTATTACTGCCTTGTTTTGGCTCCAGTTGCTTAATTCTCACTTTTGTTTACGTGGACTTGTATGGATCAATTTATTTTCCACTCAGCGGTCTCTTTCTCCACAGTCGAAAAGTCGTAAGCCTATCGCTACTTTATCACTGTTTCCATGGCAAATAACAAACTCCATTGCACTAGTTCAGACCTTTACGACTATGACATGGAGATTTTTCTTTGAATACTAACGTAATTTTAACGTCTTCCAAACAAAGAACAATCGGTATCTTTTCTCATCTTCATAATCTTCACTTGCTAGCACCTCCTCTTACATTCATATCGCACACCTCCTTTAGTAACCTTTGGGTGGTTCTCGAGCCTAGTACTGGGTGAACGTTGGTTTGGCTTGTTTGGTTTGTTTTCTTTTACGGCATATCAACTTCAATGGGTTATTTAATCCCGACAACATTTTTATTGCTGGTAATGTTTTTCTTCAAAAATTTATTTCTGGGAATAATTTTCCTTGAAGAAATCTATAACTGGTCCTATTTTTTCAAAGAATGTATAGCTGTTTGTATTGCTGGTACTTTTTTTTTATGTATTGCTAATTATATTTCTTCCTTCAAAAATTATTGCTGGTAATTATTTTTTTTTTTATTACACAGTATTTCTGGTATTAAAACCTATTTTTTTACACAAGTTTAGGTGTTAACTATTTGTCCATAGCTGGGACCCTAACAGGTGGCACCACCCCGAGTCAGGGTGGACCTTGGAACACCAGCAATCAACAGGTGGTTCCACGCTCCTCAAAACCACTTGATCAGAGGCATTGCTTCTGGATGTAGTTTACTGTCTTACCCAGGACGCGGATGTAGTTTATCGCCTTACCCAGGACGCGGATGTAGTTTATCGTCTTACCCAGGACGCGGATGTAGTTTATCATCTTACCCAGGACGCGGATGTAGTTTATCGTCTTCTCCAGAACGATGTTGTAGTTTACTGTCTTACCCAGGACGCAGATGTAGTTTATCATCTTACCCAGGACGCGGATGTTTTTTTTCGTCTTCTCCAGGACGAGGTTGTAGTTTACTGTCTTACCCAGGACGCGGATGTAGTTTATCATCTTACCCACGACGCGGATGTTGTTTATCGTCTTCTCCAGGACGAGGTTGTAGTTTACTGTCTTACCCAGGACGCAGATGTAGTTTCTCGCCATGCCCAGGACGCGGATGTAGTTTACTGTCTTACCCAGAACGGGTTGAACGTTGGTATAAAAAGAAACGAAAATTACTGTATACGAAACATTCTGAAACAAAGAAACGACAGTATAGCGCCGAGGAGCTAAAGAAATGTACTTGCTCCTTGCAATGGCGGGTATAGTTGCTAGTTTGAGATAGAAATCAAGAATTGGCCATTGACTCGGGAATTGATTTCATTTCATTAAAAAGAAATAACATCATTAAGAAAAAAACCCAAAAAACCTGCATGCCTTTGCCAACTGGATCGATCGATTGATCAGCGCGATGACATTTTTCCTGTTTATATTCTGTCTGAATACGTTGGAGATATTTCGGTTTGGAAATCTGATTAACCTCACGCTAGATTCTCGGTGCACGAACCATGTCGCATTTGAACTAATGTTTTTCGCCCAGCTTTGAATAGAACATTTGCCATTGAAAGGTCAATTGAAAACAGTTGCAATTATCACTTGCATTCTCTCGTTATCGGCCTGAGTTCGAAGTCCTAAGCAGCATGTCGCTAAAGAAAGCAATGTTCGGTGGGAAGGCAAATCTTTTCTTCCAAATATGGAGAGCCCGGTTAGAATTTAACAGATGCTCTCAATTTAAGTGTTCTATAAAGAATTTATTCTTTTTTTTTTTTTTTTTTCCACTCCTTTTTTTTATTTTTCGTTTTTGTTATTACTTTTTAAATATTTCTTTCTGTGTCCCTTGCTCTGTTTCGCTCTGAATGTTCGTTCATATCTATTCAATGTTAATATAATCTTTAAGGATAACCCAACCTCATATTGCTTTTTACTTTCTTATTATTTTTTCCTGTAAACAAACTTTTTTTTTATTAACGTTTTGATTTTATTAAGTTTTTTTTTTTTTTTTTTTTTCCCTCCTTTTTTTTTTAACCATTTTTCTTTTAAACAAAGATTTGATTTTTACGCACTTTCTTCTTCGTATTCTCTTTATTTTAAATATTATTTCTTTTTTTTTTCCTTCTTTCTTTGCTTCTTTCTTCTTTTTTCTTTCTTTCCTTCGTTCCTTCTTTCTTTCTTTATTTATTTTCTTCTTTCCTTCCTACTTTCTTTCCTTTTTCTTTCTTTCTTTCTTTCTTTCTTTCTTTCTTTCTTTCTTTCTTTCAAGCGCAGAGCAACATCTGCGCACTTTCACTTTTCCCCTTCTTCTTCCTTTTATCTTATACATTGTTCGAAATTTTGCTTTCTGTCTTACATCTATTTTTCTTTTCTCCCCCCTTTTCAATTTTCTCTTTCTATTTTCCTTTCTTTCTATTAAATGCAGAATCAACATCAATGTACTTTTCTTTCTTTTTCCCTCAAATTTTTCAAGAATGAAGTAACAAAAAAATTAAGGAAGACGCATATATATATATATATATATATATATATATATATATATATATATATATACAATTTTTTGCGTCTTCCTTCATTTTTTATTACTTGATTCTTGTTTTTCTCTCGTTACGTTCCTTTTTTTTTCGTTCTAGTTTTCTCTTTCTTTTTTTTCCATTTCTTTCTATTGGTTTTTCTAATATTATTTCCCTTTTTTTTTTCCATTTTTTTTTTTTTTTTTTCATTTTTCCTTTTTTTTTTTCATTCTTTCTTTTTTTTCTGTCTCTGAAAGGCAGGACGGATTTATTCATTTTTTTTCTTTTTTTTTCATTTTTCCTTTTTTTTTCATTCTTTCTTTTTTTTCTGTCTCTGAAAGGCAGGACGGATTTATTCATTTTTTTTCTTTTTTTTTCATTTTTCCTTTTTTTTTCATTCTTTCTTTTTTTTCTGTCTCTGAAAGGCAGGACGGATTTATTCATTTTTTTTCTTTTTTTTTCATTTTTCCTTTTTTTTTTTCATTCTTTCTTTTTTTTCTGTCTCTGAAAGGCAGGACGGATTTATTCATTTTTTTTCTTTTTTTTTCATTTTTCCTTTTTTTTTTCATTCTTTCTTTTTTTTCTGTCTCTGAAAGGCAGGACGGATTTATTCATTTTTTTTCTTTTTTTTTAAACGTAAGGCCAATTTCATCACCTCATCCCTTTTTCTTTTTCTTTTTTTTATTCTAATTCTATTCCTTTCATTCCTTCCTTTCTTCATATTAAACGCAGTGCCAAATCAAACACATTTTTACTGCGTACCTCTTCTTTTTCGCACGGTCACATTCTAATTCTGTTTCATCGTCTTTTCTTTCTTTCGTTTAAATGGAGACCCAATTTCGACACTTTATATCTTTTTCTTTTTCTTCCAAGCACACATTCTTAATTACCATTTCTTTCATTTACATTTTCACTTTTTTCTTTCTTTCTTTCTTTCTTTCTTTCTTTCTTTCTTTTTCTTTTATAATGCAGGTCCAATGTCAACATCTACCTCTTTTTTTACCTTTTCCCCACACACACATTCTAATTAACTTGTCTTTCTTTCTTTCTTTCTTTCTTTTATTCTTTCTTTCTGTCTTTTTCTTTCTTTTTTATTCTTTCTTTCTGTCTTTTTCTTTCTTTCTGTCTTTTTCTTTCTTTCTTTCTTTTTCTTTTATAACGCAGGTCCAATGTCAACATCTACCCCTTTTTTACCTTTTCCCCCCACACACATTCTAATTAACTTGTCTTTCTTTCTTTATTTCTTTCTTTCTTTCTTTTTCTTTCTTTTTCTTTCTTTTATTCTTTCTTTCTGTCTTTTTCTTTCTTTCTTTTATTCTTTCTTTCTGTCTTTTTCTTTCTTTCTTTCTTTCTTTCTTTCTTTCTTTCTTTTATTCTTTCTTTCTGTCTTTTTCTTTCTTTTATTCTTTCTTTCTCTCTTTTTCTTTCTTTCTCTCTTTTTCTTTCTTTTATTCTTTCTTTCTCTCTTTTTCTGTCTTTCTTTCTTTTATTCTTTCTTTCTCTCTTTTTCTTTCTTTTATTCTTTCTTTCTTTTCAATTTCGATACAATATATCTTTTTCCTTTTCCGCATGCTCATATTCGAATTCCCTTTATCTTTTTCTTTCTTTCTTTTCCGTTTTCACTTCTTTCTTTCTTAATGCAGGTTCAATGTCAACACTATCTCTTTTTACCTCCCCCCCACACACATTCTAATTACATTCTCTTTCTTTCTTTCTTTCTTTCTTTCTTTCTTTCTTAAATGTTTGGTCATATTACACTTTCACTGTCACTCGTTCTTTTCTTCTTCTTTTTTCATTTATTTGTTTTTCTTTATCATTTAATCCTTTTCTTCTTCCTTTCAAAAAAAAAATGTTCTCTAAGACGCGGGACCATTTAACACTAGATTTTCTTCTTATTTATTTTCTTCTTCATTTTTGTTCTTTTTTAAGTGATCACCGTTTACTGTCGACCCCCGACTCTGCATTTGGTCCGCCGGCCCCATCCCTAGCGTACCACAGAGCAACAAACCCGCGTTGTCAAAACGGAAACGTGAATATTATTATGGCCGATCGCCAGGCTGGGGTCTCCTGTGAAGTTTGTAAAGCAGAGAGTAGGTGATTAGGGGGGGGGGTTGCGAGTGGAACAGACTGATATAATGCCAAGTGTCTTGACGAAAATCTAAAGACAGACAGAGTAAAAGAGTGAGTCGATGATGATGATGATAATAGTCTATGATAGGTGCTTAGAGCAGGAGAGAGGAAAATGCTGGTTGAGGTTGAGCATTGGGGATAGGCAAAGAACAAGATTTTAAAATGAAACTCAATAGGAACGTAAGGCCGGTGATAGACATGGCAGTCGGGGACAGTGGAGAGAGGAGTGGGTTCAGTGATTAAGGAAGAGGAAAAGAGGGAAGAGAAAAGACAAAGAAGGCGTACAAGGAGAAAAGGAAAGAAGAAAAGTGTAAGGTTAGGGGTGGAATGTACTGTTCATTTCCGCCGTCCGCCACAAGAGGGCGCTGCCATCGATCGACCATGAATTAAATGAGACGAGACGGACAATGGCGTCCAGTAGGGTCGCTGCAGCCGATGCAAGGACGCAAAGATAGAGAGGCAACCTTTCATGAAGCTGTTTCTTAAGTGTAAGAAGAAGACTCCATTAATCGAACTTTTAGCTCTCTTTTCTGTGCAACCCCTCTCTATTCTTTATACCTTTACTCTCTCTTTCTCTCTGCCTTTTATACCTTTCTTCTCTCTTTCTCTCTCCCCCTCCTCTTTCTGTCCATTCTCTCGCTTTTCTCTCCTTCTTTTCTGCTAGGGACCTCTTCTCTTTCTCTCATACGTCTCTTTCGTCCTCTTCCGATCCTTATTCTCTACCCCCGCCTCTTTTTTCTATACCTTTCTCTTCTTTTTCCTCCACTTCTCTCTCTCCCCCTTTCTCTCTCTATCCTTCTTGTCCTTTCCTTCTGCTCTCTTTTCTCGTTACGTTCTTCTGCTTCTATACCTCGCGACTTTCCTTTCTCTCTCTATTTTTCTACTTTTCGCTTTCTCCCCCTCTTTTCTTTCCCTTTCTACCTCTCTCTTCTCTTGCTCTCCACATGCCTTTCCCTCCTTATCTCTCTCTTTCTCTCTCTATGTCTTACCCGTTCAAAAACTCCCCTCTTTTCTCCATGTTCTCTTATATTAGTTCCGCTATTTCACATTGCTACCTACCGTAATGGCCTCTTATTTTTCCAGCCACTGCCTCCTACTCATTTCTTCTTTCCTCCCACCCTCTCATTTGCTTCACTGCCAAACTTCAACCTCCGCTCTCCTTTGATATGGACATACTCTCTGAAAATTGTATAAGTATGGCCTACAGTTATATCACGTTGAAACACAGGTTCTCGCACGATCACCGAAGTTAAGCAACGTTGGTTTGGTCACTACCTTGATGGATGACTGCTTGAGAACTCCGGCTCCTGTAAGCGTGGATAAACGATTATTATGGCTTAAGGTTATGTCCCGTTGAAACAGGTTCTCGCACGATCACCGACGTTAAGCAACATCAAGCATGGTCAGTACGTAGATGAGTGAGTGTTTGGGAGACCAAGTGCTGTCAGCGTGAATAAGTGATTATTATAGCTTACGAATTAAATTGAAACACAGGTTCTCGTACGATCATCGAAGTTAAGGAACGTTGGTTTAGTCAGTACCTAGATGGGTGACCGTTTGGGGAACATCAGGTACTGTATGTTTGAATGTGTCGACTGTTTAATGGATAACAGCACGGAATCTTAATTTCGAGAACCGAGTTCCAATTCCAGTTAGGTTCTTTATATTCACTTACGCGCAAATACCCTTGGGAAAGGCATGAATCCACCTCTCCTTTCCCCAGCTATGGGTTAATTAATATGTATCAATAAAAATCATTACCATCTCCTAAGACTACTTACAATGTAAAATGTTTTTTGGCTTTGAATAAAGAGTGAAATGTTGATAAACCAATCAATCATCGACAGAAATAACTACTCACAGACTGCGAGTATAGCTTGATTATTTTGATATTTTAGCTTAGTCTGATACAAGACCCAAATCGGAGAGCACTGTTAAAGTTTGAACGCACTACGGTGGGAATAGCGAGGCTAGATTGTTTTGTATTGTTCGAGAATCAAGTATATTTATTACATCACGTAACTTAATCTCTCACAAGCCCAGGTTTGAATGCTACACTATGACTGGACATACTTTCGGGCAAGAGCAGTGTGACTTTTCTCAACACACTGTAACAAGAAATGTAATCTTTATGATCAAAAGGCTATAAAGTACGACACAAAGGTCTATTTGAACCGCTACGAAAACTTTACTGGGAACAAATCGCATACAGATAGAAAATTAATGGAACACATACACAAAAATAGAAAGGTGCTTAAGACAAGGATGCATCTTCTCGCCGGATTTATTCAGCCTATACTACTAGACGATCTTAAGAGTACTTGATATCCTACCAGGATTTATTATCGACGTACACAGCGTGTGGATAGCAGATTTAAAAAGAAAACCACATATTAAAAGTAGCAAAGAAAAGCGAGAAAAAAGGAATAATCATTAATTGTAAGAGGGCAATGTATGGTGTTCTTAGAAAGAAAAGCAGACCAAAGTGGAATGTTAGAATCAAAGCAGTACAGAAATTTAAATATTTGGGAATTGTTATAACAGACGATGGAAAATGTGACACCGAAAGCGGAAGACGTATTGGAATGGTAAATAATGGCATCCAAAAGCTAAGCAAAGTAATAAGAATTAGGAAAATTTCGTTAGACACACAGAAAAGAGTTCTGAACCGCTCCTACTGCTACTCTAGAATCTGGTCCATAGCTAAGTTAAATAGCCAGGGGCATAAGGGGTCCCCCTGTTTAGCCCCTCAGTGGGCGGGGTGAATCAGATCCCTCCCGATCTGCAATCTGCTAGAGCTGAAGTACGATCGAAAATAGTTCGGAAGGTGGTCGGGAACCCCATTCTGCCGAAGTATGACAAGAAGCGCCTTGTGCGAGATTGAGTCAAACGCCTTACAAATGTCCACGGACGCAACCACTAAATTTTCGTTCTTAGATCGGGCTTCGGCGATGGCCGCATGAAGCTTAAGGACATTGTGAACGATTCCGTCAAGACTCTGAAACCCGACTTGGTCTTGATTCGGCAGGGATGCTTCAAGGCGACTAGATAACATTCCGTGGAACACTCGCATAAAGTAATTTCCAATGGCAATAGATCAAAACTCCAGAGGATCTCCGTGCACTTCCACCTTCTTGATGAAGGTCACCCAAGAGGTGAACATGTTACCGGCTTTACCCCTGGAAGGAGGCTGACCTTTTAACAATAGCAGATTACAAAGCAGGGGGATGGCCTCTACGGGAATATCCCGTAAGATGTTGAGGCGGAGGCCATGAGGTCGGGGGGGACGAATCTTGCCAAATGACAGTGAATTCTTGACAAATGCGCAAATGAAGAGTCTTGAAGCAAAAGATATGTAGTTCTAAGGAAGAATTCTGAGAATGGATGGAAACATGTGGACAACGAGAAAATCTTCAGGAAAATCAGAACAAAATGTACTTAGAATCAGAAGAAATATTGCTTTTATTTATTTTTTTAAATCAGAAGATTTAAGCCTAAGATACTCAGAGATTATGAAGTCATTATTTAACATACAATAAAATTATTTATATTGACTTTTTGACGGTACCGCCGACTAAACTATCAATTGATAAAAAAAAAATAATAATAATGAACGTGAGTAGAAAATTCAAAGTTGATAAATATAACTTTAGGCAAACAGAAACCAAAAATAATAATAAGAGAAACAATTTTCAGGTTAGATGTACAAAAATAAATAAATACTAAAATCGAAAGATCCGGTAACAGTGGAAAAAGTTAAAAGAAATAATAATAAAAAATGCATTTATAAGTTCAAGTAAATATAATAATCTTAATATCATACTTATTATAAAAGTGGTGTGTGTGTGTGTGTGTCTGTACGTTTATATATTGGATCGGATTTCCTACATTTTTCAACCGATTTCAACAAAACTTCACAGGACTGCGTAAAATTACCTTGTGGTGGTCCTGACAGCGCCAAAATTTGGAAAAACACAATTGTTTTTGCACGAAATCAATTTGAAAACACGATAAAACGATTCTGTCGCCAGAATGTAAGGGGGACAACTCATATCGAGTTATACTTATTATAAAACCCAGGTTTTTTGTGTGTATGTTTGTGTGTGTTCGTTTATATTAGGTTGGTACAAAAATAAAGACGTAATAATGTCGTTTTTTGACGTATTTTTTAACGTCAAAAAACGACATTATTACGTCAATATCTTTGCACCAACCTAATATATATGATCGGATTTCCTACATTTTTCAACCGATCTCAAGAAAACTTTTTTTTTTTTTGGCAGGTAGTGTTTCTTATTGTCTTGCACACTTTTTTCTTTATTTTTACATTCAGAATGCTTTAAAAATTCCATTTACAAGACAATTGTTTATAATAAAATTCTATTCAATCGGTACACTCATAACGATTGAAAACAATATTTTTGTTTGAGTCTAGGTTTGACCAATTTGTAAAAAAAAAGGAAAAAACAAAAAACTAATTAAGACATGCGTGTCCATCAACCTTAAAAAATAATCTTTATCAATTTTATTTTTCAGGCTTTATGACGGTCGATACTTGATCTATCTCTTACTGTCACTTCCCCGGGTAACGCCGGGCTCTCCTGCTAGTATATAATAAATGAAACAAAATAAATAAAAGCAATATTTATATTTTTCAGTTAAACTTAAAATCCGTTCATTTTTTAAAACGCGTCATCGTTTGAGTTCAGAAAGTTAAGTTTTCAAAAACTTGCTTGTTAATTTTAGACCAGGGGTTCCCAACCGATTTTGGGCCATGAACTCATTTTTTATCATATTTCCGTGTGAGTTCGTTTCAAACATCCTCGTCGCCAGTATTATATTCGGTGCTAAGGGAATAAACACATAACACCAAGTGGATACAAGAAGAGAGGTTTATTGTACACAACAAGTACAATTTGAAATACGGTACAGTTATACACACAAGTCAATCTAGTAGTGAGTGCCACTAATTGGAAGGTCGGATGTGCTTCCGTCGTCTCGCTCGCTTGTCTTTGAGTCACTCGTAGACGGTTGACTTTATAGGTACTTGCTACCTATAGTGTGATCATTGATGGGGGTGACATTACATCACTTTGGTATTTCTAAAATTCTGGTACCCACCTCCTGTAATATTTAATTCTTACATATTGAAAATTTTACTGCAATTCATGTGAAGGAAACTTAAAAAACTATTAACTTGGTTTCTAAACAGGCCTCCAAAGACCATGCCGTCCATGAAAGAGAAAAATGAAAAGAACAAAAAGACAGTTAAATATATATATATATATATATATATATATATATATATATATATATATATATATATATATATATATATATATATATATATATAGTTTCAAAACATATAATAAAGAAGTGAAAGGCAGAAATATAAAATATTTGAATGAAACGTTATTCTGCAATATACTTTGATCATTTTAATCATGAAATAATAATGCAAAATGAATTCTGAATTCTGCTCGCAAAAAATACTCAGCTTTTACAACGAGGCCATCCTGAGTGAACTAGAAGTTTTAACATGATTTATTATTAGTGAACACAATCTTAACATCATGCGAGGTTTCCCTGGGTGTGCTTTGTGAATTATGGATATCGTCCAAAGTGACTTCTTCCCACGGGGCAAGACGATCAATCAGCAAATCTACAAAGTGCCGCTGCGACGTTTCCTTCTCTCAGTGTGCGAGAATGGACGAGCGTTGTGACAGGAGAAATTGTGGCTGCTTCACCACGACAATGCAACTTACCACAACGCCATGAGCATCCGGCGAAAAGAACATTGCCGTACCGGAATAAACTTCCCTATTTACCTGATCTTGTTCCAGTTGAGTTTTTTTTCCCCAAAGTCAAGGGGATCATCAAGCGGACACGTTTTTGAAGACGTGGTGGCCATCAAGAGGGCTGTAACGACGGAGCTGAAGTGCATCCAAGAAGAATCCATCCAGCAGTTCATAGAAGCATGGCAGTGAAGAATGGAAAAGTGCATTAGACTCGAGGAAGGTACTTTGAAGGAAAAACCATGTAGTTTGTTGTTTGGAATTGAAAGAAACTGTGACCCCAGACCCATTACTTTTCAGACAGAACTTATGGGGTATGCAGATAACATAGTATTGATAGAAGACACAGAAATTAAACTGCATGAACCCCTGGAGAAGGTAGTAAAGGAAAGAGAGAAGAAAGGACTAAACCCAAATTGTAAAAAGACGGAAAATATAGTTGTCAGCAACAGGAACAGGAACAGCCCAAGATGGGAATTATGAATTGGTGACGCAAAAATTATGCATGTACGAAAAGTTAGATATATGGGAAATGCTTTAACAAAGGGCGAAAAATATGATTCCGAGATGCGACAGCGTTTTTGAATCTTTCGGGGTGATTGCAAAATGCTTTCCCCTCCCCATTTTGTAGGTAGAAGCACACAAATGCACGCTGGGATTTTTTCCTGGCCAATAAAATAGGACAGTTCTCAGTTTCATCGGCCTTAGTCCCGGTCTGTCCTGCCTTGAAGTCAGAATGCTACGTTCGCTTGTCCGAACTTGCTTTTGTGTGTCAAACCCAATTCTTAGTTTCTGAACGCTTTGCCATATTACTGTTGTTTTTCCTCATTACTGTTAATTTTGGTAATTCTGTTCGTTGGGCAGTTCTGTTACTTATTTTGTATTTGACTATGGCTACTCACGACACAATATCAGCCCTCCAATATAGCAGTGACAGGTGGACATTCTCCTCCCAGAGACATGAAGGAAAAGACACGTGGTTCGCCAGACGGATACTGAACATGTTAGTACCGAAGAAGTTTTAAGGGAAATAGAAACAAGAATATTTAAATAAAAAAAATTAGACAGTTGAAATGTCCTGGAAATTCAATGAGTAAAAAAGGGCTTGGAGAATGTGACACTCGCAAGGTATATTGAAGACAAGAGAGAAACAACGAGTAACCTACCTACATTATTTTAGGTCCTGAGAGGGGTGGCGACAAAGCAAACCTTACTAAGATATACAAAGGATAGGAAGTCGTGGAGAGCTATGATGGTTCTATCTTGAAGGGATTTATGCTGGGAACTTTTATACACACAAACATATTCAACAAGATCCAAAAAAGTATTTGTAATTTAATCAGTCCTGAATTGCCTTCTCGACTTCAGACACTTTCTCATAGGCGTGATGTGGTTTCCCTCTCTCTTTTCTGTTAGGTTGGTGCAAAAATAATGTCGTTTTTTGACTTATTTTTAAACGTCATAAACGACATTATTTTTGCACCAACCTAATATAAATATTGTAGAATAGGGCCTAACAGGGATAGTGACAAAACGAACCTTGATAAGATCTGTAAAGAATAAGAAGTCGTGGGGAGCTGTGATCGTTATATCTTGAAAGGATACCGCACATAGATGACGATTATTCTGAATCTTTACATAACGACGAAATCTTCAAAAAGTAACCAGCACTAGTTATCCTATTTCGCCTGATAGCATATATAAGTCGGTAGCCAAGCCCCTAATGCATAGGCTATAAAGCGATCACCAAGCTGATCTATCAATAAAAGTGTATTGTATCGAGCCAACGTTTTTCCTTTTTCTATAATCTTTATTATTCCTGTTGTTCTGATTTTTGTCATGCTTTCATCGTTAAAACCTTAACTGGTCTACTTACAGTATCCAACCAAAACAAAAATCCTGCCAAGTCTGTCTATGTCTAACAAGAAATCTGCCCTTCCCCCATTGCCATACACAAGAGGGGAGCGTTTCAGACATTATATCCTAGCCTATGTATTTTTAATTGGACTAAAGCCAATCGTTAAGAAAAAAGAAAGAAAAAATTCCGAGCTCATAGCGTTTCAATATTTTGTGATGTTGGACGATTTCGCTTGTCACTTTTGCTATGTCAAAAGAAATCTCGTTATCACTTCCAAAAATTCTCGTTATATTCGAGACTTCATAAACGCCGTAATAGTTGTAACGCCTTCCAATAATATCCGCACTAGTAATACTTGTTCAAGTAGTAATTGCCAAATAGTATAATGATCAGAAGTGAATCGTAATTTGTATAATAGTAGAGTAAAGAGAGAGAACGTGATCGCAATAGTGGATAGTCAAGAAGAGTGAACAGTGATCGTATCATCACGCTACTTCGTATTTATTCACTTCCTTTACGATCACGTGGTCTACTTAATAATGGAATCTATCGTATTGCTCACTGGCGATCTAGTTTGAAACCACTGTGTCGGCAACGAAACTTACTCTTATGCAACAATTTGACGCTATCGAGTTGAATTTGAATTTCTTTGGTCAGGCCAGGATCACACTCCCACTAACACGGCGGTGGGGAAGGTTTAGGTTTCTTAGGCTTTCATATTTTTCTTTGTCGCAATATTTGCACTTAATTAGGATTTTAGTTGTGTTGTAGGTTTGGAAATTGTTTTGAGAATTTTTAAATTCATTAATTAATTCTAATTGCTGCAAGAATTCTACATTTGTTTGTAAATTCATACCATTCATTTGTAGCCTTTCTAGGATCTTATGTTTGTATGTAACGCCAGATATGTCTTCAATTATTATTAGAACGATCAATTCGTCTTCCATAGATATTTCTCAAGAACCCAGTTTTTCAAATTCGCAATATCTTGACGCTTCTTTCAATATGTGTAAATATTTGGGTTCTGTCTATTTTCCAGATATTTTTATCCCCCAATGCAATAACCAGCCTTTTTTTTTGTGGTCGCATGTTTCTTTTTATAATGTTTGTGATGTTGGGTGTCTTCGTTTGTCACTTTTACTATGTCAAACGAAATCTCGTAATCACTTCCAAAAATTCTCGTTATATTCGAGATTTCGTAAACGCCAGTACTAGTAGTAACGCCTTCCAATAATATCTGCACTAGTAATACTTGCTCAAGTAGTAATCGCCAAATAGTGTAATGATCAGAAGAGAATCGTAATCCGTATGGTAGTAGCGAGATTGAACGTATAGCAATAGTGAATAGGCAAGAAGAGTGAACTATGATTGTACAGCTATCACACTACTTTATTCCCTTCCTTTATGATCATTTAATAATGAAATCGCCCGTGTTGCTCGCTGGTGATCTATTTTCAAACCACAGTATCGGCAACGGCACTTACTCATATACAATAAAATATGTCATCGATCTGGCCACGGTACCATAAAGCATTCATTAGCAAGCTAACCCTGCAAAAACACACGTCATAATTTCAATCCACACTAGGTGCCGCATGCTTGTTCCTGCGAGTGCGTGTATGACCAAGTGTACGAATGTCATCTGTGGATGCCCTATATTCTGTTTTCATTTGCTAAGTTTAGCAATTGTGACTTCTCTTCAGAAAGCATTTATCTACATTCTGACTACTTCTGTCAGCAAGTCCTCTAATCAGGAGATTGGAGGTTTTGAGGAACGTAGAAAAATCTCTTAATTGCAGTTGTTCCAAGATTCACCCTGATCCTGGGTGGTAGCATCTGCTAGGGCCCCAGCTACTGGAAAATACTAAAACCCCAAACAAAAACAACACTATGAAAGTATGAAAATTAAGAGCAATACATTTTTATATAAAAAAACAACAGCAACATTTAAAATTGCCAAGAATACATATTGATAGGAAAATTACTAACAACACCTATCTATAATAAAATTACCAACACCACGAATTGATGATAAAATTACCAAGAGTATTTACATGTATTTATAATAAAATTACGAACAACGTCTATTGAAATTGAAATTACCAACATGTATTGATAGTAAAATTATCAACAATACGTTTTATCTGTAGTTGATGGTATACAAATGCTTTCAAAATATTTAGAAATCGGCATTAAATAATCCCTAAAGGTTAATATGCCGCTAAACAAAGGACGAATATCCTCATCATTGTTGTTATTATGACAACGATGAAAAAAAAATAACTTTATATATAAATCAATGGTATTTTATTACGGGCATTAAGTGATATGTACCAGCGAATTAAAACATTCTCTGATACTTAACAATTGCAATGAATCAAATAGATTTATAATTTGCCATTCTTCAGGTGTTTGAACACCCGGGTTAGCGTCAAGGAATTTCAAAACAAAGCTCTTATTTACAATATGGGAGTATATTGTAATCCTTCCAATGACGAGGTATAGATATATTTCGTTTTCTTCTTTTTAGTACTGATCCGTTATTGCTCGATCTGTTTCTACGGAGTCTGAAATACTTAGCCCATGGATTGAGTTACGATACCCCTAAAATTACGAACAAACGCCTCAATTCAATAGGTTATCCTTCCGTGGAACTGTACACAGTCAAGCGTCCTTATCACCCATAAATAAGACAGAAGAAGAAAGAAAAACAGAGGACGGAAAACTATGCTTATATATATATATATATATATATATATATATATATATATATATATATATATATATATATAAATTGCAGGTTGAGTATTTTAAAACATAATTAATAAATATAAACAAAGTTACGTCCCATATATATTCTGAACTTCAACTTTCGCCATCATATTTTCCGCCCTCTGTTAAAATATTTCCCATATATATATATATATATATATATATATATATATATATATATATATATATATATATATCAGTTAACATCTCCTACCACTAGAACCTCGTTCTACTATCAACGAGAGCTGACTGGGACACGTTCCGTGATTTCTTCCGCGATGTCCCCTGGGATGGAGTCTTTAAGCTCCCCGTCCAAGATTGTGCTTCTGAAGTCTCTTCCTGGGTTAAAGCTGGAATCGACGCTTTCATCCCATCAAAGAAATATAGTGTCAAGTCGCGCTCCTCCCCATGGTTCTCCGCTGCTTGCTCAGCCGCCATCGCCCATAGGAACCACTACTTCCACCTATTCCGTAGTGACATGTCTGACTGCAATAGACGTCTCTTTGCCTCCGCCCGTAACGAGTGTAAGCGTGTTCTCAACGATGGTAAGTAACTTTTTGCGGCTCGGATGAAGGAACGTATTGCATCTCGCAAATTTGGCTCCAAAGATTATTGGCGTCTCTGCAAGAGCGTATTGAACAATTGCAAACCCTCTATACCTCCTTTATTCAACCAGTTTGAAGTCCTGACCTCCTCTACCGACAAGGCTGAATGCTTTGCTCGGAAATTTTCATTCAACTCGACGCTCGACTCTTCCGGTGTACCCATACCCGACTTCCCTCTTAGAACTGAGGCCTATTTTTTATTAAGTGGGTTAAACATAACCCCATCTTTGGTACTGGGCGTTATCTCTAATTTAGACCCCAACAAGGCTAGTGGTGGAGACGGGATACCAGCCATTGTCTTGAAGAAATGCGCGCCCGAACTGGCGCCCGCCCTTTCTAAACTATACAACTACTGCCTCAAAGAATCTTGTTTTCCTGACTGCTGGAAGTGCTCTTCCATCGTTCCTGTCTTCAAGAACTCCGGCGACACCTCTGACCCTTCCAACTACCGTCCTATCAGTCTCCTTCCCCTCTTCGGCAAAGTCTTCGAAGCCCTAATCAATACCGGGGTGGTTAACCACCTCACATCCCATAATCTGCTCTCAGACAAGCGATATGGTTTCCGCTTTACCCGATCTACAGCCGATGTGCTTACGGCCATCACTGAAACAGTCTACTGAGCTCTTCAAAATAACGGGGAAGCCCGAGCCGTGGCACTAGACATCTCCAAAGCATTTGATAGGGTTTGGCATGCCGGCCTTCTTCGCAAGCTCCAGGGTTATGGCATTACGGGTCGATTATATAACCTAATACGATCATTCCTGTCAAACCGTAAATGGAAGGTCGTTCTCAATGGATTCCCCTCCAGTTCCTATCCCACGAACGCAGGTGTTCCTCAAGGCTCATCCTAGGCCCCACTCTATTCCTTATCTACATAAATGACCTCCCTGACGCAATAACTTCCCAAGTTAGCATATACGCGGATGACACCACAATTTATTCCTGCCAAAAACAAATCTAGTCTAGCTGACAAAGCTCGCCTGGCCGTGCCTCTCGAAAAGGACCTCCAATCGATTGTGAACTGGAGCACGAATTGGCTGGTCAACTTCAACGCTTCTAAGACAAAACTGCTCTCTATTAATCACCACAGGGATCCTTCCCTTCCGTCCATTAGAATGTCTGACGCTCAACTTCTCGAGAGCAACTCTCTGCGGCTTCTCGGTCTCACGTTGACTGCTGACCTGAGATGGAATAAATACATTGAGTCAATTGCCTCGTCCACTGCAAGGAAAGTTGGCTCCCTGAGCTGCGCCAGGAAGTTTTTCTCCCCGGAGTCGATCCTCCAGATCTACAAATCAACAATTCGCCCTTGCATGGAGTATTGCTGCCATATATGGTCTGGTGCCCCTTCTGTTTGCCTCGGGGTTTTTGATAGGCTCCAGAGGCGGATATGCAATGTAGTTGGACCTGCCCTGGCGTCTCGTCTACAGTCACTTTCTCACAGACGCGCTGTCGCCTCCCTCTGTCTGTTCTACAAATACTTCCATGGAAATTGCTCCGAGGAGCTGTATTCGCTGGTTCCCAGACGTCATGAGTTCAAGCGCCATACGAGGCTGGCATCCCGCTCTCACCCCTTCACTGTCGAAACTCCTAAATGTAGCCGTCTCTTCTACTCTAATAGTTTCATGTCTCGCACCTCTCACCTGTGGAACTCCCTTCCCTATTCCTGTTTCCCTGTGAGCTATAATCTCCAGCTATTCAAGTGTAATGTCAATCGACATCTCCAGTTGCCTTGATCTATCCACTACCCTCATCCTTTCTTCTATCACTTCTATATGATCTTGCTCTAAATTTTCTGTAACCCCTTGCGTCCTAGTGGCTTCCCGCCTTGCTTGGGGTGAAATGCTTAAAAAAAAAAATATATATATATATATATATATATATATAAGCATTTCATCCAAAGCAAGGCAGGCGTGCCATTAGCACGCAGGAGGTTATGGAGAGTGAAAATGAGAAAAAAAAAAGTGGGTGGATGATGGATTGAGAAAAAAATAAAAGGTGAACGCGGTTCAAGTTATTCAAGTATGGCGATTGTCTTTGCATTTAAATTTTTGAGGATTGTAGTTATCAAGGAAGCAAGTAAACGGAAGGGAGTTCATCTGTCGAAAAGTGCGAGGAAAGAAACTGTTGGAATAGAAGTGGCGGTTACATTTAACTATTTCAACAGTAAAAGGGTAGGACCTAAATGCCAATCTAGTAGTACGCTTAAATTCATGTTACCGGGGCACCAGGGAAAAAAGATCGTCAGTGCAGATGCCTTGAAAATATTTCAATTTTATCCGTTTTCTCTTCTTCTTTTACTTCTTGTAACGGCATTCAGCCAGAGGTGGGTTGAGCTGGCTCCAATATTGGAATTTCATGGGAATTTGGAATTCACAAGCGGTCCCCAATCCGCATGCATAGCACATGAGATTTGATTATAGTGGTGAAGATTTCGTGCAGGACTATCCACACTTTTTGAAAAGCCGATTACAAAGACCTGGTGCACTATGTGCCACAGGGTCCCCAAACGACCCTCCGCAGGTTTTGAATTCAGAGTTTTCTTTCTCCTAGACCAGTTGCCATCCAAGGCTATAGAGCCCAGTCTGTCCTGCTATTTACCCATAGCTGCAGGGAGAAGAAGAGGATTCACACCTTTACTAAGAGTATTAGCACGTAAGTGAATGTAATGGATTCGACTGGAATTCGAACTCGGCTCTCCGATTCCCCAATCTTTGAAGCAGCTATTCATTACTCCATCGTGCCTCCTCCACGTTTTCTCTTACTGTCACGTTAAAATTAATGTTGCGGACATGTTATGAAGTGTCTACCAAAATACGATTTTCACTCTCTATGTAACAATGGTGAAATGCTGTTCTGTTAGCCTAGTGTTTCTCAAACTTTTTAAGCAACGGCGTACCTAAGAGCAGCTTATTTAGTGTGAAACCTGTCTATTGTTTTATCTCGATTTCTTCAATGTCTGGTCGAATGTGCGATAAGCAGAACCTCATTTCTTTTTTTGTTGAATGTTGCCTTTCTCCTACTCTTTATTAAATCAAACTGTATTCCAAAATATAAATTCAACAAAACTACAACATAAAACATATATCGCCACCTCTAATAAGCCTGTCTACACAAACATGCATCTGCACGAAATCTGAGTATCATCTACCATGTACTCAATTGTGAAAGCAGAATATCATATCATTGTTTTATTACTTCCAAGCTCCGAAGAAAATTAAGTTTTAGCATTAAATGACCCATAAGTTGTTGATATGCCGTCGAACAGACAAATCAATCAATCGTATTCCAAAGCAGTTATCCAATTAGTGTAGCATTTCTAAACATTCTTAATGTTTCTATTCAACTATTTCGGCAGCTTATTTAGTGTGAAACTTGTGCCTGGTGTTTTTTCGCGATTTCTTCAATGTTTGGTTGAATGTGTGATAATCAGACCCTCATTTCTTCTTTTGATGACAATATTTCGAGACAGGCTTAAGAAGATCGGACGGTACACTAGTTCTATAGTAATAAACCCTTTATATCTCTAAGAACAAAAAACTTTATTAGAACTGATTTTTTTTTTGCCTTGAATTTTGAATACAATTATATGAAGAAAAAGTTAATAGTGATTAGTTGGTTATTCTGCGGCAGTGTTTCTCAACCTTTTTAAGCAACGGCACGCCGAGGAACAAATGAAAATATGACGGCACACCTAGCAGCGAATAAAAATATCACGGTCCACTTAGCAAAATTTTTAAATGTTATGAAATAAAACCATAGATTTTAAATGGAAATACACATACAAATATGAACTTACTTTATTTCAATGTTTCAATTTAACTGGCGTTTTTGCCGATTTCTTCAAATTAAAAAAATAAAAATATTTGTCAAAAAACTAATATCAAGTTAAGTATTTAAAATAACATAATCGAAGAACAGTGAAAAAAAATTATTTAAAAAAAAAAAAGTTTAATACTTATTCATTTATTCAAATACTATGGCTGTTCTATTTCTACTTCCACACACACATAAACACACGCATATATGTATGCCGTGACAATATTTCGCGGCAAACTTATGAGGATCCCCCGGCACACTAGTGCGCTGCGGCACGGCGGTGTTGAATCACTGTCTTAGGCGGACCATTCTTCAGAAGTCTACAGAATCTTCCCCATACGATTTCTAGTCAACTTGGGTCCGATGACAGGGCGCATTATTCTGTAAATATAATCGACCTTTTTGGAGGATACATGAGGTTCTTGAACAGGTATAAATGGTCACCAAACATTGCAACTTAGTTGCCATTGGTCAGTATGTAAACACATGTAACGTTAACGGAAACTACACGATTATGGAACCACTACCTACCTGTATGGTACCTGCTTGGCAAACAAAGTCTATTCCCCATGCGGTCTGTGCTACAAACAAACCCTATCATCAGCGGGAAAAATGCGAGTGAAGAAACTGATAGCATAGAACTTACGGTTACATCTAGACATTTTAACTGTAAAATAATGAAACCTTGCCGCTAACTTAGTTCCGCGCTTAAATTAAGTCTAGGTACAAAAGAAGGAAACTTAGAAAATTGCCATGAAAATATTTATAAAAAAGGTACGAGGAGCTACGTCACGGCGTTGGGAAATCCCTAGATTATACGAGTGGCCGAATTTCTATTCATATTTTCTATCCTATCTTTGTCATTGCCCTTGATTTTAACCTAAAATTCAGCGACTTTATTAGGATATGGTTTCCTTCTGACTATAGGGATGCAGAAGGCGATTATCTGACGGCCGCTTAGTGACGTCGCATCATTCAGTTTGTTTACAGCGACCAAACCGAGTGGGTGCCTTTTTTGTCTGAGCCAAGGATCCGGGGCTGAGGCTAGATCTACCTTACCCAACGAATGCTGCAGTTTACAAATCCATGGTGCCTTTGGAAATTCTCTTTCTCAGAAAAGAAAAGAAACTCCGACTCGCAATCCTCTATTTGGGAAAAAAACCCAAAACTCACCAATTTCCCTTCGTAGAATATATCCTCGCTTGGGACATAGTTGCTGAATCCGTCCCTTTTGAATCTGGAGTACTAAACACGGCTTCTCCAGAAACACAGAAGAATCTCCATCCTTTTCGTTCTTTCTTACACTTTGCTCGCTGTGTAAATATATGTGATATATTATTCTCTTCGCAGGACACGTGTATATTTGCATATATAGTTTTGTGTATGTCTTAGTATTATAAAAGTGTCTCTGAGAACAAAGCATTATTGTCATTCGTTTTCCTTTCAGTCATTCCGTTCCATCCGTGAGATAAGATGTTATTTTATCAAGGAATAAATAATGCCCATAATGGGGAAAATACAAATAAGAGAATAATTTAATTTCTCCCCATTTTAACTTTGACTATGACTATGTCACTATAAAATCATTGTTTTTTTATATTACTTGACGGGGATGAAGAGTTATTCTTTTAAAATATTACTCTTCACTTAAGCCGGTATTTTTCTTAACAATATGTGGCTTAACGTTTGTTTTTTAATACGATTGTTCAAACAAAACAAGGCACAAGAGCCACTCAAGATAGATGGTTACTTGGGTTCTTATATGGAGGATGTAAGTGTAGATTAATAGACATATGTAGGATAAATTAGTCTAGATTTAAAGAGGTTGAGATTATAGTGATTAGGGAAGCATCCTCTCTGGAGACTGCTTCACGAAGGAGCCGTTCTCGGGAAGAAGTAGAACATCCTACATACCAATGGAATACAAAGGCGATGTGGATGATTCAACCCCGAGAATATGGCTTGCTGGGTTCTACGTGTAAGGGTGTGATCTGGGGAAATTTGCTGTGCAAATGTTGATAGCGATAGGCTTGTAATATGTTGGTCTGTAGTAAATAGGCTGCAGTTTGGAGAATAAGTCTCTCTTCACATGACCCCCTGGGTTTGGGACGAACTTGATGCGCCACTCTTCCAAGTGGAAATGACTCCAGCTCCTTTAAACGTTCAGTGTTTAAATACCGGATTTCTTGTTATCCTGGGTATGACGATAAACTACGTCCGCATCCTGGGTATGACGATAAACTACATCCAACAGCAAGGCCTCTGATCAGGAGATTTTGAGGAGCATGGGACCTCCTCTTAATTGATGGAGTTTCCAGGTTCACTCTGACCCGGAGTGGTAACACCTGTTAGGGTCCTAACTATGGCAAATAGTTAACCCCCAAATTGGGGTCAAGACACTATGAAAATGTAAAAAATAGGTTTTAATACCAGCAATAAATTTTTTGAAGGGGAAAATATTACCAGCAATAAATTTTTGAAGAACAATAGTACCAGTAATACATTTTGGAAGGAAAAAAAAACAAATATAACCAGCAGTATATTTTCGGAAAATATTACCAGCAGTACATTTTTGAAGGAAAAATATTACCAGCAGTACATTTTTGAAGGAAAAATATTACCAGCAATAAAAATCTTGTCGACATTAAATAATCCATTGAGGTTGATATGACGTAAACCAAAGCAAACCAAATCAATATATACTGAGATAGATAGATAGATAGATAGATAGATAGATAGATAAAAAAAATATTACCAGCAATAAAAATCTTGTCGGTATTAAATAATCCATTGAGATTGGTGTACCGTAAATCAAAATAAACCAAACCAAGCTTAGTCGGATTTCTTGAGGTTACTGAGAACTAAACAACTATTTCAGCCACCAGGCAACCAATTTTCGCCCTATGTAAATATTCTGATTCTTACAAGATCGAATCTTAATTTGTTCAATTGTTCAGCCGAGACATTTGACATGCGCATGCGTCGCTTGCACCTGATCTGCATAAACGTGCTTAATCAAAATGGATGACGTTCCTCAATTTGTAGTGAATTATTTATTAATGGCGAACTTTGCATAGATTCTATTACGCTATGAAAATATCGTAGGCGTCAACTTTGATAGGAAATAATTTTGTTTGGCGATTTGGGGCGGTAAGTAAACTGAGGTTGAAATCCGCGGATTTCCCCAGTTTGAGTTAAGATTCGGAAGTTCCGGCCCAACGTTTATTTGTACAGCATTTCATCGTTTACTTGCTCACTAACTAACCTGTGATATTTTAAGAACGATTTATTGAAGAACCAGCAAGGTTACTTGTTGTTGTGCTTCGCAGACCTTTATTTATTACAGAGATAAATTCATGCCTTAAACTGGCGTAAAAGGGTATTAGCGAACGCGAGAAGAAAAGATTGAACATCAACTGCAAGAAGACAGGATGCATGGTTGTTAGCAAAATGATGAGCCCGAAATGCTAATTAGAAATTGGAGATACCAAAATCAAACAAGTGTAGAAATTTGAGACACTGGGATCCGAAAACACATAGGGAGGACCAACGATGCATATGATGATGAAGAGGAGGAAGAGGGTGATGATGATGATGATGATGATACTTGGGAGGAGGGTGATGATGAACTTCCACGTTTTATTCGACGTACGACGGACTAACAATTCAGATGCTATCAGTCTAAGTGTAGTCACCACTTCTCCAAAGACAATAGCTTAAATAGTTTTTTTATAAATATTGCGAGTTTATGTAAATTAATCTGAATAATTTATTGCCAGTTCGCGAAAAAATATATAAATTAAAAAAAAAAGCAACTCACATAAGGAATTTTTCAGATATTAAATAATTCTAAAGGCATTCCATCTAGAAATAAAGAAAACCTTAATTAAAAAACCTCCACTGTATTCCGGTCATATCCAAAACACGGAAAAGCTTATAGAAGTCAGAAAGAAAACCAGAAGTGGAGCCCAGAAGGTGGTTGGCTTTCAACACTCTCAACTTTTGCACCCAAGGCGTCCCCAAATTTAATGCCCTCTATTCCTTTGGGTGTTGTCGATACTGTCGAGAGCGGGTGCATGCAGCCTGGGCAGAGCACGTCCATCATTTACCATCATCCACACCTGCGCCCTATAGAGGTCACTTCAAAGGACTGAATTTCAACCAAACCGGAGAATGGGCAAAGGTGGATATCTGGCGCCTCATAACCAGCTGCTTCAGGTACATGGAGCTAGATAACCCAGGAAGACAGTCCGTTTAGGGAAAGGGAAATTATGATTTTAAACCTTCGTTGCCTTGTTGTCAAATCTAAAACACGAAAAAGCCAATGGAATTAAATGCAATGCGACAGAAAACCCGGAAAGGACCTCCGGAAGCGTTTGCCTGTCAAAACTGAAAACATTCCGGAAACTCCTACAGTCAAGCCGTACACAAATATAATACCCTGTATTCCTTTGTATTTTGTCGATACGGCCGAGGGGGTGTAGCCTGAGCAGCGCACGGCCTCTATATATCGTCGCTTGTCTAGAAGGAAAAATCTGAATTCAAACCGCCTGCTGCCGTATAAATCGTGCCTCTTTAAATCCATTGCACTATTCTGCTTTCAATGTCTGCATGGACCACAATTCCAACTTGTTGAGAAATATTGGATTAATACAACACACAAAAGGCAATGGTTGAACATCGGAAAACATAAGGAAAATTTTTTCCTGTAAATAATATGGGGAAATAACCACTCTTTGTCTGATGAAGGTCACAAAATCCTAAACAAGTGTAGCAAAAAAATAATGAAAATAAAGTATAATATATTTTTTTTTAAAAATCCACATTATAACCAAAAACGTTTGCGTCTACTCTCGTCTCTTTAAAATATACACTTTTCTCTCGCTGGAACAACTATAACCTCTTTATTATATATATATATATATATATATATATATATATATATATATATATATATATATATATTATTTAGAATATTTAAACGAAAACATGTTAAAAATCGCTACACAGTTACAATTATGTTTCAACACTACAAATGTGTCTCCTCTTTCGCTTTTACTGCTTTGGAAAGTTGAAAATCTGATTTCTATACATTTTACGAAATAATGTAACAACTTGTATCTGCCCATAAGAAATTGCCTAGGATTTGTCTTTAGGCAAAGGCGAGAAGAAGGTAACTTCAAAAATATCTTCACCTCTGACAGGAGGAACGGGGTAACCTCAACATCCCCGGAGGCAAAAGGAATCGGCAAGTCATTGCATTATTTTGCCTTGAATGTCACCATGAACCACAATTGTGAGATGGAGGGCAGTGGTGTCTACAGCGACGAAAAATGCGCTAACTGAATAGTTATAGAGATTTATTAAAAATTGTTCTCTTATGGCACTTGGACGATTTCAGCTCTCCACAACTTCCTATCCTTGTTTGTTACTAGATTAACGCTCCTTACTCCTGATCCAACATCCATTTACACAAACAGTTTACTTGCAGTTTCCTTCTGCCGTTCTTGGCTTCAATGTGTCTTGTGAGTATCAAATTCTCAGAGTCCTTTTTCCTCAATATATGTTCCAGTGGGAATAGGTCAGTCTTGCATAGTTCAAGGTCACCAGTGAGAATCAACATTCCGACCAATGGCTTTTAAGATTCACCTGCGAAACACCTAGCGATTTTTTTTCGTAAAATTGGCATAAAATTCATTTATGTGCCCTGTATTTATTTACTTAACAGTCTGGCACAAGGCCACTATAGAATGATTCGAAATAAGCAATGGCTTATAATACAGTCTTTCTTTAATCATTTCACTCCAACCAATACCACTAAGACGCAAGGGGTTACTGGGAGTGAAAGAGAATGAGAAGATTTTAGTGAGGAGAAAAGACAATAAAACAGGTTTCAGGAAGACAGAAGATGGCGATAATGCCACTAAGACGCAAGCGGCTACTGAAACTGAAAGAGAATGAGAAGACTTTAGTGAGATGGTGATAATGCTACTAAGACACAAGGGGTTACTGGGAGTGAAAGAGAATGAAAAGAATTTTGTGAGGAGAAAGGACAATAAAAGAACAGCTTTCACGAAGACAGAAGATGGTGATAATGCCACTAAGACGCAAAGGGTTACTGGAAATGAAAGAGAATTAGAAGACTTTAGGAAGGAGAAAGGACAATAAAAGAACAGATTTCAGGAAGACAGAAGATGGCGAGTTCAAATACCAGCAAAGTTCAACACGTTCACGCAGTAATATACTTAAGTGAATGTATAAATCCGTGTCTTCTATCCAGACACACACACACGCGCGCATGCGCACACACACACACACACACGCCCATTTAAGCATATATTATTAAATATAACAGACAATGAATGTATGTTATGTCTGATCATGTACCGCTCTAATATTCGAATGTTTGCATTAATTTCTGGTGAAAAATAACGACAAAAATTGTCCATTTGGATATGTTTTTATTAATTTGGTCCTAAGCTTTCGGCTTATATGAGCCATCCTCAGAGTGGTTATACAGGAATGAAACAAAGATATCTACAGTCAAAGATGATATTTTGTTATTTTGCCATAGTAGATCGCTATGCAACGACAACCGTCGCGGAATAGCAGACGCAGATCGTAATTTCAAGATGTGGTTCCATGACGTCATGCCTCACGATAGACCGAAGTATTACAACAGAACCAATGTCTAGATTCAAGGTAATGTGTTGTGGCTGCTTTGAAAAGCAATTTTGTTGAGTGTCGCTTGCTTTGTTTTCATGTAGATGGCCTCCAATATCTGAAGGTTCTTTTTACTGTGTGTATGTGTGAGTATTATTATGTTATCAACTGATATCTGTCCAATATTATGTACATGGCTATATATATATATATATATATATATATATATATATATATATATTGTGGGGTTATTCTTCTATTACTCGCAATCACAATCGAGTCCGTAATTATTGTTGTAGGAAAAAATATACCAGGAGACGCGTGTTTTCTACGTAAATAGAACCAGCATTCCTACAAAAATATGTTGCATCGAAACATTAATACATTTTTGTAGCGGAAATACCTATGTCCGAATGTAATAAACCATATATATATCTATATATATCATTCGCAGACAGAAGTGTTTTGCTGTATCACAGATCCTCAGTGCAACGAGACAACCGAATGTCTCAAGCCCGGATCGAAACCCAACAAATTTGGTCTTAGTCAGAGATTCTATCACTGAGCCATCTTCACTCGACTCGACAGAACTAGTCAGCCAAATCTAGCGTATTGCTTATCCAATCGTAAACAAACGCCAAGCAGCCATAGCCATTTTACTGAAGAGCTTCGCATTTACGCAAGTGACCGTTGTTTTTAGATTTAGCTTTTCATTCAACAGTTCTCAATTGAAAATATATTTTCAAAGGCTAAATTATGTCATTCACAGACAGTACTGTTTCGCTGTGCGACTAGACATCCCAATGCTTCAAGACCAGATCGAAACCCAACCGACTTGGTGTCAGTCAGAGCTCCTATCAATATATATATATATATATATATATATAGTATAAGATGACAATTGCAAAAAAACTTATTTTTTTTCCGACGAGTTTCATCTACCGACTTTTTCAAGACAAAAATAAAATCGAAATGTTTTTGTTGTTATGGTTACAGAAAAAAAATCCAAATTTAAAAACAGAGAAAGGAAATTTGCATGAGCCAAAAATAGGCTTACTCTCTCTTTTTCAAATATATATATATATATATATATATATATATATATATATATATATATGCACGCGCTGATTGTTTGGAACGTTCGCTTTCTTACTATGAGACCCCTGTTCGAATCTACTTTGTCATTAGGCTTCCTGGTATCATTGGTCTGGAGAGGGACGAACCCAGCGCGCGGCACGTTTATAAAGTGTCTGAATACCATACCACGGGTTGACCCAAGACTTGTGAGTGAATTTGGGTAGACGGAACACTTTGGACCACCGATAGCTGTGTCAGAAGTCATCGTGAACGAGCTATTGAGTGCACTGGCATTGTTTAGATTGTTGTTCACGCTAGATAACACACTCTCTCCCAGAAACTGTAAGGTCTGCTCATTATAGTTGCACTATAAATGACAGGCGGGCTCTGTGGATGTTGAACAAACACAAATGTGCCTGAGCGAGAGTCTGCAACAGGGATTATCTAAACGGAAATACGTGTATCCTCGAATACGAGTAGACAGCTATCATATATATATATATATGTGTGTGTGTGTGTGTGTGTGTGTGTGTAGTTAAGTAACGAAAATCTTGGTAATCTGTATGGATAATCCCCAAAAACCTATGTACATCTTTTTATATCTTATCTCTTTACTTCCCCGCTTTTTTACCCTTTTCCCCATATCATTTCCGTTGAGTTGAGCGATGAAATAAGTCTATGTCCGATCCTTACCTCCTCCTACTCAATATTAAGTATTGTGATAAAAAAATAAATTTTAAAACTCTCCCTTCCCTCTCTAAACTCGACCATATCTCTCACACCATCCCTCATCACCCTCTATGTCAACTTATATAAGCTTAATACTGCCCGTCAAAAGTGTAAATTTTAAATTCATTTTTCGTTTCACTTTTGAAAGTTAAGTCTGAAGATCCAGAAAAAAATAAAATTCTCTGGTGAAATAAATTATAATAAATGAAGCCTTAAAGTGGTCTGTTTTTCTTTAAATTAATATATATATATATATATATATATATATATATATATATATATATATGTACATGTGTGTGTGTGTGTGTGTGTGTGTGTGTGTGTGTGTTTAGAATATTCAAATGAGGACTGAATCTTAACTCAATTTTATGTTGGCCGTTGGTTCACCTATTCAAAATAAAAAGGAATATAGCAGTTGAATTCACATTTTTAAATTTCTGTTCTGTCTAAGATCTATATAACCATTTTATCCGAACTTATAATTGTTGTCAGGGTATTACTATAGTTTCTTTGCATTATGAAGACTGTTCCTATTGTATTTGTGTCCTGAGGCCAGCGTGATTCTAACTGAAAAAAAAAGTAACAGAACAGGAATAAAAGGGCCAGCGAAATTGCTTCTACTCTTTATAAAAGGAAACCGTAAACAATGATTCTGAACTGTTGTTGTGTCATCCCGCCGATTTCCGCCCTTGTCTTGACTTCCGGTATCAAACCCCAGAGACGCTCGGTTCCTCTTTTGTGCAATATCCGATTGGATAAGGTTTAGTTAGAAAATATCAACCCGGGCTGTACTGAAAAATGAAGCTTGCGACAAAGAAGCAACTGTTTCGAAAATGACACACTCGCCCTAATAAGAATTCGCAATAAACACGTGAAAGATCTTTTTATTGTTCTATTTAAACACACACGCTCGCACGTTTTTTTTAAATTATTTTTATTGTTAGTTCACCCAATATAAAGCCTAAGGGCCACTCCATGTAGAGACTTACCGAGTGAGATTATTGTGAGAGAGAAGGAGGGAGAAAGTAAAACATGCATTTCATGAGGATGTGTAGGATATAAAGTGACCATCATGTGATAAATTTAGAAAATTACTTTTCAAGCGTCTTGATTTTTATAGTTTATGATATTATCATATTTACACAATTTATATTCGTTAATAATTGTAGATAATTAAATTGATTTTTTTTTATTCGTGTTGATTGGGATGGGGTATGTCTTTATAATATTTCTGAGTGAATAATAAATGATAGTGAACTGGTGTAATGAATATGCATACACCTGGGTTCCCCCTCACAGTAATATGATTGACTGGTGTCAGCCATAAATACAGACTGATGTGGAGGTACAGGGACTACGCCTATTGTCTTAGCCTATTGCCTACCACTACGACGAGGACCAGTCGATTACGGTTACCTGCTAGATTGTCTTACTCGGTTACAGTAGTCCAAATCCTCTTTGCTACTTCGAACAAATATATCCTTTTCCGGGACATATCATGAACATACAGTCAAAAATTACATAAATATTTCTACAAAAACTAAATGCACATTAACTACAAACAAGACGAATCTTGACTAAAAAAATCAAATTAATTAAATTCTATAAAAAATTTAAGACAGCTAACCTTATCCTCAAAAACAACACACCAGCTAAGTCAAAATTACAACGAACGAACATTATCTATGAGTTCAAATGCTCCTTAAGGAACTGAGTTCCTGATCAGACCGAACTCATAAATAATTACATCGGTCGCACAACTACACGCTTATCCAGACGCCTTACATTACACCTATCGGATCAGAGCTCTATTAGAACCCATTTAAACACACAGACAAACCTACCAGACTCTATTCGCTAGTAGAAAACACAAACATAAAGTCATCCACCTGTAAAAAATGATTAAAAATAATGGAAGCCCTAATAATAAAAAAGAAAAAGTCAAGTCTTAACAATATTAATTACGAACTGGGTCAAAATATATATATATATATATATATATATATATATATATATATATATATATATATATATATATATATATTCCTAATGCATATTGTAGAAGCACAGATATATATATATATATATATATATATATATATATATATATATATATTGCTTAAACGTTATTTTCATTTGATACCCATATTTGAGTAGAAGCTCAGTTTTTATTTAATAAATAGTATTTTATATTATTTATTGAATAGTATTTATTATTATTTCCATCTACCGGCCTGAATATTCAGAAAGGTTTGTACTCAAAAGCGCGCATCGGGCTTTGTTTGAGCAGCATGTTCTTCGTGACCGAGCGTTGAAATCACATCAGATTCAATGTCAGTTTTCCATACGGGACGCAGGTTCGAATCCTGCCGGAGAGCGCATAATATTTCTAATAGGATTTCTCGAATATTCAGGCTAGTACGATAGAATACTAAATAATATAAGTAAATAAACCCAAAGCGTCTATTCAAATATGAGTATCCATTAAGAATAACATTTAAAATATGTCGGATTAATAAATGGATAATCCTAAATATAGATAAATACATATTCACTGAAGATTATTGACAAGGCACTGCTATAAAGGTTTTTTATTATATTTGTTTGCATTCACACAAGAGATGTCTTTTGGGGGATACAGTGTGTATACGGATAGTCTAAAAGATTTTTGAATCCGTGCGTTTTTGCCTAATCTGTTAGAGATTATGAAGGATAATCTGTTGTCTTAATATGTAGATCGTGTATAGTAATTTTGTTAATGTGTTAATTTCCGAAAACACGAAGTATATTGTTTTAATTCCCGAACACGTTCAGTATATTGTGGCCGTGCTCATATGAACACAGTCATTGGACAACTCCGCGTCGTATAAGGGTTAGCAAAGTCATCTCGCTAGAACAATTACAACTGAGCAGTGAGATTTATCCTCACAGGGTGCCCCATAATTCCGGCCTTGTGCCACACCTAAGCTACGCTTAAAATATCACCACATGAACACGACCACAGTGTAATGACTGTGTTTGCTGATTAAAACGTTTCTATTGCGAATAAAATAAGAACAAAAAAATTACTTTCACAAGAAAGACTAACAAATACATTCTTGATAATGGCTAACAGAATAACCGAAAGCCCTCGGCCCAAAGATCATTTGGGCAGTTCTTACACATTGTATGTCCCTAAAATAAATCTCTTATAAGTATGCAAGAAAAATATAATAAAAAGTTTAATCGTAGTATCTTGTCAGTCATCTATAAAGTTTGTAACTCCAGAGATTCGTAGACAAACTTTTCCGTAATTTTCAGTCCAATCTTCAGAGGTAATGATTTCTTATTAACGTCCGCTAAAAATCATTTTATAACCAGTTACCAACCATCGCATGAGGAAGTACAATCATAGTATTAAAACATGAAAACGTTTGCGTAGCGTTTTAAAATGTTTTTATGATAATCTCTTATAACAAAAATATAATAATAATACATATATTGCTCTACTTTGTATTGAGCACTTTTTAAAAAGTAAATGCTATGAATTTTTTTCTCCATTTGTTCTTTCTCCTATTTGTGTGTGTGTACACACATACACACACAAACACTCACACACACACACACACACACACACATATATATATATATATATATATATATATATACAAATGTAAAAGAACGAAGAGTAAGATTTCAGCGTTTAAAACATTAATTTAAAACGGTGCTCAATATAAAAGTAGAGCAATATATATATATATATATATATATATATATATATATATATATATATATATTGACGTCAATTCAGTCGGGTTTCAATCTTAGCTAGAGGCAACCGGGCGTCTAGCCACACTGATGAGCTGTGATACAGCGAAACAGTCTGTCTGTGGATGACAATAGAATAACGTCAAACGGCAATATTTAAATTTTTTCTTCTCATAGATTCACCTAATGCCTATTGTAGAAGCACAAATATATATATATATATATATATATATATATATATATATAGTTTATGCAAAACTAGGTAATCCGTATGGGTAGACTCAAGGACGGTGATATCCAGAGAGCTCAATGTAAATTCACTTTAAGGTTGCATGTAATAAGTTATTTCACCACAACCCTTTTAAAGGGCTTTGGATCATCAGACTTTACTTCCAAAGGTTGAAATGAAAAATGAAAAGAAATTTACACATTTTTGACGGACCGCACCAAGCATATGTAAAATTAACGGAGTGAGGAAGTGAGGTGGGAGAGAAGACATGAGTGAGTCTATATACATACATATATATATATATATATATATATGTGTGTGTGTGTGTGTGTGTGTGTGTGTGTGTGTGTGTGTGTGTGTATGTAGCTAAATGTAATAGAACGAAGAGTAAGATTTTCGCGTTCAAAACATTAATTTAAAACAGAGTTCATCGTGAGTCGCATCGTGATTCCTCACCTGATGAAACGCTAAAAAGGTTTAAAAACGTTGAAACAAGATGTACAGTTTTGCAGTGGGTATGTACATGTTCTAATGTAACACTGCATAATATATATATATATATATATATATATATATATATATATATTATAAGGGATTATGATAAAAATATATTGAAATCGCTACACAAAAGCTATCATGTTTCAATACTATGATTGTACTTTCTCAGATGATGGTTGGTAACTGGTGATAAGATCATTTTATTTTACCAGCCATCGCCTGAGGAAGTACACTCATAGTATTGAAACATGAAAGCTTTGGTTTGTTTGTGTGTTCGTTTGTTTGGGTTTTATGGCATATCAACCACTGTGGGTTATTTAATGCCAAATCCAGTTTATATGAATTTTAAATGCCTATTTTGTCCTGGCAACATTATTGTTTCCCAAAAACGTATAGGTGGCAACATTGTTTCAAAAACATAGCTGGCAACATTATTGTTTCAAAAAGGTATAGCTGGCAACATTATTTTTTCCCAAAAAACGTAATCCATTTGATATAGGTCATGTTTGAAAAAGAATCTCAAGTTAAATTTGTCTGTTACTTATGACATTCATTTCAACAAAACCCGCCAGAAGTGATCATCTATAAATGAATGATTACACATGTGCGGCATCCTGGGTATGTCGATAAACTATTGCAGAGGCACCAGACCATATGTGGCAGCAATATTCTAACCATGGACAAATGGTAGACTTATAGCTATGTAAGATAGATTCTGGAGAGGAAAAATGCCTCTCCCGACATAGTGAATCGACTTTCTTAGCAGCTGACCTAGCAATAGATTCAATGTAGTCTTCCCATTTCATGTCAGCCGAGAACATTCAAGTTGTGATAAAAAGCAACAATAGCATGTAGATGACTTGAGATTATTAAAGTAGTCTCCCTTTTATTGAACTTGAGTAAAAAACAAACAAAATTTTAAAAAACTGTTCCTTTAGTTCTCTTTTGATGGAGGATATCCGGGTACATCTGTGTTAATAATTACTGGTCGATGCTAATGAAAGAGTGACTAATCTGAGAGAACACAGACGCTGGGGGCAACTTTCGTGGACAAATTATCAGGCATAGAAATCCATGAAATGACATGACGTCTATATTGGTAGCGGATATGAAGACTTTTACTCAAGATCAGAAAGTACATAGGGTTTAAACGTCCCCACTTTTTTTTTTATACATATATATATATCTCTGACAATTTCTGTCACATCTTTTAGAGAATTTGAACTAATTAACGTATTCAGTAAAAAAAAGTAAAAAAAAAGAAATAAAAGTAAAAAAAAAAAAAGATCAAATTGTACGTTAATTTCCTCTTTGAGCGGCCGATGTTGATTGGTTAAAAAGATTTATCTGTCTTTAGCTGATTACAGGCAACCAACTTCCGTTCAGAGTTTCTTTACACTTTTCGTCATTTTCATTCTTTTTTTTTTTTTTTTTAACACGCTCCGGTCTGTATGACTAGCAGACCGTAAGTGACAAGCGGTGTGACAGCTCTCCTCGTCTCATTTGCTCGCTGTCAGCGTCACAGGACGGACCGCCTTAATTAAATCAGCATTCGCGTTTAACGGCTGTCAGTATATATACAGAAATAATTTGTCGTTGTTAACCGCAAGCCAAATAGACGAGAAACGTAGCAGACAGCAAAATGGTTTGCCCAACGTTGACAAGTGACAAACAGCCAATCACAAAGAACAATTACGACCGGATATTTATGCTTCAGCATTTGTTGTGGAATAGTAATTACAAGATCACTTGCAGACCTGCCTGCCAAATTTCTGTTGGTGCACGTTATTAAAATATATGCACTTTTAAAATTACACATATATTCAGACATGATTAATTAAATAAAATGGACATATTATATCGATCAGTCGCCCGGGACACAGAGATGAAAAAAATAGTTAAATATTCTTCTCTTGCTGATAGATTTTTTTTTTTACTCCTCCTGTGGCAGTGGAGACTTCAGGGGTTATTGGCCCGCGTTCGATGGAGTTCCTTCGGAGGATTGGCGCGATTGCGTCTCGATTAAGGGACGAACCTCGCGAAACGGAGTGGCTCTTGCAGCGTGTCTCACTGGCCATGCTTCGAGGTAATGCTTTCTCCATCATTGCGGCTGGCAGAGGATAGAAAAAACGTTTATAGTTACGTTGTTCTGGAATTGTCATCAGTGGTCAACTGAACTTGTTTTGTTTCAATAAATTTATTCTCCTGTTTTTATATCGATTTATTTTATAATAATCCTCCTTTCTAATCCGTTTCTTTATGCTAAGTTGAAATTCAAGAAAGGCGCCATAGTTTGTTTTTTTTTTGTTTTTGTTTTTGTTTTTTTTACGCAAGTATTTTCGATCTCCTTCAAGACCATCCTCATGGGTGAATTGCAGAGAAAAAATTATTGTAACTGTGATCATTGTGATGGTTATTTTTTAAAAACACGCATGAACGCGCTCTGTTATAATTATTGTAAAATATTAAATTCATCCGTTTCTAGCTATGCTGTTTTTCAAAACGAGCGTCACAATATAAGGGAGCTAACCAGAAATGGTAGAAAGGCAAAATAGTATTAAATGTTGGTCAAATGCATCTCAAAACATTGCTGCAACACTCGTTGCTCTCTCTCTCTTTCTCTCTCTCTCTCTCTCTCTCTCTCTATATATATATATATATATATATATATATATATATATATTTCAGAAATAAGTTATTCCTAAAAAAATTTCGCTTGAAGATGGAACAGAGCTTACTTTAATTCAATTTAATACAAATAATTATATTGAAGTTTTCGGCTCTTGTTTTAAAACATGAGACCTCTTATGTAGCGTGTTGGAATCATATTTTTAAATAAATAATTATATTTATGCTCTACTTTTGTATCGAGCACTATTTTTTTTAAATAATAACAAAAATACTAAAGAAATTTGGATTATTTACCTAACCAATTCTTTCCAGTTTTCTATATATTTTCACACACACACACGCACACATATATATATATATATATATATATATATATATATATATATATATATATATATATATATATTATACGTTTTTTTCTGGGTACAATGTATTTAAGTAAATAGTCTGTTTTTAATTTAAAAGAATTATTTACATTTACCGGTCTGAATATTGGAGAAGTTTCGTAGAAAATAGGCGTTCTCCGACATGACTTGAAACTGTATTCCTATACTGAAAACGATATTTGACCTGACGTGCTGTACTATTCAGCTACAGAGAAGCGTCTGGTTAGCAACGAGATTTCTCAAATATTCAGGCCAGTAAACGTAATTAATACTTTTTACTTAAAAACAGAACATTTACTTTTAAACATTTACATTTAAATACATTGTATCTATAAAAAAAAAATAACGTACGTATTAAATAATTGTCGGACTTAACCCCTTTCATTATATATATATATATATATATATATATATATATATATATATATATATACATTAAAAAGAACACAGAAACCGCAAACGTTTTGGGTTTAATGTGGATTTGTTTTTAAAAAGTATATAATATATAGCATAATATATGTCTTTTTAAAAAATACACATTAAAACCAAAGCCGTTTGCAGCTTCTGTTTTCTTTTTAAAATATACACTTTTCTCTCGTTGGACAACTATAACCTCCTATATATATATATATATATATATATATATATATATATATATATATATATATATATATATATAACAGGCTCAAACAGTGATATTGCACGGTATAATTTATTACATTAGAATGGTAATCACAATCCAATTCATCTGATCTACAAATTCAAAAAGAAATTTGAAAATATTCTCATTTCCAAGAATTCTTCCTGAGATCAGTTCTTTTATTGTCCTTTCTTCTCACTAAAGATTTCTCTTTCGCTCTCACTTATCCCTTGCTAGGGGTGAAATGATCATATAAATATATGTGTGTTACATAATCTCTCTCCATATATATATATATATATATATATATATATATTATATATATATATATATATATATATTAGGTTGGTGCAAAAATAATGGCGTAATAATGTCGTTTTTTGACGTATTTTTTAACATCAGAAACGACTTTATTACATCATTATTTTTGCACCAGCCTAATATATAAATATCGCTCTCTCTCTCTCTCTCTCTCTCCATATATATATATATATATATATATATATATATATATATATATATATATATATATATATAAATATATATATATATATACATAATTTATTTATTATAGGAGATTAAAACAAAAACATTTAAAATCGCTGCATAATAGCAATTGTGTTTCAACATTACAAGTTTGTCTCCTTGGACGATGGTAAATTACCATCGCCCGAGGAGACACATTTATAGCGTTGAAAAAAATTTGCTATTGTGTAGCGATTTTAACATGTTTTTGTTTTAACCTCTTGTAATAAATAATATTTAGTTCTACACTGTACCGAGCCTTCTTTTAAATGAAATGTTCCGGACAGTGTAATTATACTTCATTAGTTCTCTTCCATATATATATATATATATATATATATATATATATATATATATATATATATATATAGAGAGAGAGAGAGAGAGAGAGAGAGAGAGAGAAATTATATATTCGGCATAGCCTCGTTTGGGTTCCTCTCTGCCCAGAGGCAAAGTTGTCGACAAGCAGTGCACCCGCAAGCCAAGCGGTTTTACTGGCTCTCTCAACTGAGAAAACACTGGTGTTATATAGCTCTTCCAGTCCCCGACCCACGCTGACTATTGAATAATACCTGCCTAGTATCAGTCATATGCAAATAGTCAGTGCCACCTACTAAACTGGTGGAATTAAAGGCTGAATCTCGTCTGAACACTTATAGAAATAGCGAATTATTAGCGATAGAATTGCAATGTTTCCTCTGTGTGCAAGCAGCTTTAGTGTTGAGAATAGCCCATCGTCCACACGTCCGCGTGAACGAGGATTTGCCATCTCCAGCCCAGATATAGCAACAATACTCCATTTTTTTGGGAGGGGGTCTGATCTGACGCTGGCGATGCTAATAAAAAAATAGGGTTCAGAGACTTTCTGAAACGGTACAAGAAATCGACTATTTATTCCACTGTCTTTAACGTTGGATCCTTGATTTGTTGTTTGGTTGTTTTTCTTTAGCGGTGTATCAACACCTTTATGGGTCATTTAATCCCGAAATCTAAATATTCTGTATGCATTTTTTTTTCGTGGGCTGGGGGCGTTAGATGATAATGATCCTAGTCATACAAGTCTTACTAATTAATCCATAGCCGGAGGGGGCAAGAGGTGGATTCATGCCTTTCTCAGGGGTACTTGCACGTAAGTGAATATAATGAACCTGGCTGGAATTGGAACTCGGCTCTCTAATTAACAATTACGAGCCGTTTTCCCTGACACTGCACATACAAGTTTACAACACCTGCTATTCACAAGTACTCTCGACGCCGGTTTAGTACACCGCTTAAATAAAAAAAAATGGTTAGGTACCATAACGAAGCGCTCATCGGAGCAATTACAAGTATTTATAGAAAAGACACGGAGAGTCAACATTACGGCGGTGGGCAAGTGATTGAACCGGAGACGCTAGATCAGGACCGATAATATTGCGGATTCTTCTTTGGATTTTATCAAGGAGCTCAAGGTAAATAGGAGGGGCATTGGACCATACGTGGCAGCAATATTCTAAGCATGGATGAATGGTAGACTAATAGATATGTAAGATAGATTCTGGTAAACCAACTTTGTGAGAGTGCGTTTTCCTGTGCGCCCGCGTTTCAGATCAGTGCCCCCGCCAACGTGGGTCCATTTAAAACGATCACTATTGGGAGAGTGACACCTGCCCTTACTCTGACGAACTATCAAACAAGTCAATTAGCTTTCAAGAAAAGAAAAGCATATTAAAAAGGAATCATTTTATTTTTCTCTCCACTTTCACTCGCTCTCTCTTCACACACACACACACACACACACACATACATATATATATATATATATATATATATATATTAAGGCGTGTATAAGTTCATTTAAGAAGAATATATGTCTAACGAAGAGATATAATCAAGATGGCTAATTTCGAAAGTCTTCGAGGCAAAAACATGCATGCAACCCTAACAATCAAATGTTGATTAAAATCCCTACAAGAAAAGAAAAAGGAACTCAGCCTGCAAAGACGCCACCTGCCGATCGAGGTGACAGCGAAGGAGACAGTTGATTGGACGAAACAAAGCACCTTTGCATTGTCAGACAATACGCATGCGTTGTAGCGCTTGTGGATCACACATTTACCCTCAGGAAATATTTGAGAAGCTTTTAAATCGCCTAAACTGGTTATTGTTTGTGGATATTCCTGCGCGCGCACGCATGTGTGTGTGTGTGTGTGTGTGTGTTCTCACCTTGGCCGGGTTTATCGACTTTGTCGATTGGGTCCCACAAATTTGAGGTTAGCATCCTTTGTATTTCCGGTCTTTGCCCCAGCGTATACTAGCTCACTGTGAACCATTGCTGACAAGGGACGAGCGCCGAATACACAGACTACTTTTATTAATAATATCTGGGTCTTCTCCTGACCTTTTTATTATTATTATTATAATTATTATTATTATTATTTCTTCTGCTTTCCCTGACTAAATTCTTTCTTTTATTTTTCATTTATCTGTTTGGGCGTCTTCTTTTCCTATCCGCTACCCACCTGCGACACATCGCTTCTCCCCTCGGGCTAGTGTCTAATGATGTTCAACATTTCTCTGTGGGTCGCCTTAGGTATATTATATTTGTTTCCAAATGTCTTAATGCCATTTACACAAACGTCTATTCATTTAGTAGTTTGGCATTTTCTTTCTTCTTCCTTTTTTTTCTTATTCTTCAATCGATTTTCTTTTTCTCTTCTTTAATTTTCTTTTTGTCTTCTTTACCTGCTTTCATTCTTTCTTTCTTTCTTTCTTTCTTTCTTCCATTCTTTTCTCTTTCCATATTTTCCTATCAATATTCGTTTACTTTGCCTTTTTTCCCACCTTTTTTTAACTTTGTTCGATTTTTCCTTCTTTTTCCTTCTTTCCATTTTTGTCTCTTTCGTTTTTTCTCTTTTATTTCCTTCATTTTTATTCTTTATTTGCACTCCATTTTTCTTTTCTTCTATTTTTCCTTCTTTTTTCTTCTTTCCATTTTTGTCTCTTTCGTTTTTTTCTCTCTTATTTCCTTCTATTTTTATTCTTTATTTGCTCTCGTTTTTATTTATTTCTATTTTCTCTTTTTTCTTTCTTTTTTCTTCTCCCTATTTTTATCTCTTTACATGTTTTCAATTTTCTTTCCTTCCCTTTTTATTCGTTTTTATTTTTCCTTCTTTTCTTATTTTCCTTTCTTTCTCTTTTCCCTTCTTTTTAGTTTTTATCTGTTTCGTTTTTTTTTTCTTTTTCCTTTTTTATTCTTTCTTTTACCTTTTCGTTTTCTTTCTTTTTTCTTTTCACTTCTTTTTCTTTTTCCATTCCTTTTATTTCTTTATTCTTCATTCATCCTTTCCTTATTTTTTCTTTTCTTCCTTTCTATGTGCCCCTTCCTTGATTTTTTTTTTCTTTTTCTCTTTTACTTCAATTCTTTTCATTCGCTTCTCATTTTTTTCTTCTAATTTCTTTATTCTTCAATTTTTCTTTCGCTTTTCTTCTTCTCATTGAGCAGAGCTATAACTGTAGGGCACCCAATGAGGCTTCACCTCCCTACTAAATACTTATGGTAAACCAGACTAGCTCGCTAGCAATTATCCCGTCTAGAAGCGTATAGCACGTCGAATAAAAAAGCAAATAAAATTCAAGACGAAAAAATAACATCAAAATAAATAAATAAATAAGTAATAATAATAATAATAATAATAATAAAAAAATACAAAAAAATGTTCTCACATGTACAGCCCACACCTTACGAAGGGCTTTATCTATATAAAATATGTTTGTATTTATTTATTTATTTTTTTTTTTTGGTCAGTGGAAAATGTCATGATGCCATTTCTAACCTTAGGTCCCTGGGCGGGACCCGGAAAGAAATCAAAGGAATAATAATAATAATAATAATAATAATAATAATAATAATAATAATAATAATAATAATAACATATACGCAACAGCTCTAGCAGCGACTCGGAAGCTTGGTGTCAAGACAATAAATAAAATTAACAGACACAGAGAACCAGCTTGGAAAACCAAACTGATACGAGAAATAAAACAAATCAGATGTGAGCTGTCTATATTAGATGAGCTCACCAGAAACCCTAATATTTCCACACGTAAATCCAAAAAGATCAAACGGAAATATAGCATTAAATCCCTAATTGATATTCCATCGATCAAGGAAATGCTGAAACAGAAACTTCAGCTAAAAGCACAGAGAACAAGACGATACGAGAAACGTTCTAGATTCAATCGCCAAAATAAAATATTCCGAACAGATCTTAAGAAATTTTACAGGGAAATTGGAAAAACGCCTATACATGTCGAAACGCCACCATCGATTGATAATGTACAGACATTTTGGGAAAATATTTGGAGCAACCCAAAGGAATGTAACCCAAATGCAGAATGGATACGGCGTGAAGAAGAACGACTGCTGGATACACCTCTGCAAGAATGGGTAAATATATCCACAGATGATGTTATGCAAGCACTAACGAAATCCCAAAAATGGAAATCCCCAGGAAATGACAAGTTGCCCAATTTCTGGCTGTATCATCTCTCATCTACCCATGGCATACTTGCAAAAACATTATCAACGCTTGTAAATAATCCCAATAAAATCCTGGAATGGGTTACTGAAGGTATTACATACCTCATACCAAAAACAATTGAAACAGACGACCCGAAAAATTATAGACCGATAACATGTCTTTCCACAACGTATAAGTTGATCACGTCTGTACTGACGAACCGTACTTACTCCTTCTTCGAAACAAACAGCATTCTCCCGCTGGAACAGAAGGGATGCAGTAGAGGTTCATATGGCTGCAAAGATCAACTTCTGATAAATAAAATGATCCTGGAAAATTGCAGGAGACGACGCAGAAATCTCAGTGCAGCGTGGATTGATTATCGTAAAGCCTTTGATAGTGTTCCACATTCTTGGATCCTTAAGGCTTTGGAAATGTACAAAGTCTCCACTGTGGTATTAAACTTTCTTAAGCACAGCATGGGGATGTGGAACACAAAACTATACCTTAGGCACACCGGAGGCACTGCCATATCCAACCGTCTGAATATCCGACGTGGAATTTTTCAAGGAGACTCTCTGTCACCCCTTCTGTTTTGTTTATCCTTAACCCCTCTTACACATGAACTGAACAACAGTAGCTATGGTTACAAAATAAATAAGAAAATTTTCAATCACCTACTATACATGGATGATCTCAAACTCTTTGCCAAAGACGACAATGAGTTGAAAGGCCTCCTCAATATTGTAAAATACTTTAGTGACGACATAGGTATGGACTTCGGATTAGATAAATGTGCAAAAGTAACATTCAAGAAAGGTAGAATTACAGAAACACCCTCAATAGATTTATATTTTGTCACAAAGATTAGAAAATTGGAGCATGAAGAAGTTTATAAGTACCTAGGAATTAGCGAAGGAGATGGCATACAACACCCCCAAATGAAAGAAAAAATAAGAAAAGAGTACTACAGGCGTGTACGTCTGATACTAAATACTGAACTAAACTCAAAAAATAGAATATCAGCTATAAACACATTGGCTGTCCCAATGGTGCATTACAGCTTTAATGTCCTTAACTGGACCATAGCTGAAATTAAGCGAATGGACGCCAAAACGAGAAAGCTTCTCACTTACTATCGCATGCATCATCCCAAAGCTGATGTTGATCGTCTGTATGTGCCCAGATCCGAAGGAGGCAGAGGATTAGTTCAACTAGAACTGTCCTACAAAACTACAACAATTGGCCTCCAAAAATACTTGGAAACTACAGAAGACTGGATGATGGTATGCGTCAAGGAACATGAAAGTAGTAAGCGTCTTTACTCCGTAATGAAAGAAGCCAACAAATTCAAACTGGAGCTTCAAATGGGCGTAGAGATGCAACTACAGCACAATACACCGGCTGAAACTGCAAAATACTTGAAAAAGACAGCAAAGACGAATGCAACCGACCAGATACAGAAGCGATGGCAAGATAAACCGCTTCATGGCCAATACTCTGCCCGTATCAAACAAGCTGATGTAGACAAAACCCGTACCCATCAGTGGCTACGCAGTGCAGGGTTGAAAGCGGAAACTGAAGGTTTTATCCTTGCTGCGCAGGACCAATGCTTGCCAACTAGGAATTATCAAGCACATATACTAAAATATAGTGTCAGCCCAAAATGCAGATTCTGTGATAAATATCCAGAAACGATTGATCATCTTGTATCAGGTTGCACGATATTGGCACCCACTGAATATAAAACCCGACATGACAGAGTGGGCCAATATCTGCACTGGAAAATCTGCAACTTCTACGGGAAGGAAACTGAAAGAAACTGGTACCAACACCACCCAGACCCGGTTACGGAGATAGGACCTGTTACAATTCTATGGGACTACACAATTCACACTGACAGAACAATCAAGGCCAACCGCCCAGATATTGTTATTAAAGACCACAAACAAAAACGGTGCCTCCTTATTGATATGGCAGTCCCTGCTGACTGCAATGTATCTTTGAAGATATTCAAAAAGCTGTCAAAATACAAGGACCTTGAAATAGAGGTCTCGAAAATGTGGCATATGGGAACATCAACAATCCCTGTTGTAGTTGGAGCCCTAGGACTGGTTGGAAAAGATTGCAGTAGACTAATTGCAGGGATTCCTGGAAGCCCATGCCTCAAGGAGATACAAAAAATTGTTCTGACAAGTACAGCCCACACTTTACGAAGGGCTCTATCTATGTAATTTTTTTTATTTTATTTTATTTTTTTTTTTTGTCAGTGAAAAGTGTCATGATGCCATTTCTAACCTTAGGTCCCTGGGTGGGACCCGGAAAGAAATGTGTAAACGCCAGAAAGCAAAGAAAATAAAAATGATAATAATAATAATAATAATAATAATAATAACTACTTATGAAAGCTAATCGACTCGACGTAGTGATCGAAAACCACAAAATGAGAATGTACTTTCTTACTGACATAGCAGTTCCTGCAGACTGTAAGGAATCTCTGAAAACTATCAAAACACAAGAATCTTGAAGTAGAAATCTCAAAGGTGTTGAACGTGAAGACACCAATAATTTCAGTTGTTGTTGGGCCCTGGGTTTGATTGGCAAAGGTTCTGATAGAATTAATGAAGGGATCGCTGTTGGCCGATACTTCAATGAAACTTAAAAAATGTTCTCAAAAGTACAGCTAGCACTTTAGATTGAGCTTTATCTATGTAAAATGTGTGTGATCTTAGATTGTTTTGTTTAGTTTTTAGTTTTTTTTTCTCGGAAAAATGTTTAATGGAATATGTCATGACCTTATGTCTCTGGTTGAGACTCGGAAGTCAATGAGCATACAACAGAAATCAAAGGAAAATAATAATAATAATAATAATAATAATAATAATAATAATAATAATAATAATAATTGCACGATATTGGCACCCACTGAATATGAAACCCGGCATGATATAGTTGACCAATATCTGTACTGGAAAATATGCAACATCTACGGGAAAGAAACTAAAAAAAACTGGTATGAACGCCACCCAGACCCGGTTACGGAGATAGGACCTGTTACAATTCTATGGGACTACACAATACACACTGACAGAACAATCAAAGCCAACCGCCCAGACATTGTTATTAAAGACCGCAAACAAAAAAAGTACCTCCTTATTGATATGGCCGTCCCTGCAGACTGCAATGTATCTTTGGCGATCTTCAAAAGGCTATCAAAATACAAGGACCTTGAAATAGAAATCTCAAAAATGTGACACATGGGAACATCAACAAACCATGTTGTAGATAAAGCCCTCGGATTGGTTGGAAAAGATTCTAGTAGACTCATTGAAGGGATTCCTGGAAGTCCATGCCTTAAAGAAATGCAAAAAATTTTTCTTACGAGTACAACCCACACCTTACGAAGGGCTTTATCTATGTAAAATATGTTTTATTTATTTATTTATTTATTTTGTCAGTGGAAAATGTCATGATGCCATTTCTAACCTTAGGTCTCTAGGCGGGACCCGGAATGAAATGAGTACACACCAGAAATCTAAGGAAATAATAATAATAATAATAATAATAATAATAATAATAATAATAATAATAATAATGTGTTTTCCGTAGCAGGTATGTTTTTCTTACTCTCAACAGGTTTTGAATTCAAAGCTATCCGTCCCAAAACTGGTGGCCAAACACGGCTAGGAAGCCAAGTTTATCTTGCTCTTTAACCGATAGCTTCCGGGATAAGATAAAGATTCAAGTTTAGATATCTCGGAAGTGTTGTAACAAACGAGGGGGAAAGCTGACACCGAAATCCGAAGACGCATTAAAATAGATACCTTCAAAAAGCTAAGCAAAGAAACAGGCAAATTTCCCTAGAGACAAAGAAGAGTCGCTGAACTGCAATTTAATATATTCTTTTTATGTGCCATGTCCTTTCAGGACGTAGGCGTTCATGGCTCTCCACCTCCCTCTATCTCCCTTGCAGCTCTCAACAAGTTCCTTCCTTCTGATTCCTCCTCAAGACCACGTTTTGTCATCAACCTGATCAAGCTGGTAAGGTATGTCACACGGTGTTTTCCCTTGTCTCACTTTCTCTCTATTCGTCCCGTGAGTATCAGATTCTCCAGACCCTCCTTCCTCCTTATGCGTGCCAGAAACTTCAATTACCCTTTTTCTGATGATCAGTATAAGCCTTCTACTTCTTTGTAACCTCTCTAAGACTTCATTATTGCTCACAGACTTCGGGAAACCACTCCACTATATAAACACGCAAAAAAGCAACGAGACAGAAAATACCCTTAGTATATATATATATATATATATATATATATATATATATATATATATATATAAGTAGACACTGAGGTCAACAGCAAGTGACAACTGTTTCGTGCTTGAATGCAATCTTCAGGCCATGTGTGTTGTTTGGTGGCTCGACTATTTAGAATTTGCTAGTCACAGAAGTATTATGGGTAGTTAAACCATGTACTTCCGCTGTATTGTATTATCCTAACGCTTATTGGGTAGGCAGCAAAGCTAATTATAATGCCTATTATCGTCACACGATGTGGGCCTCATTGTTCCCTTTTATATTCACATACTCTCTGTCCTTGATATGTAGCACTTTTATCCATGAATATATCTTCTTTTTATGTGCCATGTCCCTTCAGGATGTAGGCGATCATGGCTCTCTACCTCCCTCTATCCCTTGCAGCTCTCAATAAGTTCCTTCCCCCTGCTTCCTCCTCAAGACTACGTTCTGTCATCAACCTGATCAAGCTCGCCAGGTATGTCATGCGCTGCTTTCCATTGTCTCTCTTTCACTCTATTCGACCCGTGAGTATCAGATTCTCCAGGCCCTCCTTCCGCATTATGTGTCCCAGAAACTTCAGTTGCCTCTTTTTGTTTTCTCCTTCTTTGTAAACTAAGACCTCATCATTGCGGACATGCTCGCTACATAAGTCACCCTATATGCCAGAGAATGCTCGACAATTTCCTCACAGATGAAGAGAGGTGTGCTTCTATACTATGGACAGAGTATGTAAGCAACGACAAAGTTTTAAGGAAAATGGAAACAAAAACCTGCACATAGAATAGAAAAAGGACATTGAAATTTCAGCGACATTGAAAAAAGTAGGCTTGGAAAATTTGACACTCAGAAAATGTATGAAGCAAGAGGGGCAGCGGAAAGCAGCCAGTCAGCTACATAAGTAATTACTTAGTTAAATCCCGTCTTGGGCATGATGATAAACTACATCCAGTACCAAGGCCTCTGATCGAGAGATTGGAGCTTTTGAGGATCATGGAACCACCACTTAATTGCTGTTGGTCTCTGGTCGCTCAGTGGGTCGGTCTGAGTTCAGTCTGAAGTCGGACGACCGGCTGACCGGTTGAACTCTCTGCCTTCGGGCGGGGAGGAACCCGAAAGAGGCTACGCCGAAGGGCGGATTCTCTTTCGGGGAGTTAAACCGACCCTGAACCCGTCTTTCAATGGGCATATTTTTGGCGGAGCCCACGGGCTCGGAGATCCCACGTTAAACCGGCCTTGTGCCACATGATGCCCTCGTGTGTGTCGGGGGGCGACTGAATATCACTCAGGTCCAATCTGATTCTGGATGGTAACACCTGTAAGAGTCTCAGCTATGGGCAAATAGTTGACGCCTAAACTGGGATAAAAAAAAAAACACGATGAAAGTATAAAACATTTTATATTAAAAATAAGAACCGTTTCTTTATGGGATAGACTCCCGTGTAGATGCTTCCCTGAGCACTGAAATTTCAGCCTCTTCAACTTCAGAATCAATCGTTTTCTCTCCTCCACATCATCATAATCTTCGCTTCCAACTTCCTTCAACTGTGTCCATATTCCTCAACGCGTTCAGTAAGCCTCCATCTTGATTATTTCTTAAGCCTTTTATTGGGTGAACATATACAATACAGGTAAAAAGTTTGGGGCCACTCTGCATTTCTTTACAAAATACCTTAAAATGAGATATTTTCGTATTTTTCAGGCATGTTTAATGGCGAAACTAGTATCTCTTGTTAAGGATTTAATTCTTTTTTTTTGCTTTTCTCCAATTCTTTTGGTTATTTTTTCAAAATTAGAAACAAATAAAGACTGCTGTTTATCATCTAAACCTGATATCATATTTTTCAGTCGATCATTTTTCTTAATGCCATCATATATTTCTTTGACACAGAGAATTTTCCAACATGATAACTTTTTCTATGAAATTAACTGCTTCTGCAATATCCTCCCCATTTAATAGTGCGTATATTTCAATGGCAGCTACAGTTTGATCATAAAAAAAAACGTTTAAACAATCGGAAACATATTGTCGCTCAACAGGTTTCGTGTAAACTACAACGTCAGTTAGTTTCGACGGCTTAACAAACTGAGTTTTTTCGTACTCAAAACGACTTTTTACAATTTCCCATTTTGCTGTCATCTTTTTACTTTCAGAATAGAGAAGTAATTCAGAAATAGTTTCAATATGTAATTATTCCGAATATTTGTAAAAAGGTGGACGTAATCAAAAAGTAAGGACAGCATTTTTAGTTATACAGTGATTCTTAAAAGCAGTGTCAGTTTTTTTTTTCTTTTTTTTTTTAAAGATTAATGGTATAGGATGAAGATCCTATATTTTTTTCAAAACTTCAAAAGTTAAACAAAACGTAGGCTCCAAATTAAATTACACAACTAACAACTTAATCAAAGGTACAGTTGCGCTAAAATTTTAAACATTTTCTGGAGCCTATCGCGTGACTTATATTACTTATGTAAATAACAAACAATTAAGAAACAAGGAGTGGGGAACAATCAGCCGAAAAAAGCTACACTCTACATGACGACACTCATCATAAAATAACTTTCAACTGAAATTCAGACTATAAGTTAAAAAGCCTTTTTAACATAACCACAATCTATTTCCTTCATTCAATGCAAACTAAACACACGTCGGCAAACAACGATGCGACAGATACTCAAACGTAAAATAAAACGTAAGTCACTCACGACACAGGCTTTTTCTATAAACTTTGAACTGTTCATTTTGAATACAAGCAATATTACATTAAACTGAATTTTTCCAAATTGACACAAATTACCCTACAACTTGCAGTCTATCAAACAGGAACATTACCTCACACAAAAATCTAAAAGATAGTTTTATTTCACTATTTTAAACAACATTCATAACTATTGTTTAGTACATTTGTTAGATAAAAATTTGTTGATTTGCACAATTTCTCTTGCTTGATTTTCTTTTGTTCCTTCTTCTTTTTATTATTTTGTGGAATTGTGTTTAATATAAATTTGTGTTGACAACTGAACCCCACAATGAATCCTGTTGTTAAATTTTTTGGATAATCGTATTTTACAGGGGGGTGCGGATCAATCACCTCCTCTCTCATAAAATACGAATGCATAAACTAAATTAACCAGTTTAATATTTTTGTACACTATTTTTTTAAATTTAAAATATTAAATTGGTTAATTTTGTTTTACATTTTTAACAACAATTCGAATCAAATTCAACATATGTTTTTAAATAACCGTAAATATTTTTTTAAATTTTAAGTCAATATCAGTGTTGTTATGAAGAATATTAAATTAAATTTTAATTTGTTATAAAAAAATTAAATTTTTATTCTAATGGCAAATTCAGTATAGTACTTTAAAAATTAACAGTGCAAAAAGCTACATTTATATTTTTTATTTTCTTACAAAGACGGTATTAACATACTTCAAGTGTTATAAAGAAAACACAAGTTATTCCTCAAAAAAGTGAATTTTATAATCAAAATATTCGTTATTATGAACAATAATATCATAGAGAAAAAAAGAAATTAACTTTTGTTAAAATTTTATTAATAATGACATATTTTGTTAGTTTCGTAGCTTAAAATATTCTCAAAAAATATATAAATGATATTTTTTGTGGTATATCTTTAAGAATAGGTGTAAAATGTTCAATTTATTGAATTTAATTTTTGACTTTAAATTTATTCATTTATTTATTTAAAAAGAAATTTTTCATTAATTTTGCAATGAAAAACGTTATATTTTAAGGTATTCCATTCATTTAGGAATAAATAAATCCTTAGATAATTCCTTACAATAAATAATTCCTTAGAATAAATAATTCCTTAGATAATTCCTTAGAATAAATAATTCCTTAGAATGAATAATTCCTTAGATAATACTTTAGAATAAATGATTCCTTAGATAATTCCCTAGAATAAATAATTCCATAGAATAGATAATTCCTTAGAATAAATAATTCCTTAGAATAAATAATTCCTTAGATAACTCGCTAGAATAAATAATTCCTCAGAATAAATAATTCCTTATAATGAATAATTCGTTAAAATAAATAATTACTTAGAATAAATAATTTCTTACATAATTCCTTAGAATAAATAATTCCTCAGAATAAATAATTCCTCAGAATAAATAATTCCTTAGATAATTCCTTAGAATAAACAATTCCTTAGAATAAATAATTCCTTAGAATGAATAATTCCTTAGATAATTCTTTAGAATAAATAATTCCTTTGATAATTCCCTAGAATAAATTATTCCAGAGAATAGATAATTCCTTAGAATAAATAATTATTTAGAATAAATAATTCCTTAGAATAAATAATTCCTTAGATAATTCCTGAAAATAAATAATTTCTTAGATAATTCCTTAGAATAAATAATTCCTTAGAATAAATAATTCCTTAGATAATTCCTTAGGATAAATAATTCCTTAGAATAAATAATTCCTTAGAATAAATAATTCCTTAGATAATTCCCTAGAATAAATAATTCCATAGTATAGATAATTCTTTAGAATAAATAATTCTTTAGAATAAATAATTCCTTAGATAATTCCTTAGATAATTCCTTAGAATAAATAATTTATTAGATAATTCCTTAGAATAAATAATTCCTTAGAATAAATAATTTCTTAGATAATTCTTTAGAATAAATAATTCCTTAGAATAAATAATTCCTTAGAATAAATAATTCCTTAGATAATTCCTTAGAATAAGTAATTCCTTAGAATAAATAATTCCATAGAATAGATAATTCTTTAGATAATTCCTTAGAATAAATAATTCCTTAGATAACTCCCTAGAATAAATAATTCCTTAGGATAAATAATTCCTTAGATAATTCCTTAGAATAAAAAAATACCTTAGAATAAATAATTCCATGGAACAAATAATACCTTAGAATAAATAATTCTTTAGATAATTCCATAGAATAGATAATTCCTTAGAATAAATAATTCCTTAGATAACTCCCTAGAAAAAATAATTCCTTAGGGTAAATAATTCCTTAGATAATTCCTTAGAATAAATAATACCTTAGATAATTCCTTTGAATAAATAATTCATCAGAATAAATAATTCCTTAGATAATTCTTTAGAATAAATAATTCCTTAGATAATTCCTTAGAATAAATAATTCCTTAGATAATACCTTAGAATAAATAATTCCTTAGAATGAATAATTCCTTAGATAATTCTTTAGAATAAATAATTCCTTAGGATAAATAATTCCTTAGATAATTCCTTAGAATAAATAATTCCTTAGAATAAATAATTCATTAGATAATTCCTTAGAATAAATAATTCCTTAGATAATTCCTTAGAATAAATAATTCCTTAGAATAAATAAGTCGTTAGATAATTCCTTAGAATAAATAATTCCTTAGAATAAATAATTACTTAGATAATTCCTTAGAATAAATAATTCCTTAGAATAAATAATTCCTTAGATAATTCCCTAGAATAAATAATTCCATAGAATAGATAATTCTTTAGAATAAATAATTCTTTAGAATAAATAATTCCTTAGATAATTCCGTAGAATAAATAATTCCTTAGAATAAATAATTCCTTAGATAATTCCTTAGAATAAATAATTCCTTAGAATAAATAATTCATTAGATAATTCCTTAGAATAAATAATTCCTTAGATAATTTATTAGAATAAATAATTCCTTAGATAATTCCTTAGAATAAATAATTCCTTAGAATAAATAATTCCTTAGATAATTCCTTAGAATAAATAATTCCTTAGAATAAATAATTTCTTAGATAATTCTTTAGAATAAATAATTCCTTAGAATAAATAATTCCTTAGAATAAATAATTCCTTAGATAATTCCTTAGAATAAGTAATTCCTTAGAATAAATAATTCCATAGAATAGATAATTCTTTAGATAATTCCTTAGAATAAATAATTCCTTAGATAACTCCCTAGAATAAATAATTCCTTAGGATAAATAATTCCTTAGATAATTCCTTAGAATAAAAAAATACCTTAGAATAAATAATTCCATGGAACAAATAATACCTTAGAATAAATAATTCTTTAGATAATTCCATAGAATAGATAATTCCTTAGAATAAATAATTCCTTAGATAACTCCCTAGAAAAAATAATTCCTTAGGGTAAATAATTCCTTAGATAATTCCTTAGAATAAATAATACCTTAGATAATTCCTTTGAATAAATAATTCATCAGAATAAATAATTCCTTAGATAATTCTTTAGAATAAATAATTCCTTAGATAATTCCTTAGAATAAATAATTCCTTAGATAATACCTTAGAATAAATAATTCCTTAGAATGAATAATTCCTTAGATAATTCTTTAGAATAAATAATTCCTTAGGATAAATAATTCCTTAGATAATTCCTTAGAATAAATAATTCCTTAGAATAAATAATTCATTAGATAATTCCTTAGAATAAATAATTCCTTAGATAATTCCTTAGAATAAATAATTCCTTAGAATAAATAATTCGTTAGATAATTCCTTAGAATAAATAATTCCTTAGAATAAATAATTACTTAGATAATTCCTTAGAATAAATAATTCCTTAGAATAAATAATTCCTTAGATAATTCCCTAGAATAAATAATTCCATAGAATAGATAATTCTTTAGAATAAATAATTCTTTAGAATAAATAATTCCTTAGATAATTCCGTAGAATAAATAATTCCTTAGAATAAATAATTCCTTAGATAATTCCTTAGAATAAATAATTCCTTAGAATAAATAATTCATTAGATAATTCCTTAGAATAAATAATTCCTTAGATAATTTATTAGAATAAATAATTCCTTAGATAATTCCTTAGAATAAATAATTCCTTAGAATAAATAATTCCTTAGATAATTCCTTAGAATAAATAATTCCTTAGAATAAATAATTCCTTAGATAATTCCTTAGAATAAATAATTCCTTAGAATAAATAATTCCTTAGAATAAATAATTCCTTAGAATAAATAATTCCTTAGATAATTCTTTAGAATAAATAATTCCTTTGATAATTCCCTAGAATAAATTATTCCATAGAATAGATAATTCCTTAGTATAAATGATTATTTAAAATAAATTAAAACTTAGAATAAATAATTCCTTAGATAATTCCTTAGAATAAATAATTCCTTAGATAATACCTTAGATTAAATAATTCCTTTGAATGAATAATTCCTTAGATAATTCTTTAGAATAAATAATTCCTTAGGATAAATAATTCCTTAGATAATTCCTTAGATTAAATAATTCCTTAGAATAAATAATTCCTTAGATAATTCCCTAGAATAAATAATTCCATAGAATAGATAATTCTTTAAAATAAATAATTCTTTAGAATAAATAATTCCTTAGATATCCCGTAGAATAAATAATTCCTTAGAATAAATAATTTCTTAGAATAAATAATTCATAAGATAATTCCTTAGAATAAATAATTCCTTAGATAATTTATTAGAATAAATAATTCCTTAGAATAAATAATTCCTTAGAATAAATAATTCCTTAGATAATTCATTAGAATAAATAATTCTTTAGAATAAATAATTCCTTAGATAATTCCTTAGAATAAATAATTCCTTAGATAATTCCTTAGAATAAATAATTCCTTAGAATAAATAATTCCTTAGATAATTCCTTAGAATAAATAATTCCTTAGAATGAATAATTCCTTAAATAATTCTTTAGAATAAATAATTCCTTTGATAATTCCCTAGAATAAATTATTCAATAGAATAGATAATTCCTTAGATAATTCCTTAGAATAAATAATTCCTTAGATAATACCTTAGATTAAATAATTCCTTAGAATGAATAATTCCTTAGATAATTCTTTAGAATAAATAATTCCTTAGGATAAATAATTCGTTAGATAATTCCTTAGAATATATAATTCCTTAGAATGTATAATTCATTAGATAATTCCTTAGAATAAATAATTCCTTAGATAACTCCTTAGAATAAATAATTCCTTCGAATAAATACTTCCTTAGATAATTACTTAGAATAAATAATTCCTTAGAATAAATAATTCCTTAGATAATTCCTTAGAATAAATAATTTCTTAGATAATTCCTTAGAATAAATAATTCTTTAGAATAAATAATTCCTTAGATAATTCCTTAGAATAAATAATTCCTTAGATAATTCCTTAGAATAAATAATTCCTTAGAATAAATAATTCCTTAGATAATTCCTTAGAATAAATAATTCCTTAGAATGAATAATTCCTTAAATAATTCTTTAGAATAAATAATTCCTTTGATAATTCCCTAGAATAAATTATTCAATAGAATAGATAATTCCTTAGATAATTCCTTAGAATAAATAATTCCTTAGATAATACCTTAGATTAAATAATTCCTTAGAATGAATAATTCCTTAGATAATTCTTTAGAATAAATAATTCCTTAGGATAAATAATTCGTTAGATAATTCCTTAGAATATATAATTCCTTAGAATGTATAATTCATTAGATAATTCCTTAGAATAAATAATTCCTTAGATAACTCCTTAGAATAAATAATTCCTTCGAATAAATACTTCCTTAGATAATTACTTAGAATAAATAATTCCTTAGAATAAATAATTCCTTAGATAATTCCTTAGAATAAATAATTTCTTAGATAATTCCTTAGAATAAATAATTCCTTAGAATAAATAATTCCTTAGAATAAATAATTCCTTAGAATAAATAATTCCTTAGATAATTCCCTAGAATAAATAATTCCATAGAATAGATAATTCTTTAGTATAAATAATTCTTTAGAATAAATAATTCCTTAGATAATTCCGTAGAATAAATAATTCCTTAGATCATTCCTTAGAATAAATAATTCCTTAGATAACTCCCTAGAATAAATAATTCCTTAGGATAAAAAATTCATTAGATAATTCCTTGGAATAAATAATACCTTAGAATAAATAATTCCATAGAATAGATAATTCCTTAGAATAAATAATCCCTTAAATAATTCCTTAGATTAAATAATTCCTTAGAATAAATAATTCCTTAGATAAATTAATTCCTTAGAAAATTTAAGCGTTTGTTTGGAAATAATGGTAGGTAATTAAATGACAAAATAGAAAGATGCTCCGACATTACGGGTTTCGAAGCAAGAAAGAACTTCTTCCGATTAGTAATGCCTTTATTAATAAAGTTATCTCTCTAACATATTTTTATAATGTGTTCTTACTTCCTCTTCTTACGGTCATACAGCAAGCCTTTATCATTAGTGGATCTTGGATATTGAATTGGGCGAATATTTTATTAAAAACAAAAAAAAGTATTTTTAAGAGCCATCATCGTATACGTAATAACCAATATGTACAGGACTACCTGCACCGGCCATGACTTAAAAACGAAATTGTTTTTCTAAGTTGGCCATGTGTATGATTAAAAAAATATACATGAAGTAATTTTATTGAATTTTAAAATTTTTAATATTTTAATTTTTTCTCAATTACCTGGCGCACATAATTCCCCTCATGTATGTGTGCTTGCGCATGTGCGTGTGTGTGTGTATGTATATATATACATATATATATATATATATATATACACACACACACACACACATGTGCGTGTTTTGCATATATATATATATATATATATATATATATATATATATGTATAAGGCTGCTTGCTATCTTTAATACTTTGTCTAACCTATTCCAAACACTTCGGTGCCTGGAGCGTTCTGAAGCTGAAAGGATTGGTAAGTTGATGTCTAGAGAATAATTCCTTTTGAAAGGAGTGAATCACGAAGAACTTGTCGATGTTGAACACCTCAAGTGCTGTCACACAATGGGATGTACGCATGCGCATATGAATGACCTACAGTTGTCAAGGAGACCGGGCCTCAGGCAAGAGGAACCGAACGACAAAATTGAATTTTTAAGCAAAAAGTTTTGGAAATTTTAACAAACTATTTTCTTCCTCAACTTGTCGTTGTTGTTCGCTACGTGCATCAATTCTATTCATTTTGGAATGACTTGCATTTGATACATCCAGCTTTTTGTATTCACATTTTTTTATTCGCTTCATATTGATTAGATAAAGAATAAACTCGATGTTTAAAAAAGAATTTATCCTTTTTTTTTCGATGGTAATTTTGGCAGTTTTTATGTCGTAGACAGCAGATAGACCGTATATAAAATACCCAAACCGAGGTTTGTATTAGCTTTTATTTCTACTCAGTTTTAACAAAATAAAAGCCCAAAGAGCCGCTCAAGGTAGAAGGTGACTGGATAAAGATAAGTTATTGACATAAAAGAAGTAGTTGAGTGCAGATTATGAGGATATATAGGATAATGATAATGGACATTAGATTTTAAAATTGCTCTCATAGGAGGGCACCATCACGGAAGTTTTTTTCTATAAGGTAGATGCTCTCGGAAAGAAAGTGATTGGAAATCCCTTTTTACCAATGAAATATGAAGTGAATGAGGATGATTAGACCCTGTGTATGTGATATGGTGTGTTGAATGAAGTAATAAATTTATCTGAACAATCACCATTCAAATAGCAACATTAGCGATGGGTTTGCAACGAAAAATTCAAATAGCAACAGAGTAACGAGGGACTTGCAACAAATTATCTGCAAGGAATTTGTCTGAACATTTGCCATCCAAATAGCAATGGATTAGCGATAAGGTTGCAGCGAATTATCTGCAAGGAATTTAGTTTCTCTGAACATTAGCAAGGAATTTAGTTCGTCTGGACAATTGCCATCCCAATAGCTTTTGCAGGTTATTTTAAAGCAAATATTTTCAGATTGTAAGAATATTTTGGACATAATGATTTACTAATACAAGTCCTACAAATTAATCCATGGCTTGGGAGAGATGTGGATTCATGCATTTCCCAAGAGTATTTGCGCGAAATCGAACTCAGTTCTCAGATTTTCAATTCCGAGACGTCATCCAAACTTACAACACCTGGTATTCACAAGCGGTAAGTCATCTAGACTGGTGACGTTGCTTAACTTCGATGATCGTTCATAAACCGGTGTTTCAACGTGATATGGACGTAACCCTCAAAAGTATAAAAGCCCACTAAGTGGTAACTGCCTACAAACCAATGTAATGTACCAAACCGCTATCAGATCTAAAAGAAACACAGAGAAATATCTGAATAACCAAAGTTCCTGGGGTGGGAGGAATAAGTTACTCACGCATAATTTTACAACAAACATATGCAAATCGCACAACCCTCTGAAAATGGATCGATCTATCGTGTTGTAAAAAAAGAAGCTTCAAAAACACAAACCAGATACCCGTAAAAATAAAATCCAAAATAAGAGAAACAGCTTGATGTTAGAAGAACAATTCAAAGTAAGAAATATTTGGCGGAAAACGTGATAACCAACTTTCTAGCAAAATACAAACCCCTAGGCAAATAAATTAGAACTTATTTTTAATGCAGACAGGGAATACATTTTTTAGGTTACCTACAACTGTATAACGACACAGAAAGCTAGATATAACAAAGATAAAATGCATGGCTGTTAGCAAAAGGGACAGACCAATATGTGAATTACAAATTGGGGATAGCAAACTAAAACAAAGACAACAATATAAATAGCTGGAAGTGTTTGACAGAGGATGGAAAGTGCGACACTGATATCCAAAGGCGCATTGGGATAGAAAATGAGGCCTTCCTAAAGATAAGCAAAATATTAAGAAACAGGAAAATCTCGTTAGAAACAAAGAAAAGAGTACTGAACTGTTACGAAGATATCTGTCCTCCTATATGGCAGTGAATGCCGGAAAATCTCCTCAAAGATGAAGAAGAGACTTGAAGCAACAAAAATCTGGTTCTACAGAAAGATGTTGAGGATACCATAGACCGAACATGCGAGTAACAACGAAGTTCTAGAGAAAATTGAAACAAAAAGGAAACTTATATTTAACATCAGGAAGAGACAGTTGAAATTTCATCATGAGAAAAGAGGGCTTGGCACATTTGATACTCACAGGACAAATTTAGGGCAAGAGGGACAGAGGAAAGCAACACATAACCTAACTATCGAGCTTGTCTAAATGGATTACGGAACATGGTTTATAAGAAACAACAAAAAGAGAAAAATATATTAAGAGCTACAAAGGACAGGAAATTGTGGAGAGCCATGGTCGCCTACATAATAAGGTGAGACAAAGAGGAAGAAGAAAAAGAGTACTGAAATATTGCGCAATATCAGTCCTCCTACATGGCAGTGAATGTTGGACAATCTCCTCACAAGTAAAGAAGAGACTTGGAGCAACATTAATGTTGTTCTACAGAAGGATACTGAGAATAGCGTGGACCGAACATATGAGAAACGTCGAAATATTAGAGTAATGTAATGGCTGATCTCTCGTAAGCGCCTATGCTTTTCTGCAAGTGCGGCTCGCCAATCCCTATAGCAGACGGCTGCTCAGGCACATTTTCACTTGTTCAACACCCACAGAACACACTTGTAGTTTATACTGCAACTATGCTGAATGGAACTTACATACAGATTTTACTAGAGAGCGCATTATCTGGCGTGATCAAAAGGTCTGTACGCTCAAACCCTCGGTCACCATGAGGAGATTTGAACCCGGGTTTTGAGGAAGCGAGCGTTCTAACCATTCGACCTCGCCTGTTAAACAAAACAAAAAGGGCATGTAAGCTTAACACCAGAAAGAAACAGTTGAAATTTCTAGGGCGCATATTGAGGAAAGAGGACTTTGAACAGATTGAAGGCAAAGACGGATAGACGAAAACAACGCGTACTCTACCTAGAGAGCTTGTCGGTGCAAGGTTGTAGAAGATGTTATTATGCGATTTATAGTGGTTATAATATAAGTAATGCTTCTGTAACTTCCCATGACGCCTGCATCAATTAGTCTGAAGGCTGACATCAAACGGCTGGTATTTACCCAAACCCCCGAGGCAGGATGTGGCACAAAGCAGTTTTTATATGGGAGAGATTACGAGCCCGTAGGCTCGGGCAAAAAATTCCCCTTAGACTCCACATACACGGTGTCGAGTGGCTGTCTATCACCCCGGACGAGACGCTAGCCTTCGACATAGCCGCAGCTTGGTTCCTCATTGCACAGAGGCAGAGAGATCGACAATTCAATTTCCAAATGGTTTCTTCCTCTTCTTCTTCTGTATTTACACGAAGCCTCCACACAATGCGGGATGTGGCACAAGGCCGGTTTTTAACGTGGGTCATTCCGAGCGCGTATGCTCGGAAAAAATTCCTGTAGACCCCGCATACACGGTGTCTGGTGGAGGTCTATCACCCCGGACGAGACTCTAACCTTCGATATAGCCACGTATGGGTTCCTCACTGCACGGGGGCAGAGAGATCGACAAGAAGTTCTGTTCAATTTCCAAATGGTTTCTTCTTCTTCGGTATTTACTCGAAGCCTCCGCACAATGCGGGATGTGGCACAAGGATGACATAACAGTTCAGTACTCGTTAAGGC